>JAANYP010001529.1:302631-374937 GCA_020465985.1 Centrapalus pauciflorus
TATATATATATATATATATATATATATATATATATATATATAACTACAAATATAAAATAAAAGATAAATACGAAATATTAAAAGATAAAAATAAATATAAAAATATAGATACAAATATAAAATAAAACAAATAAGAAAAGATAAATACATATATAAAATATAGATACAAATATAAAATAAAAGATAGATACAAATATAAATAAAATACAAAAATAAATATAAAATAAAAAATAAATACGGTTTATTTTTTTAAATAAATATTAATAAATCATTAACTCTATCCATTATTTGTTTTCATTTCTCATTATTAAATAGTTATTGTTATTATTATTAATATAATTCAAATACATCCAAATTACATATTATACATACTTATCTATATGTTTGTATAAAAGAATATTATGTGTTTATAAATTTATTAAAATATATTAAACATAAATAAATATTATACAAACAATATTAAATAAGTAAAAATAAATATAATACATCATTAATAAAATCATATTTCATTAGATTTTGATTATTCTAATAAAAAATATATATATATAAAATTATGTTTTATATAAAATTGAAATTTTAAATTGTATCTATTAAATGCATATAAATTTTGAAATAAAATAGTTTAAAAACTATTAAAGAATTAAATACTATTAAATAATGACTATAACAAATAACCATACTATTATTGTATGTTTATGAATATTTAATATTTATATGTATTAATTTTATATAAATATATTATAACCAATTATTTATTAACAGTTATCCACGTAAGTATCATATATATCAGAATCATTAATTTATTTACTTTTTAATCTCTAAAACTCAAGATAAAAATCCATAATATGACATATTTTTTAAAGATAGTTACACCATATCATGATAATTAAAAGTGTATCAAAAAATAACTAATAAAAAAGAAAAAATATGCAAAAAAACAACACACTATTGTTATTTCTCGGTTGTCCATCCAACAAAAACATCGTCCTAAACGTTCATTTCGTGGAACCCATCTTTTTTATCTCTTTGAAATGGTTGTTATCTTATGTTGGCAATTTGGCATCAATGGTGACACCCATATGTGATTTTAGTTTTTATTTGAATAAGTTAAAAAATAAAAAGTAAACATTCGAACTCTTTTCCCATGTTACACACAAATGAGAATTGCTCCATCATCTTCCCTAAATGCCCAGATTCACCCACCGGCTATGGAGATTCGCTATCGGAATCCAATTAGATGTTGTTTGGTTTGATGGATTTAAACAACTCATTTAGGATTTGGATTTAGAAATCATCTCATGTCATGTTTGGATAAAATTAAAAAATAAAGGATTTAGATTCATTTAGTAATTCATATTTTACAATTCTCCACCTTTCATAATCCACTCATCCCCCTAAATATTTTAAAATCATATCATTTTAGAATCTATCATTTTATACCAAACGACAACTTAGAATTAAACATTGAATGGTTTTCCAGGATAGAAGGTTTTTGAGCTTACTCTTCAAATACTGAAGTTTTTTATGTTTTCTTCTTCGATTTTGAACAGATCTCGATATGGTTCTATTTAATTTACTATAAAGTATTAATCATTACCTATAAACAAAGATTTATCTCATTTACGATCTGAATTAAAAATTAATTTATACCGACTTCTTACCAATATATTATGTATATATAATTTTATACAAAAATAAGAAGAAAATTGATTAATTTAAAATCACCATCAAAGTTGTACTTTTAGCATGATGAATTATTAAGAGATCAAAACCATTATAAAGCCATATAATATTGATTACCAGATAAACTAAATAAACGCCAATGACATGCATTCAGAAACAAAATAATCCATAAAACTTTATTGAAGTAAATATAATATTATAAAGTTCCCCATGGTTTAATAAAGTTTCCAATGTTGTCATTACTTTTACTCACATAAAATCCATCTGTTCGTACCGTCCAATAACATTGACCAGCGTTCCATTTGAATAGACCGCATATTTTTCGAAGTTTTGGGGTAAATAATTCCACAATTTGATATCTTGAACCCCATGTAAATTCTCCAGTGAAATGAGTGCCGAGAACATTTTCGCAAAATGTCCAGTCATAAGTTTCTTGGTATGAAATAGTATGATTTCCAAGAAAATCTTCATCTGACGTGATACGAACATTGAAAATGTCTGAAATATTGCTTGTGACATAGATATGCCAGTGTGTCGTCAAGGCGCAACCATTACAACGTGAAGCAATTAAACAAAATAAGATAACAAATGTGAGTAGGTTATGCATCATATCATAGAAATGAAATGTGTATTGTATTTGCAATTAAATTTGGTTATGAGACATCATATTATATAGGTTTCTTTTTATCTATAACTATACTATATAAAAACAAATGCAATTAATTTTATGATGGCACTTTAATATTGCATTAACATCATGCATTTTATTTATAGTATTTATATAAACGATTATCGATTTGTTTCTAAAACCTTTTATCTGTGGATTTAAATTGCATTGATATATTTTTAAAGTCAATTAACTTTCAGTTATTTTGCTCGTATCCATTTAAATCCATAATAGCCTCTTTCATGTGAAATATATGGTAGACATGTTTCTAATTTAAGTATTTTTATCTTTTCTTTTAGGTAATTTATATGCCACTAAAACTTAAAAGATATCATACTTTTTTGGATTAATACTTCTTTGTTCTGAAATATTTTTTTTCTTTTATTTTCTAATAAAAAAACTCCCTCTATTTACTCTCTCAATCTTTATTTAATTTTCAACTTTCTATAGTTTTAAAAATTAGAACTTTATCTTACGTTTAGTCTAAAAATATCAGTACAAACTTTTTTGTGTTTGATATGAAAAAACTAACATGTTTTTCACGTTTTTACGGTTTAGACCCTCCATGTTATTTTTTTACCGATAAAATCCTTAAGTAATATATTTGTTTGTGATTTTTGAAATTTTTCTTTATTTTTTCAAAAAGGTCTTCAAGTTTGTGGACCTTTTGGAGAAAAATAGTGAAAACATGTTGGTTTTTTTATTGAAAAAGTCAGGGTTGATTATGAAAAAAAACAAACTTTTCAGAAAACCGGATTGAAAACAATAACTTGAGGATTTTATTAGGAAAAAAACACGGAATGTCTAAATCGCAAAAAAAAAAAAACAAACATGAAAACATGTTTTTTTCATATTAAACCCAACATTTTTAACCTATTTCACTTTAGGTCCTAACCAAATTAATTTTTTGGTCCTGTTTTTAATTATTTTATTATTGTTATTATGTTACTTTTTATTAGTTACTACAAGAATATAATCAAAATAAGTTATATAACATATTGTTGGAATTAGTGTCCAAGTCATAACTAATTTGTAAAGTTCTCATTAATTAGTAGGGTTCTTTTTTGGTGCCCTCATTGAACCATAAAGAGAATTAAATAACTATGTGATATAGTATTATTTAGAATTAATATTATATAAATAAATAATTAATTGGTTTATTATTTTATTATGTTTAATAAATTAATTAGAAACTTAATAATTGATAATAATTAATTAATGGGTTAGTTTGTTAATTTATTACTAGTTAATAGATTAATCAGAAACTAATAGAATTAATTAAGGAACTACATGGACCAAAGTGCAATTAACAGAACATTGCAGAATCCCTAATGGACTTAAGGTATGCGGTCGGCCCCTATAGGGGCTTCCCACATCCTCTGCAACCCTAATTTAGGGTTTCCACTCAACTGTAAATAGGTGCATAGGTTTACGAGACTCTGACGCTGTCCAAGCACAATGAACATGATAGGTGCATAGGTTTACGAGATAATGTAAAGTTTTAGCAGTTAGTTGAATTTGAAATATTGTAACAATAATTTGAAATTGTAATAGTTTTGGTGATTAAATAATGGAGATTTATTTATTTGCAAGGTGCTAACATTTACTATTCTTTATCGTTATGTTTTCCTTTGCATGTTTGAAACCCACTTCCCGAGTAATTAAATTTATTCAAAATCCTCAGTGAATCATACTACCGAAAGTTAATGTTGAATAAAGACTGTCATGGAGTGTTAGTAGATTGTCTAAGAGTTAGACATGGCATAGAGATTGTTGCAGCACTCATGGGTACTTAATAAAAATTTAAGTATAGGAAAACACGCACTTAGAAAGTTACTTCATGGATCAAGATCACAAGTAATTCTAAGATGATAATATCCTCTATTCTCAAGCAGAGATACATTGAGATTATAGTTTTCTAGTATGTTGTACCTTAGTTCATTCAAACGCTGAGCGTAAAAGCAAGTTATAAGAGATATCCTAGTTATGACATGATTAGTTTGCTATGACGTGTATTCAAAGTCATTTGTTCCTTTTGCCTTAATGGAAAAGTGATATCTATGGGCCCTCTGATGATTACATGTGACTTGAAAGTGTCGTGCCATAATTTTGAAACTCAAGATTGATTACAAATCCATGTCTCAGTTCATATGATATCATAGAACAAAGGAATAGTTGATCATTTATCTAAAGGACTGACTCTGATAAGATTCAGAGTTTGGCGGTTGCGATTAGAGATGACACTCTCTGCTAGTTAAAGTCATAGACTTAGACAAATAGTAGCTGATAACTTGTCCAAGTGGGAGACTGTTGGAATTAGTGTCCAAGTCCTAACTAATTTGTTAAGTTATCATTAATTAGTAGGGTCCTTTTTGGGTTGTCATCACTGAACCATAAAGGGAATTAAATAACTATATGATATAATATTAATTAGACATAATATTATATAAATAAATAATTAATTGGTTTGTTAATTGATTATGTTTAATAAAAAACTTAGAAACTTAATTGTAACACCCTAAATAATTAAGAGACAATTAAATATCTTTAATAGCGTTTGATTTGTATAATTATGGAATTATGGAAATTTAATTAATTGGGTATCAAATAAACCATATTATTGAAAGTAATACTTGCATTTATGTCTAATGTAAGTTAATGATAAATCTAGCAATATACTTTTGTAGTTATTAAATGAAAGAATGTGTAGGAGGGGTGTGATTGGAAATTTAGTGGAAGTAGGAGGGTGGAGTTGGCCAAAGGCCAAAACTCCCCTTTTTCTCCCCCTTGAAACCGTCCAAACACACATACACACACACTCCACATTTCATTTTGCATATTTGAAGAGAAGAAGGAAGAAAAGGGAGCTAGGGTTTGGGTTCTTGACCAAAGTTGGAGATTAAGGCTAGAAATCCTCATTTGGTGCTAACATTGAAGGTATAAACACCTCCTTTATCATTCTTCTTCATTTTCTCTATATTCCTCCATTTCTGGAGATGAAACCCTAAATGGGTTCATGTTGAAATGTTATGTAATGGCTCCCATCTTTTAGTATGTTGTTATATGATCAAAATGGAGCCATAATATGCAACTACATTGGTAGTTTGAGTTAGTTTTGGTTGGAACCCAATCTAGGGCTCAAATGAGCTCCAATGGGTTATGGATTTGAGTTTGATGTTTTAGTTAGATAGATACGCTAAATCTTCATCCATATATGTTAAATATTGATATGAAATCAAATGGATTTAAGTATATGCTCATTTGGAACTTTGAAGTGGTGAATTGGGTTTTAACCCATTTGTGAACTCAAAAGAGTTCATATGAGCCAATTGACAATCTTTTATGATTTAAATGTGTGTTAAGAGTATAAAAGGATCTAAATATGTTAGATTAAGGATTTCATGTATTGGTTGGGGTTAAACTCGAGCAAAGGCTCAAGTTTGGTGTTTGGAGCCAAAACCGCACGCCAAGTGTTCGGTGAAATGCCACAATGAGTTCTTAACCATTGTTGGGTTGAATCGAATGATTAAATATAAATTGAATGTCTAAACATAGCTCAAATATGTTATTTATAGCAATGGAATTAAAAAGAAGCTAGTAAGAACTCATTTGAAGTTTTGAAAGATTAGTTCGGGTTTTGGTCATTTGAAACCCATTTGGAGTTCATATGAACACCATTAAGCAATAAATTGCTATGTTATAGTATAATATATTTGGAAAGTGTTCAATTGTGTTATTAAAGTGTTTTCATGAGTTGGGAAACACAAAGTATGTGCAAGAACTCAATTTGGTGTTTTAAGTCGAAACCGCACGCCAAGTGTTCGGTGAAATGCCCCAATGAGTTCCTAATCATTGTCGAGATGAATTAAATGTTTGAATATATTATGAATACCTAATAATAGCCTAAATATGTCAAATATTGCTATGGAATTGATTAGAATTGAAAATGAGCTCAAATGGAGCTTAGTGTTGTCGGTTGGAGCTTTCGGTCATTTTCGGACTCGTTCGGAGTCCGTATGAGCTCCATTGAATCATGGAATGTTATGAAATCATTTTAATATGTTTAGAGGTGTCTAAGTGACCTTAATATGCTATTAATATTGTTGGTAAAGTCCCTCCAAAGTTACGAAAACGTTTATGGGAGTTTTGGGGGTTTGGTGTGCATTTTTGACTCAAAAATGAGCTGAGAGCTGTCCAGGAGGTGGGTAGCGGCGCGACTAACTCCTTGGTCGCGCCATGACCATGTTTCTGGCCCAAAAATGGATTTTTCTTGGGTGGGGGTCGATGCTTGGGTCTTATACGTTCGTTGCACCTCTAAATTAGGTGTTTAAAGGGTTTGAGGGCCTTGGATTGAGTCCGGAACTCCTAAGGCCTCATATGAACTTAGTACTTTCGGTTTGATAACCCAATACCCTTAGCCCACTCTTAGGGGCTTATCTTGTGTTCGGGGGCTTACGTGTACGCGTTATGAATGCTTCTAGGTGAATTGACTCGAAAGGAGTTTGATTGCAAGCTTTAGCCATTCTCCGGGCTATTGTGGCTTTATTGGAAGGCTTTGGAATCTTCTTAACCAATCACTGTGAGTTCTAGGACTAATGTAGATGAATGATTACATGTTAATTGTTGTTTATGCATTTGTTGATGACATGCTACTTGATCATGCATATTCACATGTTATAGATGGATTCATTGTAGCCTTATTGAACATGTTGTCATGCATCATGAATTGAAGATGAATTGCCATGCTAGTTGATATTGTTGTGGATTGGTTTGTGGTGCATCTCATATAGTATGCTTAACTACTTATTTGTATGGATAACAATGATTGGAAGATGGCAATTCGTGTTGGTTAACCTAGTAGGTTGGACTATTCACTTTTGTGATTGATTAATAATAGCTGGGATATATGCATGGTCCTTTAAGTTGTATATTGGGTCGCATTCGTGGAAATCTAATTGATTATGATTTGGCATAAAGGACTATTCAACCGGTAGGCTTATTAGTAATGTTAAACGACCCCGTTGATATGTTAGAACCATTGTTGCGGAATGATTAGTAGAACCACATAGATGGTTTCTTTAATTGGTCTTATGGACCATTATAGACTCTCATGAGTCATATTGAACCCTAAATTGTTGTGGAATGCGTTTTGGACCCCTTTGGATATCCATGAAATATTTCTGGCCCCTTTGGATGCCAGATGCCGACATACTTGCACCGTCGGAAGTCCCGTACTTGCTAGGGACAGTCTCGTACTTGCTAGGGACAGCCTCGTACTTGCTAGAGGCAATACCACTCCCGACTTTGACAGGGAACCCTAGACGACCATGGGGTATGTGGTATTTGGATTTGGATGGGATTATCTCGTGTGAGGACAGCAACGGGCCGCCTGCGGGCGATGATCTTGACACGTTGGGCTGCAAGCATGAGTTATATCCTAGTGGCGGTGTTGACATCATGTGAGGACGGCAACGGGCCGCCTTCGTGGCGATGATTATGACACGTTGGGCCGCAAGCATGTTTGTTCACACCTTTGAATTGGAGTTATTAGTAGTACGTACTGTGGTAATGTAACGTGCCGATTTGGTAAGGCATCTTTGCAAAAGCGTTACAACGTGCTACTATGACACGCGTTGGAATCCCCACTTTTGCTCGACTATGTCTAGCGGTGTAGTGGATTCCAAGAGTTGAGTTGGTCCTCACCTTGACTCGGCTAGGCCGGGCGGTGACGGTGGAATATGTGACATTGGTAAATATCGTAAATGCTAATAGTCCTTAGTGAGATGAGTCATCTTGTTGAGAATTCGAATAGGTAAATAATTGGTGTGGGACACCGATAGTCCTCAACGAGGATGAGGTGATCCCATTCTATCTTGGCATTGGCCATCCTTGGCCCCTATATCTTTAGTTGATTGAAATTATGTGTTGGATATACATGGTTAGCATGTTAATTGTTATTTATATTAATCCTGGAATTCACTAAACAACTTTTGTTGTTTACCCCTTTAGTTGTTAACCTTTTGCAGGTTTGAGCTATCGAGCGGGAAGAGTATATTCTTCCTCGTTATTCAAAGTGTAGACTCGAGACTAACGGTATGCTTTTGTGATTGTGTTGGGTTTGGGTTAGTCGACCTCTTGGCCTTGACTATTCGTTTGCAGGATCATGACCTGTAACCTTGTAGATTCAATAGTTGTTTATTCGGATGCATCACTTATGATGCATTAATTGTAAAAGTTTTAATTCTACCCTAATTTCGCAAGTATTGATGTATAAATTATTGTTAATTACACTAAAATATGTATTATTGTTGTATGGGTGTTTCAATTTGGTATCAGAGACGTGGTTCATCGACTGAGTATAGTGCACGATACTCACCCTTGAACCCTTGGATGATGCTTATATTGACCCACCTAGGCAAATATTATGATAACAAAAATAGGTTTGAACTTTGGCCTAGGATGGGGATACTTTGGGTAGACAAATGTTAATAACGAGTTGTAATATATAAAAAAAAATTGAATTATATATTTCAGATATGGCCGACGATGAGCGTAGTCGTATTATGGGAAGTGATGAAATGGACCCGAAGGAGTCTCAACTACTCCGCAAGATGGCGAAAATGGTAGAGGAGGGTCGATTAAAGAATGAGTTGATAATGGAGGCAAACTTCAAAGTTTTGCAAGATGTTGTTAGAAATAAAGATGATTTAGGTAAAGGGAAAGGTAAGGAACGTGTTGGTTCCTCTTCTAAGTCATTAAGGGAAGGATGCACTTTCCAAGACTTTATTAAATGTAGACCTCCCGAGTTTGCAGGAGGGGTTGAACCCCTTCAATCTTTGTATTGGATTAAGGAAGTTGAGAAGAAATTTCGGCTATGTGGATGCGTTGAATCTGACAAAGTGGAGTACGGAGCTGCCTTGCTGACCGGTCCTGCTTTGGTATGGTGGGATGCCGAGATTGCCATGTTGGGGCAAGAGTTTGTAGCTTCTTTGACTTGGGAGCAATTTAAGGATCGATTTAACCGACATTTTAGTCCATCGTCATCCTTGTTGAGAACTAGGCGTGAGTTCATTCGACTATCCCAAGGTGAAAGGAATGTGGACGACTATATATCGGAGTTTAACTCGAAGGCCCTATTCGTGGGACATCTTGTGTCAGATGAAGCTCAGAAGATCGAGTTCTTTGTGGAAGGATTGCGAGGGGAGATTCGGGAATTTGTTAGAATGGGTGAGATCCCGACATTTGAGAAAGCTGTGGAGTGTGCTAGACTCCGCGAGTACGAATTGTCCCGTGAGGATCGTGTGGTGCATTCCTCGGTGGGAAATATGATTGAAGTTCCCAATGATTTAGTTCGACCGTTGCGTGTGGTATACCCTAGGGAGGTTGATCCCTATTCGTGGTCTCAGACTCGCCCTTCGTCGAGACATCATGTTCCGCCCCAATCTTCGAGACCTAAATCTCGACGTCGATGTTTGAAGTGTATGAAGTTTCATAGGGGAAAATGTATGAATGACGCCCTGGTGTGTCATGAATGTGGAGAGGCTGGTCATGTCCGACCTAGATGCCCAATGCGAAATTTAGTTTGTCCGAGGTGTGGCCATGCGGGCCACGTAATTATGGATTGCCCTCAATGGAAGGCTAATTTTGACGAGGCTGGAGCTACAGCCGAGTATGAATCTTCGTAGTGGAAGCATTGTTTTCCAGTTATGACCCCTATGACATTTTCTTGAGACGCTTTTATGTTGTTGTTGAGTCCTATTTGAATCATTTTGACAAATTGTCGTTGATGTGGAATGAATGCATGTCTAAGTAGTCGGCTTAATTAGGAAGCCAATCTTATCCCTATGAAATTATGATGTAATTGCGTGACATTAGACATGGTGATAGTCAACAAGTGTTGATAGCACTCCGACTTTGTAGGAGTGGTGGACTTTATTTCTAGTAGGCGATACCTAATGTTGATTAAAATTGATAATTCAGGTAAATGTGTGGCATTTTGACTACCACCCCGTTGGTAAGCCAAAACGTAAATGAACTTTCTAGATGTAAAAGCTTCTTGTGGAATTCTAGTTGTTTGAGTAGCATTAGATTGTGTCAAATTTGAATGGCAATGCCTTGGAAAATTATCCCCAATAGAACTAATTTTGTATTTGAAAATGGAAAAATTTGACGTTTAATGGTAAATTCCTGGAAAATTTAGGAGTTGCGTTAGCGCAACGGGGGAAGTAGACAATTTGTGCCTCCAAGATTAGTCAAATGACTATAAATGAGGTTAAACCAATAATGATTTTGGGGTTTAGTGGCAATTGTTTTGTCCACGATTGTGGTTGAATAGATGACGTTGTGTCATCACATTGAAATTAAATTGCTTAAAATGTAAGAACCAACTTGTCCAAAGAAATTGAATATTTGGTAATAAACCCTTAATTTGTGAGTAAGGGTGGATGAGCTCTAAGTTGAAATTGAGCAAACTATTGTGGACTAGCTCTAAGTCCCAATTGAGCACTTAATTGATCGTTGTTCGCTTGATACAACAAAAATTTTGGCTACTAACATGACGGTAATGTGATAAAATCTTGAAATAAAAAAAAATGGCATATTGAAGCTACTTGGCGTATGAATAATAGTTCTTAGAGAACAATCGAACCAATATGTTGATTTAGAATGATAAAGTCATTTAATGTGACCAGATTATGTTCAGAACCAGATGCTTGAATACCACGTGGTACGGTGGTAATGCTTTGTGTATAGGATCTTGTATCGTTGGTTAGGACAACAAATTGCATAGTTGGATTAGTGGAAGTATGTTTCCTGGTGCAACATGAATTGTCTCATTAACAAAAACCGAGTTGTAAATTGTTGGAATCAATGTCGATGATATGTGACAGTCTCTACGCGTCTCCTGAACGCGTACATTGCGAAAAATGACAAATTAGCCTTGCGGTGTAATAAGACATGTGGTCTTTAAAACACCTTGTATTATGTTGAGTCTTAGAATTCCGAGGACGGAATCTTTTAACGGGGGAAGAATTGTAACACCCTAAATAATTAAGAGACAATTAAATATCTTTAATAGCGTTTGATTTGTATAATTATGGAATTATGGAAATTTAATTAATTGGGTATCAAATAAACCATATTATTGAAAGTAATACTTGCATTTATGTCTAATGTAAGTTAATGATAAATCTAGCAATATACTTTTGTAGTTATTAAATGAAAGAATGTGTAGGAGGGGTGTGATTGGAAATTTAGTGGAAGTAGGAGGGTGGAGTTGGCCAAAGGCCAAAACTCCCCTTTTTCTCCCCCTTGAAACCGTCCAAACACACATACACACACACTCCACATTTCATTTTGCATATTTGAAGAGAAGAAGGAAGAAAAGGGAGCTAGGGTTTGGGTTCTTGACCAAAGTTGGAGATTAAGGCTAGAAATCCTCATTTGGTGCTAACATTGAAGGTATAAACACCTCCTTTATCATTCTTCTTCATTTTCTCTATATTCCTCCATTTCTGGAGATGAAACCCTAAATGGGTTCATGTTGAAATGTTATGTAATGGCTCCCATCTTTTAGTATGTTGTTATATGATCAAAATGGAGCCATAATATGCAACTACATTGGTAGTTTGAGTTAGTTTTGGTTGGAACCCAATCTAGGGCTCAAATGAGCTCCAATGGGTTATGGATTTGAGTTTGATGTTTTAGTTAGATAGATACGCTAAATCTTCATCCATATATGTTAAATATTGATATGAAATCAAATGGATTTAAGTATATGCTCATTTGGAACTTTGAAGTGGTGAATTGGGTTTTAACCCATTTGTGAACTCAAAAGAGTTCATATGAGCCAATTGACAATCTTTTATGATTTAAATGTGTGTTAAGAGTATAAAAGGATCTAAATATGTTAGATTAAGGATTTCATGTATTGGTTGGGGTTAAACTCGAGCAAAGGCTCAAGTTTGGTGTTTGGAGCCAAAACCGCACGCCAAGTGTTCGGTGAAATGCCACAATGAGTTCTTAACCATTGTTGGGTTGAATTGAATGATTAAATATAAATTGAATGTCTAAACATAGCTCAAATATGTTATTTATAGCAATGGAATTAAAAAGAAGCTAGTAAGAACTCATTTGAAGTTTTGAAAGATTAGTTCGGGTTTTGGTCATTTGAAACCCATTTGGAGTTCATATGAACACCATTAAGCAATAAATTGCTATGTTATAGTATAATATATTTGGAAAGTGTTCAATTGTGTTATTAAAGTGTTTTCATGAGTTGGGAAACACAAAGTATGTGCAAGAACTCAATTTGGTGTTTTAAGTCGAAACCGCACGCCAAGTGTTCGGTGAAATGCCCCAATGAGTTCCTAATCATTGTCGAGATGAATTAAATGTTTGAATATATTATGAATACCTAATAATAGCCTAAATATGTCAAATATTGCTATGGAATTGATTAGAATTGAAAATGAGCTCAAATGGAGCTTAGTGTTGTCGGTTGGAGCTTTCGGTCATTTTCGGACTCGTTCGGAGTCCGTATGAGCTCCATTGAATCATGGAATGTTATGAAATCATTTTAATATGTTTAGAGGTGTCTAAGTGACCTTAATATGCTATTAATATTGTTGGTAAAGTCCCTCCAAAGTTACGAAAACGTTTATGGGAGTTTTGGGGGTTTGGTGTGCATTTTTGACTCAAAAATGAGCTGAGAGCTGTCCAGGAGGTGGGTAGCGGCGCGACTAACTCCTTGGTCGCGCCATGACCATGTTTCTGGCCCAAAAATGGATTTTGCTTGGGTGGGGGTCGATGCTTGGGTCTTATACGTTCGTTGCACCTCTAAATTAGGTGTTTAAAGGGTTTGAGGGCCTTGGATTGAGTCCGGAACTCCTAAGGCCTCATATGAACTTAGTACTTTCGGTTTGATAACCCAATACCCTTAGCCCACTCTTAGGGGCTTATCTTGTGTTCGGGGGCTTACGTGTACGCGTTATGAATGCTTCTAGGTGAATTGACTCGAAAGGAGTTTGATTGCAAGCTTTAGCCATTCTCCGGGCTATTGTGGCTTTATTGGAAGGCTTTGGAATCTTCTTAACCAATCACTGTGAGTTCTAGGACTAATGTAGATGAATGATTACATGTTAATTCTTGTTTATGCATTTGTTGATGACATGCTACTTGATCATGCATATTCACATGTTATAGATGGATTCATTGTAGCCTTATTGAACATGTTGTCATGCATCATGAATTGAAGATGAATTGCCATGCTAGTTGATATTGTTGTGGATTGGTTTGTGGTGCATCTCATATAGTATGCTTAACTACTTATTTGTATGGATAACAATGATTGGAAGATGGCAATTCGTGTTGGTTAACCTAGTAGGTTGGACTATTCACTTTTGTGATTGATTAATAATAGCTGGGATATATGCATGGTCCTTAAGTTGTATATTGGGTCACATTCGTAGAAATCTAATTGATTATGATTTGGCATAAAGGACTATTCAACCGGTAGGCTTATTAGTAATGTTAAACGACCCCGTTGATATGTTAGAACCATTGTTGCGGAATGATTAGTAGAACCACATAGATGGTTTCTTTAATTGGTCTTATGGACCATTATAGACTCTCATGAGTCATATTGAACCCTAAATTGTTGTGGAATGCGTTTTGGACCCCTTTGGATATCCATGAAATATTTCTGGCCCCTTTGGATGCCAGATGCCGACATACTTGCACCGTCGGAACCGTACTTCGGAAGTCCCGTACTTGCTAGGGACAGTCCCGTACTTGCTAGGGACAGCCTCGTACTTGCTAGAGGCAATACCACTCCCGACTTTGACAGGGAACCCTAGACGACCATGGGGTATGTGGTATTTGGATTTGGATGGGATTATCTCGTGTGAGGACAGCAACGGGCCGCCTGCGGGCGATGATTTTGACACGTTGGGCTGCAAGCATGAGTTATATCCTAGTGGCGGTGTTGACATCATGTGAGGACGGCAACGGGCCGCCTTCGTGGCGATGATTATGACACGTTGGGCCGCAAGCATGTTTGTTCACACCTTTGAATTGGAGTTATTAGTAGTACGTACTGTGGTAATGTAACGTGCCGATTTGGTAAGGCATCTTTGCAAAAGCGTTACAACGTGCTACTATGACACGCGTTGGAATCCCCACTTTGGCTCGACTATGTCTAGCGGTGTAGTGGATTCCAAGAGTTGAGTTGGTCCTCACCTTGACTCGGCTAGGCCGGGCGGTGACGGTGGAATATGTGACATTGGTAAATATCGTAAATGCTAATAGTCCTTAGTGAGATGAGTCATCTTGTTGAGAATTCGAATAGGTAAATAATTGGTGTGGGACACCGATAGTCCTCAACGAGGATGAGGTGATCCCATTCTATCTTGGCATTGGCCATCCTTGGCCCCTATATCTTTAGTTGATTGAAATTATGTGTTGGATATACATGGTTAGCATGTTAATTGTTATTTATATTAATCCTGGAATTCACTAAACAACTTTTGTTGTTTACCCCTTTAGTTGTTAACCTTTTGCAGGTTTGAGCTATCGAGCGGGAAGAGTATATTCTTCCTCGTTATTCAAAGTGTAGACTCGAGACTAACGGTATGCTTTTGTGATTGTGTTGGGTTTGGGTTAGTCGACCTCTTGGCCTTGACTATTCGTTTGCAGGATCATGACCTGTAACCTTGTAGATTCAATAGTTGTTTATTCGGATGCATCACTTATGATGCATTAATTGTAAAAGTTTTAATTCTACCCTAATTCCGCAAGTATTGATGTATAAATTATTGTTAATTACACTAAAATATGTATTATTGTTGTATGGGTGTTTCATTAATAATTGATTATAATTAATTAATGAGTTAGTTTATTAATTTATTAATAGTTAATAAATTAATCAAAAACTAATATAATTAATTAAGGAAGTACAGGGGCCAAAATGCAATTAATAGAAAATTACAGAAACCCTAATGGGCTTAGGGTATATGGGTCGGCCCCTAAAAGGGGTTCCCACATCTCCCATGCAACCTTATGTTAATGTTTCCCCTCAAATTGTTCATTTATAATTCCAAATTGTTCATTTATAATTCCAAGTTCCTACTTTCTGAAAGGGATTCAACTTTTGGGACTCAAGATAATTGGAACTTGGAACATAGTTATAAATATTCTCCTTGGTTCATTGGGTGTGAACCATTAGAGGTGTTCTTACTTTGGGCACTAGCCGTCAGATCAGAGTCTGTTGTGGAAGCGTTTTCCACGGGAGAAATCGGTTTTCTCCAAATGTTAGTTTTTTATTCTCTCTTTTATTTTATTGAGTTGCTTTACTTATTTGGTTTAGATCTGTTAGGGTTAATATTCTTGCTGTTGTTAGATTATTTATTTTCCGCAAAGTTTTAAATTAATCTAGCAAGGATATAGAATACCTATCAATTTTTTGAATTCTTGTGAAGATTGATGGGTCGATGACTCCAACTCCAATATCAATCATAATAGTTGTTGCACTCAAATAATTTCATTTACCTCGTTATTTTTTTTATTTTCTTTAAAAACTGTTGCACTCGAATATCAATCATAATAACTTTTAAATTTCTAATAGAATATCAGAATAACAATTAGCAAAGACTCAAAGAGCCAAAGACTAAACAATTAATCAAGATTCAAGAAGACAAGATTACAAGAATATACCAGATAGGGACTCCACCTGCTCCAACCTCTTCAAGGATTGAATGTCTTTTTGAGTCTGCGGCTGTACCTCTCGATTTGACCTCTACGACTCTGCCTTTCAATTCTCGAACAGGGTTGGTCCTAAGTCTCGATGAAATTCTAGGGGTTTGGATGGAATTTTGGAAACTTGCTTATTGCCTCGATGAGTCAATGGAATGGAAGAAAGAAATCTTTTGATTTCTTGTGAAGATTGACAGTTCGATGACTCCAACTCACCAGTGAGTTAAAGAGCATCCATCTTCTTCACATCTTTCTAATTTCCATAGTTGATGCCTACTGGCTTTCATTCTCCATCTTTCCCTCTTAGCCTCTATGGTTCTTATGGAGTGGGAACAGAAAGTCAAAAGATGTTAGATGTGTGAGTATGTGCAACCTATATGGTGATTCATTCCTTACTAAATAAGAAAAACTAGGCCTAGTGTTATTAATTGGGCTAAATCATTGATGCCCAGGGAGAACTGATGCCCTGGGCTTAAGCTCAAGTAGGCATCTTACAAGGCCATCTTGGTTGTCATTGAAAAGTTAGACTTTGAGTTTACTCATATGCTTATATACTAATAAATGAGAACATATGATGCTACATTTAATCTCATCTAACCAATTTTTGTTATCCCATCCAAAATTTTAATTTAACTCTCTCAATTTACTATTGCAATTTATAATATTAAAATATTAGAATTAATTACTATCTAATTAAACTCTTATTTATGAAAGTTAATTTAATTAAATGACTTGATCATTTCATTTTACTTATAATATATGATTAGTTGATTTATTTTATATAGCTTAATTCAATCATTTCTTTAATATGTTATTCAACCCAATTAAACATCTTTCTATCTTGACTATTTATTTGATTTAATTAGAATATAATAAATTTAATTTCATATTTTATATAACCTTTTGTGTCGTTTTAATACTAGCATTTATTAATTTTATAATAATATTAAACTTATAGAATTTTAAAAACATATCAATGTGTTATATGGGTTAATAAACTAGTTTTATATAAACGTAATAAAAAAGTGTATTATTAATAGTATCGTTACATGTTCAAAGGCACGTTTGATATGGGAAAAAATTTCATCTTGGTGTAGCTCATGCTGGCTCTGAGGGCGCCCAAAATTTCCTAGGGCCTCTAATTTCACAAGTTCTCGATGTAAATAAAGTACGATTGATTTTTTTTAACTTATGGACGGAAAAGAAATAAAAGGTATGTTTGTACACACACACATATATATATGTATGCGTGTATGTGTAGGGCCCCCTTATACGTTTTCGTCCAGGGTCCCAAAAATTAATGGAACGGCCTTGGTGGAGCTAAGGCTAAATTCAACGTTTCGAGTGAAGGAGGGTTGTAAATTTTTAACCGTGATGCATGTGTTGGAATATTGGTGTTAGAGAGAAAAGTATGGGAAGTCGCTATGGGTGACAACATACTTCATTTGGAGAAGAAGAAATAAGCATATTTTTATTAGTGATGTTGATAATATTGACGAGTTCTTTGTTGAAATTCAAATTAGAACATACAATGTGCATCAAGTTGGTTGAAAAACCAAAAAGATGACATGGGAGTTACGAAAATCGAATCCAAATGAGTTGTATTGTACATGTTGGTGAGCAACAATCGATCCTGTAGTAGGACTTTTGATGTGGCTATCATATGTTACGTCTGCTAAATCTTTTGAAGTTTGAACAAATGTTCTTGTTGTGTACGTGTTGATTGATTTGTTGTGCGGCAGGTCTTTGTCTCTGCAACATAGGTTGAGCATCGAGTTACTTGATATTTTGATTTGGACTTGTTTAATTCCACTAATGGCATTAGAATTTAAAAAAGGAAAACATCGATCGATGATCCCCTTAATATAGTGTTTTTGCAAGGCAAGACAGGTGTAGGTGTAGGTGTTATTTACTTTTTAAAAAGTTAAATGTCTAAAATCTGAAAATCAAATCTAAAATTAAAAGGTGGTTTTAAAATCTAAAAATCTAAAATTAAGACGCAATCTTAATATTGTTTGTTCGGAGTAAATAAAATTAGGGTTGTAAACTAGAAATAAAGAATAGACTCTCTTATTTTTTTTTTTCAGACCAAAGTCTTCCTCTTAATTTTAAGAGGTAAATTTAGAGGTTTAAACCTCTTAAATTTAAACCTAAACAAACAATCTTAATTTATTATAGATTTGAAATTTAGACTTCAGGGGCTCTTAATGGAAACAAACAAGGCTGTACATTTTTTAAGGGTATGTTTGGTACAACTAGTTAACTTTAAGCCGGAGCTGGGAGCTATGAGCTATAGCTTTTGGTAGCTAAAGTTTTTGGAAATTGTAGTTTTTTTATAAATGTATATGATAAAAGTAGTTGTGCCGTTACTTTTAGTATTAAATGACATAAAAAGACATCGATATTAATTAAAAGTTGTATTTTATAATAATTTGAATGGTAAAAAGGTAATTTTGTTTAACTAAAATTTAAGTTCGTTTTGAAAACTACTTCAAATAGCTTTTCGTGGAAGAAGTTTTTAGAACTTTCAAATTCGAATCAAAAGTTTAAGCTTCTATTAATCAAAAGAAACTTTTGAGTTTAGACTTCTAAAAAATAAAATATTGAAGCTCATTGCCAAACACGCCAATGTCCATCTCTTTACGACGACAGAGTGATAGTTTTTGTGTGAAAATACTATACTAGTTCATGGTTTATATATAAAATCACTACTATATTAAGAGTAATCAACCCCGAATAAAAGTGGTAATAGACTCCGATTTTGGAACCGGGGTTAATTGTGGGGTGGGGTGGGGGGGGGTGGGGGGGAAGGTTGATTTGACATGTTATGGACTCCGGTTTATTGACCGGGGTATATTCATAAATAGATCATGGTTTCTTATGAACAACCGGGGTTAAATGTATTTTTTATAAAAAAAAATAAAAACAACTGAGCATATTTAACTACAAACCAGATTTAATGGATTCTTTTTATCTTTTTTTTTTTTGTTTCACTACAAATGCATATACTTTTCAAATTCTAAAGTCATCGATGTTATATATCCTACTGCCAAAAAATTGAAGTCCATGGATCTATTGTACCTATATCTTTTACAAAATGAGCAGCCATAAAATAATGTAATATATTATGTCTAGATAAAGTCCCAACTACAATAATAAAATTAAAGATCATAATAAATTGGCAGATTACCAAAAAAAATGTTTTACCAATTTCTTACATTCATACAAGGACTAAGACATATTTCTAACACTAGACAAAACAGAAATGCTAAAGAATTTCTAAATCAATCCACATTTACATAGATATTGCAAACTCATTTACTTCACTATTAAAATTATACAAATGTAAGAAAAAGCATAATGTAGTGCCGAATCGATGCAAGTCTAGCCACAAAAAAAGATCGGGTTTGCCAACAACAATCACCAAATACAATAAAATTACCATGGCTACATATGTTCCTTTATGCCGCTGAGAAAGAATAGGTTTAAATAAACTAAGCTCCCTGTAATAGTTGATAAGGTACGAATAATAACAGAAGCTCGAGTAATTATACGAGTTAACTTTAAGCAATTCTTTAGCCGCAACAACTAATTTACTCAAATACACCTAAATTTGCAGGTAAGGGCAACCATTAGTCATTTTTGTGTAGATTTAAACCTTCATGTGAGGGAACATAAGATGACTTCACGTTAAACAATTTTATCAGAGTTTATAAGGGAGAGAGAACTCACCATAACTAGTTCTAAGTCCATGTCTCCAAGATTAGCTATTAACTTTTGTGATGGGATTGAGTCAAGAACAATGTGTTATTTTTTTTTTAAGAGGTTAAATGTCTGAAGTCTGAAAACCACGTCTGAAATTAAGAGGAAGACTTAAGATCTGAAATTAAGAGGCTCACAACTCTCTGCCCCTTAAGTTTAAGAGGTAAATTCAGGGGTTGCAACCTCTTAAGACTAAAACTAAAAAACAATCTAAATTCATCATAGATCTGAATTTTAGACTTCAGAGCCTTATAAGAGGCTCTTAATGAAAAACAAACAAGGCTCAAGTCCTAAATTTGAGAGAATGTCTAAAATCTGATTTCATAGATTCGTTAAATATTGAAACTCATCTTAATGTCTGTATGTTTCGATTGATTGAAAAACTTAATGAGTTTGCTTCTCAACGAACATAGTTAATTACGTTTGTCAACTCTCAAACATGATATCAGCGAGTTTGTGGATTGATCAAGTAACCAATTAAAGCAAGAACAACCCAAGCTATGAATGTTACTAATTTATAAATTACAACTTACTAATGTTACCTTTGTCACAAAGATGAACAACCTAATTCGCATAAAGCCCAATTATGATCATCACAGGACGAAAAAACATCTATTAACAGGCAAAACCAAAATATAGTTAAAATCAAGAATCGATAAATTGATCAGTGGAATTTATTACAAGACAAAGTTATGATACGTATATGTGTCTGTGTCTATGTGTGTGTTAGCTCTGTAGCAGAATATGAAGAAGTGATGCCCACAATAAATGTAGCAAAAAAAACCTAATATATAAGACAAGTGTTTTGAATATAAGAGTGGGAGCCAATCTATTTAAACCAGCATTAACACTTGAGACAGGCATGAATAAACATAATACAATATTAACAAAATCATATTTTTTATTTATTGTCATTAAAATACATACATAAACATTATGTTTTTAGTAAAATTAAAATTTCAAATTATATCGATTAAATGTATATAAAAATTTAAATATATAAAATATAAAATAATGGTAGCAAAAGCAAGTGAACTTTGTGTAAAATTTTCAAGTTGGACCATTTTTATGATTAAAACTACAACCATTTGTTGTTGTACAAAAAACTCCAAACCGACTAAAACTTAGCAAAATGAGGTTTTTTCATAAAAATAAAATTTGCAACCTGATGATCCGCTTGCAATTTGTTAACCAACATTCCCCCTTCGATGAACTTTCTCTTTGACGAACACAATTGTCCGACGAATCTTCTTGCCCGACAAACCTCATCTCCGGTAATCAAATCATATAAAAAATTCCAAAGATTATAAAGATGAATAGGATGATATATAAATCGATGAACACAAAGCATTGTTCAATTCCACATTTCTTGTTGAATTTCTATTCAAATCTATGTTTTTTTGTTAGCAATTTACTTTTTCGACGAAATTCCGGTGGTCACCGATGGTTTGTTGATAAGTTTTTCTCGGTTTGGGTTTTTTGTATGACGAAAAATAGTTGAAAGTTTTAATAACAAAAATATCCAACTTTTGGTGTTTTTTTGTGCAACTATTCTTATAAGCAGTGGCGGACCCATGAAATTTTTTTATAGGGGTCGGAATTTTATAGCTTTGAGAGTGTAAGCGCTTGTGACTTCAACATTTTTTTTAATTTCAAACTTTCGGGTCGGTTTATCTAGATCATGTAATAAAACAAATACGTAAATAATACGATTTCATTAATCGTTACAATCTTACAAACAAACAAAAACTACATTCTAAAGTTGGCCCCTACGAGTTTTCATCTTTTGAAAACGGGTTTTTACATCTTCATCCGACACATTGGCAAATAATTCTTTCTCTATGGTGCAAATGCAACAATCATTCATCCATTCGTCGCCAATTGAATTGCGCAAATCTGATTTCACAAGCTTCATTGCAGAAAAGCATCGCTCAACAGATGCAGTTGCAACAGGCAAAGTCAATGCTAACTTCAATAATTTATAAACCAAAGGATATGAGTTATGCTTCTTTGTTTCCACCATTAACCTTGCAAGCTCTGATATGTTATTCAACTTGACAACTCTATCATCTTCTTTGACATTATGAATGTAGTATCGAAGTTGATGTGCAAGATCATTCTTGTCCTCGAAACTAAAATCATTCGGATAGAATTCTGTTAACTTCAACAGCTTCAGTTCATCAAAGTCTTGAAAACATTCACTCGGATTCAAAGATCCCATACACATAAGCAATTCAGAACTTTCCTCCGTAAAACGATCACCAAACTCTTGAATTTGCATATCTAAAATTGTGTTAAAACATTCAACCTTGTAAAAATGTCCAAAAGTATAAGTATACTTTTGCCTTCGCCTTTTTGGGTTGACATAAATGTCCTCCACGTTGAAGATTTCAATGTCATATTTTTCACAAAAAGAATATACATTCTTCATAAGTGAATCAAACTCATCAACTCTAAAATCTTGCAATTGGCGTTTGGTTGATTTCACCATACAAATGGCATTCAAGATATTTTCTTCTTTCCTTTGAAGAGTTTGCGATAATACATTTGTTACTCCCAAAATGTGAAGCATCAAGTGTAAATAGAACGCAAAATCAAATGAACCAAAGTATACCTAAAGAATATTTAGTAATGATGTAAGTGCAAATACTTTCGTCTAATTTCATCTTTTTTATTAGGATGATATTCCGAAATATTTTTTCTTTCGGAGGGATCCCATGGAAGATCACTCAACTCAATTACTTGTGGTATTTGTGGAGAAGTATTAGAAGCTCTTCCACTTGACGGAGATTCGGATCTTGATAACTTTCTTTTTAAAAATCGATCCATATTGATATTGTCTAATAAAATAAAACAATTAAATAAATGTAACTTAATATTAAATATTTAAAATTTTAACTCTTAATTATTAAATAAATAAATAATAGATTAATCTATTAATCTATTAAACTAATACTCTAATAGTAATAAATTTATATATTATCAATTAAATACAAGAAATAAAAAAAAAAGATTTATATACCTAACACAAAAGTGAGTAATAAATTTATATATTATCAATTAAATACAAGAAATAAAAAAAAAAGATTTATATACCTAACACAAAAGTGAGATTCTAGATGTGAGATTGAGAACCGAGAGACTGAGAGAGGGAGTGACTGAGTGAGAGATGCACAAACTGGAGAGAGGCGCAGACCGGCGACCGACGACGGGCGGCAGGCGGCGGTCACAGCCTCACAGGTGCGTTTATCTTCTTCTGGTGAGTTGGTTCCCTAATCCCCTTTACGGTTTACCCTTTTCTTTCTGTTTTCTTTTGGAAACCTCCCAAAGACCCCAAACCCTCCTCCTGGAGAGCAGCTCACCAGTGACCCAAACAGCTAAACCCAAGCCCTATTCCGTTTTTTGGAAGCCCAAAACCCACCAAAACTAAATTTTTAAGTTTTTAGCCCAAATCCATTAATTATTTGTTAAATAGGTAACCAACTATTACGTATATGTATATTTTTTTTAAGATTTTGTATCATATTTTTTTATATATAAAACTTTTGAAAACTTATCAAAAGTATAGGGGTCGAACTTGAAAAATCATCGGGATCAGAAAATTTTTAACAATATATAATATATATAACACGTAAAAAAAAAAATTTATCGGAGTCATTTGACCCCTGCCCACATACTCTAGGTCCGACCCTGCTTATAAGTAATGCTATTCACGTATCTTCAAAAAAAAAAATTATAAACAATATATATAATAAAAAAAACATTATTTTGTTTGTACTTTTTATAAAATTAATAGTATATGATTTAATTAAAGTTAATATATATTTTATTTGGTTAAACTTGTATTATATGAATCATCGTCTGTCCCTCCTAAGACACCCGTAAATTTGGGTTATTTACGAAATAAAATGGTCGAAAGGAACTGTTGTGAGTGTGATCGTAAAAAACAAGCATAAAATCACTTTGAGATAATACTTACGATCTTTCTCTCTCTTCTCGCACAAGTCCAAAGCTTCTCTCTCGGAGACGTTCACTGGTGATCGGCGGGAGAAGCAAAGGCCTCAGATCGGCTTTGCTATTGCCACTTTCTGATTCGATGTAAGCAATGTTATTTTGTTCATCATCCGATTGTTCATCACTTCAGTTTTCTCCTTTTCGGAGGTTTTGTCATGTTGACCTTTTCGATTCTATTTGCTTAGATCTGTTGCTACCACGTATGATATGGTCATTTTACGTTGTTTCATGATTGTTTGTTGGCTGAACTTAGTCCGTGTGTGAATTTGTGTGGTTTTCAGATAACTTGATTGGTGGCCACTGGTTTGCGTTTTAGGGTTTTATATTTAGTTAAATATCTCATCGAGGTTTAAACTCAAGGCTCGATTGAAATTGATCATTTGGACATGGTTTTCATGGAATTAGATAAATATGAATTCGAGTATACATGAAGACTTTCCATATTAATTGATTATACATATTTTCCATAGTATTTTTTATTGTAGATTTATTAGGCATCATAATCTACCAAGACTGATGGGTTTTATCCGTTTCATCAAAGTTTTTCTCTGCATCAAATATGGAAAAAGCTTACAATTTCATTGTTGTGCTCATCGAGTCAATGGATTGCCCTTTCTAAACTCCATAATAAGAGTCTATGCAAGTGTGAGGGTCAACTAAAGGAGCACATTACACTCTAAAGGATTCTTATCTTGACTTTCTGTTGGTTGCAAAATCGACCAGACTCCAGAGTGTGTAAAAAGGGGAATCATAACCTCTTCCTTACCAACACGATTCCTTTATATATTCCTTGGTTTCTAGCTTCTTCCATTGTGACATTTAACCCTTCTGCTGCAATTAGAAACAAGAAAGGCCTGGTAGTGGTGCACTCCATTTGCCGTTGACTAAAACTGATACTGTTTTGTGACCTCAAACACTATTGGATTCATCTACACCGCTTCCCGCTGAACTCCATTTGCCTCATCATCTCATTAATAAAATTCCAGTTTGTACAGTCAAGGGCCTTCTTGAAATCAACTTTAAAAACAAGGCATTCCTTCTTGTTTTTCTTGGTGTTGATAGTGCCATTTGTAGGCCTGGTAGTGGTGCACTCACATGCAAATGGAGGAAATGTCGTTGACCTTTTATTATATGATTGTATATACTATGACTATACTTGGTCTTCAACTGATTTCTCTATGTATTGGCGGTACCTTTTCACCCTTGTTAGAAGAACTAAAAGTATTAATTTTTTAGGAGGACCTGTTAATTTCAGTTTTAAGTAGTTGGGTTTTTTATAGGCTTTTTAGCACTCTGAAGCTATTTGGTTGAACTGATGATTTCGGTTTGGTTTTAGTATCTGAATTTGTGGTTTTCTTTTTCATGTATCTATTTTATATATGTATATTTGGTCATAATAGATTTTAATCATTGGATGGACACAGTGGGCATCCATTGCAGTTAGGATGGCATCAAAATTGAAGCAATTGCAATCGAAGGCATGTCAGGCATCACAATTTTTTTCCAAGCATGGAACAGCTTACTACAAGCAGTTGATGGAGCAGAACAAGCAGTATGTTCAGGAGCCAGCCACCGTTGAGAAATGCAATGAGTTGTCCAAACAGTTGTTTTACACTCGTCTTGCCAGGTAAATTTGTGGACCATGTTTCCTATTTCAAGCATAATTGATATTCTAATTGGCATTCGAAGTAGCTATAGTATAGTCAATCTCAATGCACAAGCATTTTACTTAATAGTTTGATTTCATATGTGTTTTCTTAATTAGTTCTGGTTCTTCATGGAGGTCACTGACTTGCTGTTGTTCAACAATAAATTTTGTTGTCACTCATAAACTGTTGGGGGCGTTTGGTTCGCGGATTCCAGGGATTCACTGTGATTTGCATTTAAAATCCTTTGTTTGGTTTGTAGATTTCATTAAGGATTTAAAATCCCAGGATTTCTTAAATCCATTCCTTATTTGTTACTTAAAAGCCCATCCTCCCCCCTAGGATTTTAAATACCAGTTACCTTGCATTCTACAGATTAGCAAATTTTTCCTAAAAAATGATGCAAATTCTTTGACAAAATCCTGACAAATTCAAATGCTGCATAATGCAAATCCTTTAACAAAATGCAAATCCCAGAGAAAAAGATCTACGAACCAAATGCCCCCTTAGTATTCTGATAAACAACACATGAGCATGAAGTGCATGCTGGAAGTTTGTTTTAATAAGTAAAAAGCTGTGTGTTAGCAAATTATAATGATACTTGTATATTAAAATTATTCGAATTCATCTGTATTAGAATTTGATTAGGGTAAATTTCATTAAATTCCAGTTACACCCTCAAAATTGAGATTTTTTATTAAGTCTAGTTTTTCTAGTTGGGGGCTATTTTAAAACCGATGGTCCATGATTGGGCTCTGGACCTTACTGTAGGGAAAGTTGTAGTTCTAAGATTTTGATTTATATGAGCTTTAGTTGTTGTTTCTTTGAGGAACCTATTGACATTACATGTTGCCAAGAATCAAACTTTGAACATGTATTGTATTAAACTAGTGCAATTTGGTAGTATGACTGCCTATTCAAGTCCAACAATTCCAAGTGCTGTCAACTGTAGCCTGTAGGTATTCCTTCTATTTAAGTTTAAAGAAAAGCTAATGTATGATACAGTTCTGCCTATTCTTTCATACTGGTTTTCTTTACAAGTTACATTCGAGCTAATGTCAATTATGAATGCACATTCACAAGTGGTTTTCTTGGTAATATATTTACATGTAATGCTCTTACGAAGCTCACTTGTTTGTAATCTTTGTTAGATTAACTTCATGGTACAACTGCTTCCACCTGTTCCTTTCTGTTGAAACTCCCTTCAATAAAGTACTCTATTCAATGGTCATAATATTCTTTTTTGCTGCTCATAATGCCTTGGAAGCTGTGTGTAACGTTGAGAGCAGAAAAGGTTATGCCCAATGTAGTTTTTTAGTATGCAAGCTTTCAATTCACTTTCATAAATGAGTTGTTTCACCCTCAAGTATGATCGTTAAGGTATTATTTCGTAATTCTAAGAATTTTAACGTGATGGATAGTTCTAGAGTTTCAACTTAATACACATACAAATTGTTTGAGTTGCTTTTGAATTAACTTCCTTAGTTTTCTTTTCATTGAAGTAGATAAGGCATTCTGTTTTGAAGTTGAAAATTATGTGTGAGATCAGTAATGGAGGCTGCATTAGTAGATTGGGCCAAGTGTTGTTTGGAATTTTAAGTGATTTGGTTGTTCTTCTTTACAGGTCTATGATTTCTTTAATAGCATCTCAGTATCTCACAAAACAGTGGGGAAGCTTTTAGCAAAGAGCATTGAAAATTGTTGACAAGTAACCACTTGACCAAGATTAGAAAAGACCAACCCAATAGCTGGACTAAGATTTGCTATGGTGCTCTTCCAAACAAATGTCCTCTTGATGATCTCTTAAAAACAAGCATGTCATTTAAAATATAAACAATATATTTTCTATAGCCATCTATGTATGATTGATGACAAGACTTATGGATCATGGAGAGGAGTCACTCCTGTTGAAGAGTAAAGGTGGGAGGGGGGGGGGGGGGGGGAATAGAGAGAGAGAGAGAGTGTGTGTGTGTGTGCGCGCGCGCGTGCGTGCGTGCATGTGGGAATATGCTTTTTTATGGTAGCAATGATATTACTTGCCTGGTTTGTATCATAATAGTTAGGCATAAGTGGCTTAGCGTGGTACTTGTTATGTATTGCCCCAATATGACTTGCCTAGTTTTTGTATCGTCATACAAGATAGAGATGAAAATTCATGTGAAGAAATGCATGTGCTGATGCAAAGTGATTACTGCAGCTTGAAGAACTAACATTAGATAATCACTTGACTATAGTTCGGGATAATTAGGTCATTTTGCATTAATCTTAACAATTACTTTTTTACAGGCTTACAGCAATTCGTATCATTTCTTGTTTCTCCGAGTTTGTTTATTTTGACTCTAAATAATCAAATACTTGAAAGCAAAATCAGTTTTTGCCAAACACTCAAGGGGGTGTCTGTTTTTAACTTGGTTATTTGCCCATTGAGTTCCCAAAACGCAAGTAAGCAATAGGCTGTCTGGAGAACTAAAAATAAAAAAAGGGAGCTTATCTGTGGTTTGTTTTTGTATGCAAAAAGGCTTCATTTTGGTGAAGCATCAAAGTTCCCAACCCAGGGGCCCAAATGCAAGCAATGCCACCGCAAAAACAAACATCCTCTAAATTTAGATGCACATCCAAACACCGCAAATATAATATAGAATGTGTTTCATGTCACCAAGAGACTTCGTGCTTCCCTTTTTTTTTCTTTTCAATTAATAAAATTATGGTTTATGGTTTTCATTGCAGTTAGATTGTGTATACTTTTGTCTTTTTAGATGAAAACAGGCCTATTCACCAAATTGTCACTCCTCTAACATAATGAATGGCCTATTCTGCAGCCTCCCAAGCCGTAACGAGTCATTCTGGAAGGAACTTGATTACGTGAAGAATCTATGGAAGAACAGGCAAGATTTGCACGTTGAACAAGCTGGAATTGCTGCATTGTTCGGGCTGGAATGCTTTGCATGGTTTTGCGCTGGTGAGATTGTCGGAAGGGGTTGCACAATCACCGGTTACCATGTCTGAGTTGCAATTAAAGCAAAACACACATAAAAGAAAAACCCTGTTCTGGAAACACTCTCAAGGCTTTTTCTATGTCATGATGACTGACATGATTTGTTCGTCGAACTTGTGTAATGCTACCTACTCTTACATTCTTTCTTGAAAATTTTGAGGCTGAGGAAAATCAGTTGTAATTTGGTTGTTGCATCAATAATCTGCATTTTTAGGGTAATGACATTGTTAGTTTGTTCAAAGTGTTTGCAGAATGTGAACAACTGTTTTCTCTTTTTGGAAGTCATTGTTTTCACTTTGGTTATATCATATATCGAATGGTAAAACCGATAGACGGAAATAAGCCAATATCGAACATGGTTCGGTTTTTGGTTTACCCTATCTTCAAATTTTTTGTCTGTCTTTTAAATTATGCATGTGTACACATAGTTGTGTACAAGAAACATAAAAGCTAGGGGAAAAAACAAGTTAAAAAGGAATTTTAATTGGGTTTATTATGAAAAAAATTAACATGTTTTTACGTATTTTTTGTTTTCGTCCATCCAAGTTATTTTTTTCCGTAAAAGTCCTCAAGTTAATTTTTCTTAGACCCGGTCATAATTAGTGAACCGGGTTTTAGTGTGTTCAAATTTTACTAAACCAAAAAGAAAAAATTAACTTGAGGACTTTTTCAGAAAAAATAACATAGAATGGCGAAAATGCAAAAAAAAAAAACATGAAAACGTGTTTGTTTTTTTTTCATAATAAACCCATTTTAATAATAAGTGGTTGGCCATATTTGAAATTTCATAAAGATAGATCATAGATATAGGTGAAAACGAATAATAAATAGTTAGACAAACATTATTATATGCAATTTTTATTTAATGTAATCATATATTACATATGTATGATGTATGATTATTTTCATATATAGGGTTTCTATTAAGAAAATCAATTTCTTCTCACTTTAGCCCTTATACTTTTTATTGTGTTATACACTTTGATCCATGTGACAAGAAAAATTAAGTTTCATATGGACCAGATCGATAAAAATGTGAAAGTATAATGTTCTTTATTGCATATATGTCATTTGAAATAAACCATCATACTTTTAGATTTTTATCAATTTGGTTCTTCCGTCCTAAACAGAGAGATCACAGTGAATACCACAATATAGGGACTAGAATGAGAAAAAAAACTGGCGGAGGTACCAAATAAATTAAAATATAAAGTAAGTTAGTTTTTCAATACAAACCCTATATTATGTTATATAAGTTCGTTTGAATGATTCGACCTCAAGCTTGTTTACTAAATGAGCTCCAAGTGAAACTTGAATTCGATTAATTTGAGTTTTTTTCCAAGTCGTTAACGAGTTAAGCTATTACGACAAGTTTAACTCATTCACAAGTGCAACCCTAGACGAGTTTATCCAGTTTAAAATATTAAAAGCTGACTTGTAACATTATATTTGTCATTTATAAAATATGTAATTTCATTTGAGAATGATTTTTAAGCATTTCATACTTTCCATCCTCTCATCACAGTAACTTTTCAAACGTATAATTTATAAAATCCTCAACGTTTTGATATAACTTTTAGATAGCATTTGGTTTGTTGAAATATTTATAAATGAATTGGGGTTTTCCCTCAAGGAACTAGAATATACATAATTAAAATTAATTTCATTTCCTCTACAATTATCTTTGGCTTTTAGTGAACCAAAAATCCCATTTTAATATTTAATGTTATATTTTATAACTTGGTTAGATACAGTCACACACATGTATTATATGAGTTGACTTAAAAAATTATTTACAAAAAATTAATATTTATTAAGATATATAAAATAATTTTAAGAAGTTAGATTTTAATTAATCATTTATTAGATTAGAATAGGTTTGAATTTAAGTCAGATAGTAAATAACACGTAACAAAAGATATAGTAACACGTGAATATTAAAAGGGAGAAATCAACAAGTGATAGATTTATTTACTTCCTTATTATTGTTGTTGTTGTTTGTTTTATATATATATATATATATATATATATATATATATATATATATATATATATATATATATAGAGGGGGGTTCAATGGAAAACCACCATGCACGTGAAAACTTGTGAAAACCGCACTGCACCACCACAAATGCATCAAATTCCCCGCGTGATGCATCAAAATCCCGCGAGATGCACCAAATTTCCCGCGTGATGCATCACCTTATTTACGATCATGCCACCGCTTTTTTCATGAAATGCACCAAATCGGACGGTATGCATAGGTTTTCATAGTTTTCACGTGCATAGTGGTTTTCCATTGAACCCACCCCTATAGATATATATATATATATATAGATCGATCGTTCAGTGTCACAAAATGTTGATGACGATTCATAAAACTTACAAAGCAGTGAAACTGTGAAAGCATCAGACATTTTGAAAATTTCATTCTAAAAGAAGAAAAAAAACAGGCTTTTGATATGGGCCAGTTGATGGACCATTAAAGGCCCAAGAGATCAAAAATTTAAAAAAGGGGCGTTCCGAGAATCGAACTCGGGACCTCTCGCACCCAAAGCGAGAATCATACCACTAGACCAAACGCCCGATTGATTACCATCAACGATTTTTAATTTTTATACATATAAATTACCTTGGCGACTTCACACTATATAAGCGAGGCACACTCACTAGCAGGGTCAAGCCAAGGCACACCCAGTACATTTCTATTTCCCGCGTTTCTAACGTTTCCCGCTTCTCGTCGAAACCCTAACTGCGAAAAATGGGGACGAAGCACCACTCTTCCGACACCCTCTCCGATACGAAAAAGCGTAGAAGGGTTGGATTCTCCAAAATTGGTGACTTACCCTCTTTTTTCCTATGTTAATTACTCTGATTCACCTCTGTTTTCGCTGATTCTCTTCACTTTGTCTTCACGTAGATGAAGGGGTTCTACCTAATGACTGCATCAAAATTTACATGGGTATGCTTTTTAATTCCTTCTCAGTTCTCAGCATTGTAATCACTTAATTCTATTGAGGTTTTGTATGACCAATTTCCTGATTGCTTGTTTGAATTGATGCTGAACCATTTTATTCTTATTTCATATTTGATTTTTGTGATAACGTGTTTTTAGGGCTCCTTTGAAATGTTTTCAAAATTATTTTAACTCCGAAGGGAAATTTGATCTTATATTTTAGTTATTTTTCGTGTTCTGAGAGTTGGAGAGAAAAGAGGGAAGGAAAGCTAACAATTTTACGATTACGCTCATCCTCTGTGATGGTGTCCTTAAAAAAGTGAGAAAAAGGTAGTTTGGTAGGGAAACAAGTTTTTAAAACTTTCTGAGGTGCCGTTTGAATTGCATGATTTTAAAATGATAGGATTTTAAAATTATTAGGGGGGTGAGTGCATTGTGAAATGAGGAGAAGTGTAGAATGTGAAATCCTAAATGAAGCTAAATCCTTTCATTTTAGTTTTTATCCAAACATGACATAGAAGGATTTCTAAATCCAAATCCTAAATGAGTTGTTAAAATCCTACAAAACAAACGTCACCTGAGTCTTCGGATCTACCCACGTTTGATGGGAAGTTTTGAAGTGAAAATCAGCGATCTTGTGTTCTTCAGTAAAACTACATGAGAGTATGAGACCACCAATTTTTTAGGTTTTCACCTTTCTCGTTCTAAATCCTTTCTTTTCTATGATTCTATCCACTTACTAATTTTGTCAACACGGTGTTACTCTGTAATACAGTAAGAGATTTCTTGTTTATTCATGGTGGGCTGACCTAGTTTTTTGTCTGGTGGATGCCATTTAGCATTAACCCTATTCAAAATGACTGTGGACACCTTAGGTTACTTTGTTTTTTAATTTTTAGCTAATTAAGGTTTTACATTTAAAAATGGTCGATTTCATTCATTACAAGGTTGTCTTTTATATTTTTATAATCTGTAAGTTGGCACTGCTTGCGTCGTTTGTTTATGTACATAACTACATATGAACATTGATGTCAATGTATTTTGCATTCAACACTTTTACAACTTGATTTTCACCCAATTACCAAATGTCACTCATAGGTGAGACTGAGAATCTGATTTATGTCATTTCTTGTGAGGTCAAACCTGGGAAGTATAGAGGAAAGTGGATGTTGTATTAATCTGTGGATGATCACCGTGTAATCACTATTAGGGGAAGTTGTAACTTGTAATAAGCAGCAACATGTTTGCAATTTATAATTTGGTGGATTATAAAGTCCGTTAATGGTTTTTATGATGATTTCTTAAAATTGGATGGTTTTAGTAATGGGTTATGAAGTTCAGTGACAAAATGAGTAATGGAATCAAAGTGTGTTGCTGTTTAAACTTCCAGGTTCTGAATCTTAAGTGGTTCTAAAATCATGTAAGTTTGTTTATCATGATGCTTAACTAATGTTGTTTTCTTGGATTGTTCTGCTGCTTGCTTGGTGGTTTATGATGTTCTTGTTTTGGATCTGCCTGCTCTTCATTGTACCTTTTGTTTCCTGTTTGCAAGTGGATTACCTTTTCTCCTCTGTCGGATTTCTTTGTATTCCTGCTGAAATCTTATTATTTTGTGCAAATTAAATAAATTTTAGTGTCTAGAGAAGAGGAAGTGGGCTCTCCAGAAAGCTTCCCCATTGAACCTGTTGATCTAAGTAATTTTTTTGAAGACGACGGAAAAATTTATGGCTACCAAGGGTTGAAGGTATTCTCTACCTTTATTCAGTTCATCTGCTTTAAAGGTCTTTTTGGATGTGTGATTTTCAGTATATGCTTGCCCAAAAGCACTTGATTTTTTTGTAAGGGTATTTTATTATGATATAAGGCAAGGATATTGATTTATATGGATAGACCTTGTGTCCTGAAGTCACCGTTTAATCTTTCTAATAAATAACGCAGATCACCATCTGGATTAGCAGCATATCCTTTCAAGCATATGCTGATGTTTCTTTTGACAGCACATCTGATGTAAGTACATGCATTATACAATATGCTTTTTGGAATATTGAAGTGTCTGTTCCATATGATGATGATGGATTCATGTAAGTCTGACGTGGTGTTTTTTAATGTAACTTGTAAAGGCTGGGAAAGGAATCACAGATCTTAAATCTTCTCTTCAGGTGATCAACGAGTACTTATTATTTGCTGTTTGATCTTCATTTGTTGCAATGGGCTAATGCTCTCTTTGTATTATGTTTTCTTTCTTGCAGAATATTTTTGCAGATAATCTTGTTGAGACGAAAGATGACTTCCTCAAAACATTTTCCAAAGAAAGTCATTATATAAAGTATGTTTAATTGATGGATTTCATATGTTTGAGATCTAATTTGTGAAGATGAATTAAATCACATCTTTTTTCATTCTTGTTATTTGTATTTCTGGATTGATTCTTAATGCTGTCCTTTACAGATCCATGATCTCAGATGGAAAAGTAGTTCAGCCAAATGTGGCATCTGTGTGTAGCAATGGGTTGAATGGGAATTTGAAAGCTGATTCGTCTAATCTTGAGGTGCGTTTTACACCGTCTTTTTTCACTCAAAAGGTCATGTCATATCTTCGACGGTTTTCTGTTAATCTTTATGAGCATAGATTTTAGAGGTCTGGGGAGGTGTCCGGATATGCTTTTGAAAGTGATTATGTGGTATTGAGTAAACAGATGCATATAATCAGAATGCAATATTATGTGAGAGGAGATACTGTTTAGACTTTAGATTTCTTTTTGCTGCATGAACATGTAATATACTAGTTATGATGGTGTCAGAGTATTTGGTCAATTGATTATATGAGGAAGCGATGGATAAGCATATGGTTGTATAAGCAACTATACTCGATCCTTTGATATTAAGTTTTGTGTAGCTAGTATCAAATTAATTATGCAAAAAGTTTTTAACCTCCCAGATAATATTAGATGATCATAAACAGAAGTAGGTTATTCAACCAAACTGATTATTATGACTTGAAGTCGTGATAATCAGATATTTTTCAAACGCACATCTGAACCACCTCTTTGTTGTTTTCTCTATCACTCTATGTACACAATTATACATGAAGGGTGGTGGCTTATCATTTTCTTTTGTTTATCAGGTTGTTCGTGTTGAGGGCTCATCTATGGGCCTTCTTTACTGTAGATTGGTACCTCTCGTTCTTCTTCTTGTTGACGGTAACATAATCAGTTCTCAACTATTGAAAATATAATATGGTCTCTTTGTCTTTTCATTCTGTTTTGATGATTTAAACCACTACCCTCCATCTTTAATACAGTCAATTTCTATATCAGGTAGCAATCCCATTGATGTTACTGATCCTGACTGGGAGTTGTATCTTCTAGTTGAGAAGAAAAGTGATCAGCAGGACGATCCACAAAAACTGCTTGGTTTTGCAGCTCTTTATCGGTTTTTCCATTATCCCGATAGCCATAGATTGAGACTTGGTCAGGTATATCCCCTATTATAACTTCTAGCCAAGTAGACGGCACACACGTTCTCATGTGCACATGCATTTTTTTATTACTAGTAGTGGCTAGTCGAGTGGCGAGCCATAATGGGTTTGGGTCAAATGGTCCTTTTGGTGATGTGTCAAAATGGATTGATCAGATTGAGTTGATTTGTCAACACATGTGTGTACACTTGTTTTTGAAATTTTATAAACAACTAACGTACTAAATATGATTATAAACTCTGCTACTAAAATAATAATCACATTTTTAATAACGAATTGGGTTTTGTAAGCATATCAATACATTTTGGGCGACCTTTACCCATTTGATTTGTTTCCTTTTGAGTTTTTTAAATTAAGTTTACCTATTTAAACTGTTAGAAATAAAATATAACCAAAATCAACCATTATTGCTAGTGTATGTGTTATCCTTCTTGATCAATTTTATTAAGTTTTAGGACCTAAAAGAGTACACTAGATATTGTAAGAGGATAACTTGTCTGTAGTCAAATTTATTAAATGTTTCTTGGATTTTATCAATGACAGATATTGGTATTCCCTCCGTACCAACAAAAGGGTTATGGAGGTTATCTTCTTCGAGTAATCACCGGTATGGTAGTTTCCGATAATGTGTATGATCTCTCTATCGAAGAGCCACTGGCCTCGTTGCAACATGTAAGGGCTTGCATCGACGTACCTCGTTTACTCGCATTGGAAGCAATCCAGCCTTCACTAAACTCAGTTGTTGTGCGGCTAAAGGAAGAAAACCTAGCCAAGAGAACACACATAACCCGATTCAGCCCACCATCTGATGCCATTGAAGAAGCGAGGAAAAGTCTTAAAATCAACAAGAAACAGTTTGTACAGTGTTGGGAGATTCTCATTTACATAAAACTTGACCCCATCGACAAACACCTAGAGAATTTCAAGACCATTGTGCTGGATCGTATTAGGGCTGATGTCATAGGTAAAGATACAGGTGCGGCTGGGAAACGGGTGATTGAGGTCCCAACAGAATATGATCCCGAAGCCTCATTTGTCATGTTTAAGACAAAGGGTGGCGAAGAATCAAAGGAAGTCGAGATGGAGGAGCAAGACAAGAGCAAACAAGAGGAGCAGTTAAAGAATCTAGTTGATCTAAGGATCGAAGCTATTAAGTTGGTTGCACAGAAAGTTTCTGGTAAGGACTGCTGAAGAATAGTATTAGGCATTACAATGAAAATTTTCTTATAATCTTTATTTTCAGACCTCTTTAGATGTGTTTGGAACCCTGTTGAGTTTGCAAGTTTTATAATGTTTTTAATGGATGGATATTCCTAATTTACACATTGAATCCTTTCCAATGCTCTGGACTTGCATTGCATGGAACATTCATTGACCAGACTTAAATTACTTTTTTATTCTTTTTTTTTTTTTTTAATGTTTCGGTTGGTTCTTTTCAAATTTTTAACAATGTAAAGATATAAAATAGAATATAAATGAAAATTATTCCTATCACTCTATATACATTTACAGAAATTATCAGGTGTATCTAGGGATTCTTTTATCACTCGATACACCTCATCCTTGCCTCAGCCCTAGGGGTGTTCAAAAGAAACCGGAAAACCGAAAAACCGAGCCGGACCGGTCAATCCGAAACCGAAATCCGAAAAAACCGATATATGACGGACCGGTTACGTTTTCATTTTTAATAAACCGCGGGTAACCGAAGGGAACATAAACATATCACAAATATTTACATATAAATAGATAAAATACAAGCTAAAATATTATATTTATAGTTTCATTTTAATTAAATATTTGTTTGTTTAAGTAGTTTTATGAAATTTTTAATGTAATTGTTATATTTATTACGAATAAACTTATTTTAAGGAACAATCAAAATTTAAAAATTTATATTTCTATACTTTTATATTATTTATAAATAGATAACAACTATCCGAAACTATCCGCAAACCGAACCGCATATAACCGAAACCGAAACCGAAACCATAAAGCGGGTAACCGAACCGAAAATACGGTTCACACTTTTGCTACTAACCGAACCGAACCGGTCCATGAACAGCCCTACTCAGCCCAGTGATTTCTTTTCTTACATTCTGCAAATCAACCCTCTTTCGCAATCTCTGCTTTGTTCCTTCTCGCTTGTCCTATGGGTATCTGCAAAATCGGGTATTTTCCTCTTCTTCACAGGTACTACGACGTTCAAAAATATCCGAATCCGAAGGGTGTTATTCGGGCGAGTTAAACGGGTTTCGGGTTATTTGGTTCGGGTATGAGGGTATATGTTAACCACCCGAACCAAATAAGAGAACGGGTTAATCGGTTTTTGGTTAAATGGGTATCGGGTTATTCGGTTTGGGTTTAATGAGTTAATCGGGTTTAGTATAAAAAATAGAATCCTCTATAAAATGGTTTAAATGAGTTGGGTAAAATGGGTAGAACGGGTTAAGCGGGTTAAAAAGTTTAAAATTAAGTATTTGAATATTTATATTCTATACACGGGGAACCGTGGAAGAGACGAAAATAGACGTGTTTTGGTTTGTAAAAAATAAAAACCTACATCTTTACTAAAGTAAGCGCAAGATGCCAAGATGAGATGATATATTATTATTAATTTTTTAATTATTGATATATGGGTTATTGGGGTTATTTGAGTAACCCGAAATTTTTACTTCCCACCCGATACCCAAACCGAAAACCTTAATCGGTTATCATTTAACCCGATTAACAAACCCGAAAACCGAATAACCCGACTCATTTAACCCGAATAAGGTTCGGTTCGGGTGGGTTATTCGGGTTCAGTTATTTTGCACACCCCTAAATCCGAGGATACGATCCGAAATTCCGAAAACCCGAAGTGAAATTATCTGAAATTTCGGGTATCCGAAAATCGGATAATCCGAAATTTCAGATCCGGATTTTGCATATTTTCGGATTATCCGAAAATCCGAAATCCAATTTTTTTTAAAGCTTTTTTTTCATAAGTTATTTGACTCATGGGTATCAAAATCGCGATTTAAATCGTAGGATTGTACGATCCTACAAGTAGATTTCGATCAGGATCGCTAGTAGGATCGATTTTAGGTAGGATCGTAAGCAAGATCGTAGGATCGTTAGTAAGATCGTACGACGATCCGATCCTACATACGGTTTGTTTTCGTAAGTAAGATCGTAGGATCGTTAGTAAGATCGTACGACATGTATTTCAAAATTTATATGACTTGTGAATGAATGTATGAAAATGACTTTTTTTAGTGTTGTCTTTAAAATTTGAATTCTCTATGAAAATGACTAGCTTTCTTTTGAATAAAAACTCTTCTTTATGAACATGATTTTTTTTTTTTTTATGGAAATGACTCTTTTGTTTATGATACAATACTGTGATGTATAATATTTAATTTTGGTAGGATCTTACGATCACGATCTTGCAATGACAAAAACGATCCTAGGTAAGATCTCGATCTTGACAACCTTGATTTGACTAAGAATAATTATATTCATTAATTTTAAATGTATAATGTCACTCTAACATAATTATAACTCATTTTAATGTATTTTATTTTTTTTTTTTTGACATGTTTTTTGTTGCTTTAAGTTTAAAAAGTATGATATAATTTTGTTTACGACACAATTACTTTTTTATATATTAAAGGTATATAGATTTGTATTTTGTATATTTGAATTCATTTTATAATTTTAAGTTTAATTAAAATTTCAAATTTTTCGGATTATCCGAGAATCGGATAGTAAAATTCATGTATTCGGTTTTCGGATTATCATAAAATCGGATAATCCGAAAATGAACACCCCTAACGTGTACACCACCATATGCTTGTGCCTCTGCCTGTTTGTAATTAGGATGCAAAAATAGATGATAACAATCACCAAACTAAAGACTATCAAGTGAGGAATATTGAGGCTTGGATTATGAAATTGTAAAGAATCAAGTATTAAACATAATTTGTAAGTTTCTAAACCCTAGCCAAATATTGTTGCTTTTTTAACACATTGTTTGTTTTGGATGAGTGATGAAATCATAAAGATTGAATGTTAATAGTAGATTGTTTCAGATAGTTATTTATAACTGAAAGTAATTTGTATGAACGATGATTTGAAAGTTAATTTAATGAAGTTGATCGATTTGGTAAGCATAAAATGTACAACGAACATTTTTATGTTAGAAAAGTGGTTATATATCTTGTTAGTTTATGGCAAAATTTGGTATCACAGATCTTAAATATCATCAACAACATATAAATTTTTGTAGCTCTTAGACCTTAGCAAGTGGTCATAGTTTTTCGATTCTTACAACTTTTTCCCTTTGTTAGTTTTCATCAAGGTGAATCGGACCCATGTGTTTGCCTTAACATATGACATTATTGAATTGAAAATAGAAACTCCACTTCCTTTGATTTGGCTTTGAGTTATCAACTAAATAAAAAGCCCACTCAGACCTCTGAGGCCTTCATCGACTGGTCTCACGGTCAACATGGAGGAGGTAAATCGTGTAACTCATGGTTAAATAACATTTGCAAGGTTTGAGCCCTGAAATCTTTAACATAATTGAACATGTGATGATGGAACATGGTTCAAGAGTAGAAAACTGAAATCTTTCTAACATAATGATGTCACTGACAAGTAACAACTGAGAAACCCACATCTTGGCTTAAAAAAATATGAAGTATGAACTGAACTTCCTTCTTTGACACTAGCATTTTGAAGCATTAATGCATAGGTTTTACTTGATTTGTTTATTTATTGTTACACTTTCATAAGATTTACAGTTCAACTTTTGATATTTGTTACCTATTTCAGTACTTATTCTCTTTGTTTCTTATTTCATTATTTGTAATTTATTAACATCTATTGTATGTTCCGTAGATGGAAGGAAGCAAGTCAATCAAGTGGACGAAGATATTGTGTTCCAGTATGTAGACACTAGACGTTGATATCGAAAATTATTCATTTAGTTTTCACTTTATCCAATGATAGTTTTACCTTGCAGATTCTTTCTGAATGGCTACACAGTACTATCATTGAAGTTGTATTTTTGGAGAAATTCAGTTAATAAAAAGTTGAAAACATTCACCAGGGCCAGACAACTCTTTAATGTCTTGTGGGTGGTCATGCAATTCAGTTTAAACCCAAAAACAATCACAATTGAATTATGGAATTTTCAGGTAAAACAACACTATATCAATTTAGCTAAAATATGTTTCAACGGTTCATTCATAAGCTACTTCACGAATATGCTCCATTGCTCCGTTCAAAAAGCTTGTAAATCAAATGCATACCACAAGTTCTCTTTGGCATAGTTACATGAAAGAAATATGTTACAATAGTAACTCCTTGAATTTTTTATAATCTTGAATTTTAACACTACGGTAAAATAGATTGAAATGAAATTTGTAAGTTTTATCAATCAATATTAGTTATAATATATAAAAGTTGAAATAAAGATGAAGAAAAACTTATTAAATCTTCATTCTTTTTCCAGTATTTTGATTCCTTCCACATTTGGATAGAAATGCAAAATGAAATTTATATCAAATTCAATTTTCTACCTCCTCTCCATAACAATCAATATTTTCATCACATAACAAAAAAAAAAACATGTCAATCTCGTATAATTTCATTCTATTCTATTCCACCGTACCAAATGTCCTATTACTTTTGTTAACATAAACATTAGCTTCTTGACACAGATATGAGATGTGCAAACATGGTAGTGGACACTAATGGTGAAATCAAGCTGGGAGAGTCTAGCATATCAAAACATACAAGTCTCTCACCATATATACTCAAAATTTGTGTTTAAATAGTCTTACTTTATAATATTCACAATGCCTCCGAAATACATAACATAAGGCGCCCTGCCTAGATTTTGTGCACACTATAACCTTCATCCTCTGTTGTCAAGTTTGGACTCCAGTTTTCATATTCAGAACCACCAAATACCATTTGCTTGATTCCAACATGGCTGAAAACGATACCAAAAACATCGTTCACAAATTTAGTTTAGAAGAGGCGACTAACATTTTGAGTCGCTTTTCCCAACTCATCATTTTCATTTCTTAGCCCGCATTTCCTCATATTAAATGGATCCCAAGAAATTATTACAAAAACAAAATTCAAGAGAGAACTTTGGAACTTACTCAGAACTTATCTGTGTCATTGCATTTATCAATATATCCAACAGCAAAGGCTCGGTCGTACCAATATCTACCCTGAAAAAAGGATAACCCAACATCTTTCATCATCAAGAATATATGAAATATTAAAGCTTTTTTTGTCAATTTTAAATTTATAAGTAATTAATATATATTGTAGTCGATTAGGAAAACAATAACACAAACATTATAAACTAATTATTTCATAAAGTATGTAGGAGGCGGTAAGCATCGAGTACACTCTCTAGAGTCTAGACTACTTTCGAACCATATGACTGGTTCCATTTTTATCCAACTTTCTAAACTTCACCCAGGCATGTTGAAGATATGTATATCCCAAACCGACCCATTTTTAGGTCAATGGGTTGGAATCGCCACCTCTCTGTACATTACTTAAAACACCCTTTCATTTTTTTTTCTCAAAATCAACATGAATTTAAAAACATATCAGATTAGAAAGCAGGGCAAAGAGGTCCCATTTAGGCTTTTATATAGACTTACCATATGCGCGCTATGTTGTCTTGAATCTCAAGATCACCGATGTTATAAAACGTAGTCGGTTCAATGTTTGCTCCTAGAACATCATCATAACTTGGTCTTTTATCCGTTGTAGACTGTGATAACTGAAATATTCACATGAAAATGTACAAATGTAATGCAACTTGACAAATACAGTACGAACCAAATAAGTAAAAATGGAAATATGTAAAAGAAAATTAGCAATTACTTGCATATTCATAGAATTGCACCCACCAAGACGTCCAACAATATGCCATGAACGAATTGTCTGCAAATAAAAAAGAGGAGTCACTAAATGCAACCATTGAAGTCATGAACGGTAATTATCTGAATACTTTTCGAAAAATAAACTTACATCACAAATCATCTTAATGTCTTTGTCCAAAGGAGCATGGTGAAACTCGATCCAAACATACGAGTTGCTGAACTCAAATCTGAAAAGAATTGCCTGAACCTATTAGTTACCATAACAAAATGCTTCTAACAAAGTTAATGGAATATCCATTTATCATGTTTTATTTCATTCTTCATTTTCCATTTCGCAGGTCTCATCTTCTTTTCAGTTATCAGATCAAGTAATTGGATCCAGAATCACTTTCACATTGGTCCATTACTCTAATTTGGTAATTTGACCAGGTTCTTTTAGTAATCATGGTGACCGCTACCCATCACATGATACTTAGAAGAGTTTGGAATGGTCCAATTTAGTGATGAAAAACAGAATATAATTAACAAGTAGATGAATCTATATAAATTACAAGGAACATTTAATAACATTTTTCTGATTTTTTATATTGAACTAGGCCGTTATAGATATCAAAATTTTTAATTACCAAAATGGTTTATTCCAAACAATTTAATTGCCAAATCACAATTTTTGGTGCATTTTTCTTTTCATTAGCAATTATAACTTAATTTGCATCAATACTATAAGTATGATGGTTATAAAAACTTACAATCTATTTTCGTCACAAACACAAATAAGCGTCCAGAATTATGTTATCCTTACTTGTTAAAGATCACTTTCATAGGTGTCGCTGAACCCGTTTTCCGCTGCAGTATCTTGTCCCTTTTCTTCTTCATCCTCTCTTCTATCTGACATTTCAACAAACAGTTTAGCCACACATCCTCATTCCAAAGCTATCTGATTCCTATTTCAATATTCTCAAAGTCCAAACAAATTAACACACACGTTTCAAAATAGAAGCTTTCTTCGGTATAGCAAGTACTTAGTTGATTTTTTCCTGTCAAACTCATCGTTTCCAAACAAAAACAAAAAAAAAAAAGCAGCATTCAATAAGTTTTTATGAATTTGAGCATATATCTTGGCCTATAATAATCAATAAACTGTTATCTTAATCGATTTTTACCAAAACATTATTGTGAATTTAAGTTGCAATTATCACACACCTAAACACCCCCAAAATTTGACATCGAAATCTCGAAGAAAGCTTTACAAAGCATTACAAATAACAAACATAATAGATGTTCCTAAACAGTTTCTAGCGACGGGTTTGCTTACTTTAGACCTTGCTTTAGCTGGATCGTCAATTGATGTTCCCAAAATTTCAGCAAATTCTGGATCCTTATCATAATCCACTCCTTCTTCTCCTGCTCTTTTAGAGTGACCCTTTACAGAAAATTCATCCTCCACCTTATCCCAATCGATATCAACCATATCATTATCATCATGTTCTTCTTCATCTTCTTCTTCGAGTTGTTTAATTTGGGTCAGCAAATCCGTCGATTTTGTTTGTCGGTTTTCTCCAACTTTAACCAAGTATCTGCATGGATTGCGTGTGGAGTGTAAATTGATGGAAGTAAAAACGCTTGGAAATGAGTTGAGATGGTTCAAATGAGCGAACGTCGAATTGAAGATTCGAGGTAGCTGAATTGTGCTTAATTGGAGTACATTCATGGTGAGGTAATTGGGGGATTTAGGGTTTATCAGAGTTCAAACAAACGTCAAGGGTTTTGTAGATAAAATCAGGGAAGCGTTAACCCTCTCTTCCCGAATAAATACAAGAAGTTTTTAAAAGAAAAGTGGTAGCATCCATTTGTAAAAGAACGAGGAAAAGAGCTCGCACGTTGTGGCGGGAATAAGAATGTGTTCTGATGATTAATTAATATAATCGAAATACGAAAAACAACGTATTTACATATAAATGACAATTAAAGTCAATCATGGACACAAAGATAATGACTTTGAAACAACTAATAACACATTTACCAAAAGATCGAATTCATAAAATTTAGGGACTGTTTGATTACATTTTCAATTAAGTGCTGTCTGGATTTAGAGAGCTGTCTGGATTAAGTAATGTTGACTAAAGAAATTTTATTGGAAAAGATAAAAGGGGGTAATATTAGAAAATAAATGGTTTGAATGGGGAACACATAGGGTTTCTTGGCTTATTAATTGGGCTGACCGAATTTGAGTTCTGATTTTAATAAGTCATTATCAAACAAAGCTTATTTCAAATGGACTGACCGAATTTTTTAGATTAAGTCTAATAAGTTGTTATCAAACAGCCACTTAGTAGCTTAGTAATAGAATTTGGTACAAGCATTTCCTCAAACGAATGGTGTGTTATAAATATTTCAACTATTAAGATTAAGATCAAGTAGGAGATAATCCATGTTATATAGGTTCAAATCATTAAACAAATGGGTACAGAACATGATTTTAACAAAATTAAACACGTCATGAAACTGGAAAACGCAATGTGCAGCATCAGTTTCTCATAGAATAAGATTTTTGTTAAAGAAGTTACTATCAACTTGTCATAATTTGATTGTAATCTAGACGAACCCGATCTTGATCCTTTAAATGCTTCTGTTCATAACCAATTAAATAAAATTAGTTGAAACTTGAAAGCACATATAATTGGAATAATAAAATATGAGTTTGGTGGTTTCTTCTTTGCCTTATTCATGACCTCAAGGTAGAACTGCTCGAACGTTTCATATATAGTAGCAGCAGCAAGGAAACCAAACCCTTTAACAATGGTAGTGACTTCGAACGGCAACTCACCTAATACCTAAACAACATTTGAAAACGAAAACCTGAAAGGAAATCGAACCCTTTAACAATGGTAGTGACTTCGAATGGCAACTCACCCTCATATACCTAAACAACATCTGAAAAATAAAACCTTCAATGATGATTGAGCTACACCTAAAACTTCCTATTTGAACCAGAAAACCTTTAATCTTTGAACCCATCGATCTAAACCTTCAACCTTCAACCATTCAAACCGAAACCCTCGAAACCGAACCCATCGATCTAAACTTCCTATGAAACCCAACCATGGTTCGGTTTCGGTTTTGTCATACACAAAAACCAAAAAACTCCAAACCGAACCGAAAGTTATATAAATATTAAAACTTTGTTAATCTGAATGTTCTGTTACTTTATTTGAGAAATTTTTTAGTGATTCATTCTTTAGATTATTGGCTTTTATTTTATTTTTGTCTTTTAATGACCATTTCATATGTTTTGTGTTGTTTTTTTAAGCCTAGATTTTATTTTTTATTGAATTTATGCAATAATTAAATTTATTATTGTTAAACTTACTAATATACAACAGGTTTATGAATGAAGGAAAAAAATTATGAAATATAAAGAATTAAATTAAAAAAACGAAATCCAAACAGAAAAACCAAAGTCCAAACCGAAAATCCGAAAACCGAAAAAACCAAATAGTTTGGTTTCTAAAATCCAAAATCGAAAGTTTTGGTTTGGCTTTTGGTTTTTAAGGAAAACCGATCCAAACCGCCTTTTGTTCACCTATAGAAGAGAGGAAGCACAAGTCTAAAAAAAACTAAAGGAAAAAGAGTTGTTCAAAAATCAAAATACAAAAAAAAAAAAAAAAAACAACAACAACAACAACAACAATGCTTGCTTATAAACAGTTTCCTTATGAACAGTCTATGAACAATACAATTCCCCTGGGAATTGTTATATATAGTAATGCAGAGAAAGGGGAATGAAATAAAAGAAGTTTTGTAGCATACATTTGTATGATTGTGTTTAAGTGGTACATTTTAGCAAAATAACATACATTTTTCAATAATGAAAGTAAAAGACGAGGAAGAAAGGTCGATAAGGATTTGTCTATCTAAATTATAAAAAGACAAAAGTTTTTATATTTTTTATTTTTCCTTGAGAACATAAAATATCTATCATTCCTAGGGGTGTCCACGGTTCGGTTCGGTTCGGTTAGTTGCTAACATGTGAACCGTGTTTTCGGTTTCGGTTACCCGTTAGAAGCCGGTTACCCGCGGTTCGGTTCACGGTTACCCGCCATATGCTTAAAAGCAAATAAAATTCTAGAATTATATCATTTTTAAGCAAAAATTCTTTTTAAATTCAAAGTTATAGTAAACTATTTAATTATAAATCTTAAAAATTACACTAAATTTATCTAATAAAACAATTAAAATAAAAAATCAGTTGAAAATTTAGAATTTAACGTATTAGAATGTCTAAATGAACGTATAAATAAAAGTTACTAACTTGTATATATATAATCGGTTCGGTTCGGTTATCCACGGTTCTCTAAAAATGAAAACCTAAACTGTCCCGTGATGTTTCGGTTTCGGATCAAACGGTTTAAGCGGTTCGGCTCGGTTTCCCGGTTTTCCGGTTTTGTTTGAACACCCCTAATCATTACTATTTCTTTTCACCTTATTCGACAACACAAACACAAGTATTATTTTTTTTCTTTTTTCTTTTTCTTTTTCATATTTCTTTTCTCTTTCTTTCTTTCTCTTTTTTCCTTTTAGTTTTTTAATTTATATAGTATAAGAGTAAATTGGAACAATTAAATTAGGAAATTTAAACGGATAACTAAAAAATGGTTAGAGATTAGATGATGCTATGACATGTGTCATCTATGTTCTCATCTATATATATATATATATATATATATATATATATATATATATATATATATATATATATATATATATATATATATATAAAGATATGCAATTTGAAGTGACGTTTATCCAAATATCATAGTTTGTTTGGTTGATTAGAAAATAATAAAATTTGGATTCAGTTTTTTGTTGTTTTTATTTAGTTGATTCAAAAGAATTTGTAATATAATCATGACAAATAATCAAAATATCTTATCAGTTTTTAATTGTTTTTCTGGAAGTATATAAAAATATTTTGAAATTATTCCAGTCATATAATCAACCATAACAAACAATATTTCATTGGGAATTAAATCGATTTTATATAATAACAAGAGGTTTTAAAGGGTTATTATGAAGTTCTTTAGCTTTTTAATTTTTAAAAACTCAAGCTTCAAAAGTCTATTATGTTGAGGGGATTCAACTTTTATTTAAAAATAAAAGTTCTTCTATGAAAAGCTACTCGTAATAACTTTCAACATGAGCTTGAACATTTGGCTGAATAAACTTACCCTTTTACCTTCAGGGGGCGTTTAATTCGCGAATTTCTGGGATTTGTATTTAAAATCTCATGGTTGGTTTGCAGATTTCAGTAACCATTTAAAATCTCAAGAATTCTTATATGCATTCATTCTTTGTTATTTAAAAACTCATCCTTCTTTAGGATTTTAAATCTCAGTTACATTGCATTCTTCATGTTAAATAAAATTTCATCAAAAGATAATTCAGATTCTTTAACAAAATCCTAACAAATGAAACTGCTACATAATGTAAACTTTTTGACGAAATGCAAATCCTAAAGAAAAAAAATTTGCGCACCGAACGCCCCTTAATGTCTTCTTATATCATTTAATGCTAAAAGCTACAACTAATTTTACTGAACACATTTATAAAAACTAATTTTACCAATCACATTTCGAAAAACCATAATTTTGAAAACCTCCAACTTAAAGCTTAAATTAGTTGTGTCAAACATACCGTACACATTTGCCATCGGTATGGATAACGTTGGCATCTTTTCACATTAGTTTGATGGGTACCAAAAAGTTAGTTAATGCCTATACTTCATATATTTTTATTAGTGTTAATATTAAAAAATATCATTTTTTATAGTTTTGTCGGTTTGGCTATTCAATATTGTTTTTTTTATTTTAGCAATTACGTTATTTTTTCTTTTTGAATCTATGAAATTTGCTACAGATGAATTGTTGTTGTTTAGTTTAAAGACGATAGTTTAATGTTTATTTTGAAAAAAAAAATAATCATGTTTTCAGTATTTTATCAGGTTGGTCTCTGACATATTGTTTATTAAAAAATTAAAATGTTAGAATGATTTGTTAAAATGTGATATAACTGACTGCTTGATAATGTGGATCTTATATGGAAAAAATGTCACAATAATCCACCTGTTAAAAACTGTTAGTACAAAAAAAATTCAATATAAACCGTAAACTAAAATTTTAAAGCCATTATTTTTATAAAAACATTTTCCAGTTTCAATAAAGAAAAGAAAAGTAATATATGACTAAAGATAAAACTGATAAATTTATTTTGACATTTACAGTAAAATGTATTATATGCATGAGCAAATTAACTTATACAAGAATTATATTTGTATTTTATTTATAATTTATTTCTAATCATTTTAACTAAACATCATAAATTGGCAATATTCCTATCTCAATTTTCTATACGCCCAATAGAACAAACGTTTCGGCCCAAAACGGCCCAATATTCAACTATCTGCATATATATTCATATTGACCTGAAAACCCTAACCCTAAAAGTAGCATCGTCTCTCTGTTCTATTTGCAACACAACCAACCAAATCGAAGGCAGTAAGCTGCAAAAGACACCGATTTCATTATGGGTGAGTTCAATCGATTGCAAGCCCTTTCAATCGATTACGACTTCATCAATTCTATTGTTTTATAGCTAAAAATTTCCATCTTTACTTGAACAATGAACGTTGCCATTTTTCTGATTTGATTACAGGAAAGGTTCACGGATCGTTGGCTCGTGCCGGTAAAGTGAGGGGCCAAACCCCTAAGGTCGCCAAGCAAGACAAGAAGAAGCAGCCTCGTGGTCGTGCTCACAAGCGTATGCAGTACAACCGCCGGTTCGTCACCGCCGGTAAGTTTTTCATCGCCTGCCAATTAATCTGCCTGACCGATATTACGTATAAAAATAGATTCGTTAGATTTATAAATTTGAAGAGCTGTAATTGATTTTCAACCTAAATTCTGTAACATTATATTGTTGATACATTCAGTTTAATGATCTCATGTGGTTTATCACTAATTTTAACCTATGCGATTTCTCAGAAATTTACATAGTGTTAGAGCGTCCTGCCGAATAGTTCATCTGATTACAGCCTTAGATTATGCATTATGCAAATTTCTTCATTAATTTTGAAAACTGACTTATAGTTTAAGGAATAATCATTAATAAAGGAAGCATAAAATACAATTTTTGATGATAAAGGTATTGTGAAATTTTTGTTGCCGAGAAAGTATTTTGAAAATTTTATGTTGTTTTTTCACTAAAAATGATCATGAAATTCAATTATTATCCTCTTCATTGGCGACCAACTCCATTTTTTTTTGTCAAAACTAAGTTTTATGATTCTCTTTTGGTCTAACAAAGTACACAATACCTTTGTTGTCAAAAATTATAATTTATGTTTTCTTTCTTGACTATTGATCCATAAGAAATCATCAACTTAAGTTCTTTAATAATTTATTGTTGATTGAATCAAGTTAATGATATTATGTTGTTAATTCCTAATGGCTTCCAAATTAGATCATTTGGGAGAAAATTGTGTTTGTTGTTCATGTTATGGGAGTAATGCATGACAGTCTTGTTTTTGTTTGTGCAGTTGTTGGTTTTGGGAAGAAGAGAGGACCAAACTCGTCAGAGAAGTAAAGAAAGCAGAGGGAATGTGTAGTTTTGTAAGCTTAGTTTAAATGAATTTGTTTTTACATTGCTATTATGTTACCTAGACAAGGTTTTTTACGCCGATCATACTCTTTCGACTAAATTCCTTTAAGTGTTTTCATTTGGGTTTCTATATGATATCGTTGGTTTGGAATTTATCATGTTTTGAATGCATTGGAATTTCTCTTGAGATAATTTAAGATTTGATATACATATGCTTTTTGAGCCTAGCAGATGCGCCGGCATATGAAATTTAGGTAATCAAAAAATCTTTTAGATTCAAGTTATACATTTAGGCTGTGTTTGTTATTTTAAGAGGTAAACGTCTGAAGTCAGAAAACCACGTCTGAATTAAGAGGCAGATTTAAGATCTGCAGTCTGAAAACCATATCTGAAATTAAGATATGACACGTCTGAAATTACGAGTTGACCTTAAATTCATTAATTAATTAAATTGATTTTGATATTTTAGTTAAATAAAAAATCAACTTACATGACATCTTAAATTAAGACTGCAGACCGAAATTCACAACTTAATTTTAGACGTGGTTTTCAGACGTTCTAATCTCTGAAGTTTGAAATATAACAACCCGTTTGTTTTGACTTAAGATTTGAAATCCATAACTCTGAAATGTAACAAACGGTCTATTTTCAATGAAATTAAGACTTCAGAGGTTTTTAAGACGTAATTAAGTCTAAACAAACGCACCCTTAAAGTTGAGTTCTGCAAGACTATTGATTTCTTAACCCTAGCACATTTTATCATGTTGTGGAAAAATATGTAGATTTAGTAATAAGTAGATTGGTGTGTGTTCCGCTCTACAAAAGAAAACGTTTGTAATGTGACTGATGGTATGTAACGTTTCTGCGAAACCAAAAACTGCTTTCTAAATCGATACTTGATTGGTATTTCTTTTGTTTTAGTTTTAACGAAAACCGTTTAGCGTATGCATATTTCATTCAAAATTTTAATGTGCTTGAAATCAACCTGAATTTTTAAAGTAGAAGGCAGCTCTTTGTTTTTGGCGATCAGGGAATAACAATATTCAATAGTTACTTTCAGGGCTATGCACTGAAATTGGATCTTATAAAGTTATAATACCAGTTTGGTCAAAACCCAGGATAGTGAAATCGGACTTGCACTTTGGCGATCGATTAAAATCCAGGCTTATTTTTTGTTTACAGATAATCATTTTTCTGGCTAAACTATTTACACTGAGCTCTTTTTTTTTTTTTTTTTTTTTTTTTTTTTTTTTTTTTTTTTTTTTTTGCTCAAATAACACATGCTTATTGAGCTCTAGCAGATAATAAGCTCCGATTATCTTGCAATATTGTTGCTCTTCAAATTTGTAAGATTTTTTAACCAATTATAGTTAAATGACAATTTTTATTAATGAATTTTTTATAACTAAAAACTCAACGTGAATTGACATAGAAATGACCTACATTAATGCATGGGTTAATTAATATATCAACCGGATAAATTCTATAAACGAATATATAAAAATTCAAAAATAACGGCCTATTTAGTTGATGAAAATTTTCAGTTTGAGTTTTAATAAAACAGAAAACTGAAAGGTTTTCTTGAAAGTACATTTTATAATCAAAACATGTTTAAAATGGTTAAAAGTATTTTTTAGTTTTCATTCAACCATCACAAACTCTCTTTACAAAAGCTTTCCTCTTTCATTCGAAAACAAACATGCTGAAAACATTAAAATGAAGCTTTCAATAGATAGTTATAAACTAAAAACATTTAAAACAGTGTATCTGAACGCGTTTTCTAAAAACCCTTGTTTTGACGAAAATTTTTCTCGAAAATAAGTTAACTAAACATGTCACGACTGTAAAACCTCAATCCTCAAACTTTAAGTAATATTACTAAAATATATTAATTACCTAATGAATTTTTACAGTAAAGAATGACAGATGTAAGTTTTTCTTCACGTTCTTCAGGACTCATGTCGCTGTAATAGTTTGTTGATTTATTACCCTCCGGGGCCGCTACAACTTTTTTGTTCTTCAATCTCCTCCCCTTCATATTCACAGAAGCCAAATCGTCCGACATGAAACAACCAACGTCCTCTTTCCATCCTCTCGTGCAACAGTTCCAAACACTAAAGTGATTGCATCTTAGTAAATCAAGCAACTCCGGCGAAGGTGAAGGTGGTGGTGGTGGAGTGATGGTGGTTTGCGGTGGAGGATTTGCATGGGCAGAGGTGGGGTTAGATGCAAAGGGTTTCATCTTATAATTAGTATAAATCAATCTTTTATGTTTTTGTCCAAGAAAGTCGAGGGATTTTGGATATTTAAGAATAAAATGGGACAATAATTTATTTGTGGATTTAAATCCCCAAAATCTACTTTCCTTATATGACATTTCATCCCTTAATTTTAGAAATAATTTATTATCATCATCTCATGAACCGACGTAACAGTCCATGACGTTGTGTTCCTTAACCCTAATAAATGGGGGAAACGAACGGAATCAAGAGGAGAAATAAGAATTATTGTGTTCCATAACCAAACAACGAAGGAAAACAGATAAAAATTTACAGCTTTTTAATCCATTTTTCTTCTTCCCAAAGCTGAGAGGGAAATGATGGAAAGAGCTTAATTACCTTCTCGTTGTTTTCCTCTCCCAGCTATCCTTTTGAATCTTCTATAAGGAACACAGCATGAGAGATCTAAATCGTGTAAACAACCACCAACTAGTTCTGTCAGCTCATAAAAGATGAAAATCGTGTAACCAAATGTCACAAGACATGTTAATGTATGATCCTTAAATATTTATTTCAAATTTCAATTGTTTGACAACTAGAGTATCAATGTGGGGACAAAATCTTAATCATATGTTTGATTTATAATGAAAGATGTTGCATACATTAGATTATATTAAATGCATTTGCTGATGTTGTACTTAATTAAAATGATAACCTATTTGATAAACAATAAGAATGTATATGTAGGGGTGTTCAAGGACGGTTAACCGAAACCGAAATCGCATTTCGGAAGGTTAACCGGAGATATCGTTTCGATGATTTCGTGAACCTAAACCGAAATCGAAAAAACCGGTTAATCGACAATCTGTTAACCGGTTTTTTTGGTTCGGTTATTCGGTTAACCAATTAACCATTTTTTATTTAATAAATTATTCTTAAATTAAAAAAGCCCAACAATTAGTTTCAAAAAACTTCAAAATTCCAAAATAATAAATGCGGAGGATAAGACTACAAATCATATATAAAAGATCTTTAAACGATTGAACAATATTTTTCATAATCTAATAGAAACAACAAAATAAATTATAATATTTTCTAAATTAATTGTTCTAATGATGTTGTTTTTTTTTTTTTTGTTGTTTTGGATTTAAAAATTAATATAGACTAATAGATTAGTTAAAATTTTATATTATTGTTGAGATAAATGTAAATATTTATAGGTCTAAACATTAAACTATATAAAAGTAAATTTTTTTCGGTTTTTCAGTTAACCATCCGTCACCAAAATCGTGAACCTAAACCTAAACTGTAACCGAAGATTTTTTCCGGTTCGGTTAACCAAACCGAAAATAACAAAAAAATCGGTACGGTTTTTTGGTTTCGGAATATTTTGAACACCCCTATGTATATGTCCATGCGTTGCGACCGGATGAATAAGATCGATCACGACATGCATTTAAAAACCATAAAAATAATTGAATATATTTATGGTAGCATGTTTATTAAGATATATAATTAAATCATATACGATTACAATATTCAATACATTATAAAGTTTTTAAATATTCTAACTAAACAGATAATATTTTAGATTCATATTTAACGTAATATTAATACTACGATTATTTAAGTTTTTAAAATAGTAATTAAACTCAAAATAAATATGGAATTCAACAAATTTGTGTTAAATCAAATTACCTTGATAACTAAGGCCGCCCAACAGGATGGCCACAAACGAACGAACATAAATAAACAATTAAACATATTAAAACAAGCGAACACAAACGAACATAAATTGGACGAACGAAACTTGTGTTCATGTTTGTTTATTAATTAAGCGAACACAAATTTGTGTTCATGTCGTTCCGTCGTTCGTTAAATAAATGAACGAACATAAACGAACTTTCCGTCAAACAGTTCGTCGAACGTTCGGTTCGTTTACAGCTCTATTCATATATTCATGTTCAATGACAAAAGTTATAAATTTAGATGATGAGAACAATGATATCGGAAAATAAGTCAAGTGGCAAAAGAATATTAATGTCAAAATACACAAGTTACGGCAGAAGAAACAACGAGGATTTTGTTACTTTTCAATCGAATAATTCTTTTTTAATTTTCTAATCACATAACATAAGAAGTGACTAAACCCGTTAAAAATAGTATGTTGTATTTTTAAAGGGTTATTATTCTTTAGGGCATGAACATGTTCAGGACCGGCCCGGTTGATAACATGTTATTTTATAAGATATATTCTAATTTTATCACGATCTAATTTTTATAATAAAATGTTGGATCCTCTTCAACTTCATTAAAAACCCCTGCATGATATAAGTGATTTAAATAAATTTAATCAAGTTTGTAAAATAAAAAAATCCATATATTAATCATATTCATCATCAACTTATCATCATTTGAGTTAATATCTTCTTCATTTTAAAGGTAATCAAGCTTCAAATCATTGAGTATAAGGGTTATATATGTTGATAAACCATCAAGCCCTGATGGCCACCAAGTTTCCGTAAGAGACTTGGGGAGGGTTGTTACCCGGGTTCGATCCTCACTTGAGGCGGATTTTGGATTTCTTCCTTTCAGGTGAACTAATCTAACTATGGAGATTGTGGTGGGAATCAAACCGGGATCTGTCGTCACTTGGGCCTAGACGATAACCACCACACCAGCCGTTCAAAAAAAATATATGTTGATAATTGAATTGTTATGGTTTGGTATATGTTTTGTGTGTTAATTAAATGTTGAAATCCAAGTTGAGTATTATTAACCCAAGGATGTGCAGAAACAAAGTAAGCTAGATATTGCGTTTTCGTCTCTCCATGTTATTTTTTTCTATAAAAGTCCTCAAATTAATTTTTTTATTATTGGTTTAGTGAAATTTGGACATTAGAACATGATTTTTCAGTATTTAAAAACACGGTTTACTAATTATAACTAGTTTTTAAAGTCCAAATTTCATTAAACAAAAAAAAAAAATTAACCTGATGCTTTTTATGAAAAAAATAATATAAAGAGACGAAAACGTTAAAAACATGAAATGTTTTTTTTTTCTTCATAATAAACCCTAAAACATAAAATATAAGTGATTAAAGAGTCGAGAGATGATGTGAACACGTTGTGTGTATCAAGTGGATTGGGTGTAAAGCATGATACAAGTTTGATGATACCATTCTTTCAATTTTCCAAAATTAAAAAATGAAAAAAAAAAAAAAAAAAAACTATTGGAACTTCATCGTGAAACGTAAGTCTAAATTCTAATGGAATCACTAAATGCAATTAGACGAAAGACATCAAAATTAATTGAAAATTCTTTAAATGTATTTAAAAATTATAAACATTTCTAACCAATTTATTATTATTTTTAAATTTAAAAACACTGTTTATATCATAATAATGTTTTCTATCTTTTATTTTGGGAACTTGTACGATATCTTAAAATAGAAATTGATTATGGTAACTGGATGAATGATTTTGTTATATATTTGCTACACATGCATTTAAAAGTTGGTTTTGAATAGGGTCGGTGTTAAGTCCATTTTGGGTTCAACGAGGAAATTTACTCGCGCTTCGCGACGGTGTTTAATGTCATTCAAAAAATATTAAAAAATATATATAAATATTTCTATTATTATTTCTATTATTATTATTATCATTTTTATTAAATATTTAATAAAAATATTGCTAATTAAAATATTTGATTAATAATATACAATAGTGCAATGATAAAATCAAATTATATTATTTAATCTTTCATATATAAATGAAACGAAAGTATCCTGTTACTTTCAAATATTTGGGTGTTAAAGTAAAACTATAGAAAAATTTTGTTGTATCACACATAATATTTGTATAATAAAGTATATAGAGTTATATAATAAGAATCTCATTCATTGACATCAATTAGTTATTATATCATGACCATTAGCTTTTTCTGACTTTTTTATACTTACGACATGCTTCCATTATGAATTGTGTGAACAAAACAATTGTTTATTAGAAGAATGTTACCTATCTAATCAAGTATGTTGAAAAAAACTAAAAAATGACATGACCATTAGCTTTTTCTGACTTTTTTTTACTTGTTTTTTTTAAAACTTTTTCAGATCTATAACCTCATTCCAAATTTGTTATCCGTCACAACTTCATTTAGTAATAATTATCAACGTCAATTACAATTTAAATTATTTCTAATAATGATAAAAACATGTATACAGTAACTTAACATTTTTTGGTTTAAAATATCTAGTACAAATACAACAGTGATCATGACATAAAACTAAAAATAGAAATACAATTGCAAATTTATTATTAAGCATCACAAATATATTTTTACAATATCTATGAAAAGAATTCCATATACTCATGAACCATGATCATCATTTATCGACATGAATCCTTATCACACATTAATAGTTTTATGTACATACAATTGGCTTTGGAGTTTGGAGTGACTAAAAAAATCATATAGACAATAATAAATATGCAATTGTATTTCAAGTAGTGTGTAGAAAACATTACCATTATTATTCAAGGATGAAATGTTTGTCAGCTAGCCATTAAACATCATTTTTTCAATTTTCAATAGGGTCATTACTAAATATAATAACAACTTTTTTGATTTTATATCATTTATAGCAACAATATTTAATTTTTATAACTAATAACATCAACTTTTGTATAGTTTATATGAATAACATCAACTTTTGTATTTTGTATCTTTAATAGCATTAACTTTTGTATTTTTTTTTTATCATTTATAGTAACAACTTTTCTAAGTTTTGCTATAAATGATAAAAAAAAATATAAAAGTTGATCCTATTAATGATAAAACATAAATAATGTTGCTAAAAATGCATAAAGTTGTTTCTATTTTTAGTAATTGGCCCTTTTCAATATATAAAAAACATAAAATATAAACCTCTCTCTTTAAATTAAAATAAAAAAATTTGCTTAATGTTTTAAACTTTTATATACTATTTATTTATTTAATTTTTTAAAAATATATGTGTTACTTTTATAATAACCTATTTTAAAATTAAATAAATCAAAATATATAATAAAAAAATTATATATTTAATACTAATTATTTCTAAAAAGGCTATATACATGGATAAAGGAGACATATTTTCTTAAAATATATTTAGGAAATAAAATGTTTAATAGAAAGTTTTTTTAATTTGTATTAAAGTAATATTTTAAAATAAAAATACATTAGTTTAACTTATCATGTAAAAAACAAAATTGAGTTAATCAATTACAATTTTATTCAATCATAAAGGATTGAACTCATGACCTCTCATATCATGGGCCATGTGTTAACCAAGTGAGCTACATCCCTTTTCATGAAAGGATTACACAAACATGTATATATTATTGTTTTAGTTTTACTATTCTTATGAATAGCTTATGAATAGTAACATTTACTTTGGTAAATGTTAGTATTTAAATATGCGTATTATAAAAGAAGGAATCATATTCTATTTTGGCCGAGAATATTATACATGAAAATCAAATTTGAGTCCAAGAATGATAATCAAATATTATTATTTTTTTACCAAAAAAGGAGCATAAAATTAAAACTTTACCTTCTTAATTGGTTATCAATACCCTTCTTTTGTTAAATTTAAATTTTATGTTATTTTTCTTGACATAAAAAATTTCACAATACCTTATGTTATCTTTAAGTATATATCAAAAAAGAATCTTTACATATATCTACTTCATTCACTAACTCTATTTATAATCATGACTAATATATAATAGGGTCAACTTATTAACACCACTTTCTTCTCTAAGGTGTTATTTGTTTTTTAAGAGGTTACATGTCTGAAGTCTGAAAACCACGTCTGTAATTAAGAGGAAGCCTTAAGATCTGAAATTATTTTTAAGAGGCTCTTAATTTTAGTTTAGACAACTCTCTTTCTCTTAATTTTAAGAGGTAAATTCAGACGTTGCAACCTCTTAAGTCTGAAACTAAACAAACAATCTGAATTTATTATAAATCTGAATTTTAGACTTCAAAGACTTTTAAGAGACTCTTAATGAAAAACAAACAAGGCCTAAAATATTTTTTATTTACCATTATATTATAGGTCAAAATAGTAGAGATGTTGTATGAGAAATTAAGGATGATATATAAAGAAATAGTCATTGAAATGTATACATGCATGATTAGAGAGGGCTAGAATTAAGCAACAAAGAACTCAAACTCAACGTCGACTCATGTCAATGTGACATACATATGGTCCGACCTACATTGATTCATGGGGTAATCTATGTATCGGATTAATTCAATCTTATAGACCAACTCACGATTACAAAACCTAAATCTTCAAAGTTGTAATATTAATCAGTAATTAAAATATAATTTAATTAATTAATTAATGAAAGAAGTTTTACAGTAAACAATGGCAGATGTAAGCTTCTCTTCACGTTCTTCAGGACTCATATTGCTGTAATAATTTGGTGACTTGCTACCTTCGGGTTCGGGGGACACTACCACTTTGTTCTCTGCAGAATCCGAATCTTTCGACATGAAACAACCAACACATGCGCTTTCCATCTTCTGCCGCAACACTTCCAATTGTTGTAGTGATTGCATCATAGTAACTAAACTCCGGCGAAGATGGAGGTGGTAACGTAGTGGAGTGACGGTGGTTTGCGGTGGAGGATTTGCATGTGTGGTGGCGGAGTTAGACGTAGGGAGGGGGCTTTTGTGTCAGAATAATGAGTGATTTTGGATATTTGCAAATTAAAATTAAAATGGCGCAATGATTTTGTTTGCGAATTGAATCCTCATTATCTACTTTCCATATATGTTATTTCATCTCTTAAATTTTTTTTTTTATTTTTAAATCATGACTAATTATCATCCAAGATTTAAATTGTGTAAACAAACCCCAACTAGTTTTGTTATAATCATAAAAGATGAAAAACATTTACCAATGTGACGTTTGGTTCGTGTGATAGAATTCAATTGAATTGGAATTAAAATTTTTTTTGTTTATCATTCTTGATAACTAATGTAAATGGTTAAATTTTATGTATTTTTCATCAAATTTCATTGTTTATAGAAATTTGACATTCTTTACAGCTTATACATAAATTGGATACCGACCTACATCTCTAACCATTACTAAAAATCATCTTCTACAATCACCATCAACCAAATTAATAATTAAAATTTAATACTAATTCATTCGAATTTCATTCCGTGAACCAAACGTCACATAACCGTCCACAAAACATGTGTTAAAGTTTGATCCCTATATAATATTCAAATTTCATTCCTTTGACAATTAAAGTACGTTGTTAGGATAAAAATCTTCAACATATGTGTAATTTATTATAAAGAATGTTGCATAATGCATACACTATATTATATTGAATACTCTGTCGAATGATAAATTATCTGATAAATAATACTTATTGTTATAACAATAACTTTTTGATTAACATTGTTGATTATTTCATATTAAATTAACCTTACCCAGTGCCTATGGTAGTAATAATAATAATTAGATTATTGAAAACATAGATGGTATTATTACTATAGTATGTTAAGAATATTAATATTAACATTATCTATATTCATAACACTGTTAACAAAACTTTTGGGTTATAACATTATTATATTAAATATTTTATATATTTAGGTATTTATTAATAATAATTAATTAAAATAAAACTGTTATAACAATAATAGAAAGTTATTTAATTTCAAATTAGATACATATATTGTTTTTATATTTCATATCGACAAAAGTTTATTTCAAACAACCGTAAAAAGAATTAGTACATAAAATAGTTTTGTGATCAAATTTGAGATATCTATATCACTTATTATTGTAAACAATCAAATTTGGCTGCTTGATCAATTCATCACATATATTAATATTAGAAAGCACGAATGCATTACTACATATTAGGGGTGGCAATTTTCAACGGACCAAACGGACCGAACAATTAAATTGACTCATTGTAAATAACTAAGATAGAACATAATTTTTTTTTATTAAAAAAGAAAATTTATAAAATGGTGTATTAAGAGATTTGTTCTTTGAAAAAAATTTCAATATTATGTAAAATTTATGACATTTGATTATCAACCCGTTTGACGCGTTTGTTTGAAAGGACTGAAATTGTCACCCCTACTACATATGTAAGTATATACAATAACTTCATACTTCATATATATAAATATGGTAAGTTTGTTTGTTTTTTTTTTTTTTTTTTTTTGGTTGAAAGGGGGAAAACGTAATCCTATATTCTTATATTTATATTTTTGTTTATAATGAGACTCGAAATCTCAACAAATGATCAACTAATCAAAGTGTCAAATTACTTTTAATGTTGATTTATATTCTTTTATTTTTTTATTTCAAAATTATTATTAATTTATTTGTAAAAAAGCATATATAACTTAAAAAATCCAACAATGCAATGGAATTAAAAACTTCCTGTAATAAATTTGGTTGCATTATTGGAAACTTTTTGACATTCCATTTGGACTTCACCAAAATAAGCCCACCTTATTTAATTGTTAGCGTTTTCGCATCATTTTCCCCTAACATCACGCAGAAAACCCTGTAGAATTTACCTATAAATCAGTAATGTGTACCAAAAGTAGCTCGTTATTTTATAGGTTTAGCTTTGTTTGACTCGCAAATAAAAAAATAGGAATTTAAATTCAAATTATCGTATAAAGTATTTTTGTTTGAAGCCTGGGAGGCTCAAACTTTTATAAATATGTTTGGTAAAATAGTTGTAGTTGTAGATTTTAGTATTAAGTGACATGAATGAACATTAATATTAATTTTTATGAGGATAAAAAAAATAATGTAGTTAGACCAAAAGCTCTCTTTTGAACCAAAAGGCTTTGGTTTAGTGGTACCAAGGTAGTTAGTTATGTAAGTGAGAGGTCACGGGTTCGACTCCCGTCGGAGGCAAGTTGAAATTTAGGTGAAGATAGCAAGTCTTGGGGTTAAGGAGGGAGTAGTTTAGGACTAGGAGTAGAATAGTTTGCCGTTCAAAAAAAAAAGCTCTCTTTTGAAAGATATTTCAAGTAACTTATACTTTATAAATGCTTTTGAGAGTTTTAATTATTTAATCAAAATCTTAAACTCCAATCTACCAAAAAGACCTTTTGAGTTTTAACTTTCAAAAGTCAAAAGCAAAAAATCCTAAAGCTCCCAAAATATGTTTTGCAAAGCAGGGACAAAGCCAAGATTTCAAGTTAACGAAGGCTTTAAACTCATACTTGACACTTTAAAATTTGTAGCATAATAATGTATACTCACATACATGAAGGAAATTAACAAAATAAAATCTTTAAATAGAAAAACTTAAACCATACTAATTATTGAAAGCTACCTATACGACAGTTGTGACCATTGGGACTAAAATGATCCATTGATTTACAAGACTAATAAGGTCCAAGTTTAATATATGTCGGCCTATATCTAGGGGTGTTATTCAGACGGATTTGAGGATGTGGGTTCTTTGGCCGAACCCGAACCAAATAAGGGGACGAGTTAATCGGTTTCGGGTTAAATGAGTATCGTGTTAATAGGTTTGGGTTAAACGGGTTATTCGGTTTTGATATAAGACATGAAACACTTTACAATTTAGTTTAAATGAGTTTAATGAGTGGTGTATTTGGGTACACGGGTTAACTGGTTTGACTATTAAAATTGGGTATTTATATCTTAACATTTTTGTATATAAACAATTCTAATTCTAATTAAATTTGGGAATTAATAAATTAAACGGGTTATTCGGGTACCCAAATAAACGTAAATCCTACCAGATACACGAACCAAAATTATTATTCGGGTACCATTTAACCTGATTAACAAAACCAAATAACAAGACCCAAATAACCCATTTAAGATTCTATTCGGGTGGGTTATACGGGTTCAGTTATTTTACACATCTCTACCTATGTACGAGAATAGCTCAAGACTCATGGCCGCTCAACTGGAACAGGAATCAAAGTATCTAGGTTGACATCTCTTGAATTTGGCATAGCAACTTTTTCAGATTTAACTCTAAGAGAAGTACCCTTAAGATTATCACCATTGGTAACAAGGTAAGATTCAAGTGCTGGTTATGGATTTTGTGGATTTGGTTATGGATTCTAAAAAAAAAGAAGCAAAAACACATTAGAAATTCATGGTCAAAAGCAATTATAAATTCTAGGGTTAATATTGAAAAACCCAACGAACTTTTATAGATTTTTCGATTAAGTCCTTAAACTTTTTTTTCAAGTGTTTAAATCCCTAAACAAATTTTGTCTTATTCAAATGTATATATTTATGACTTGTTACCGGATCAACAGGTAAAAACCCTATTTTTCTTCAATGTCTCTTATCCAAACAAGCTACGGACCATTATTATCTTGCTGGTGCACACTTGCTTGACCCAACTCGCTGAGAAATCTATGGTTCTCCCCCTCCGATACCGACCATCATTGTATTTCTCTTTGACGACACACAAACTTCCACTCCTCTCCCTCTGAAATCAGATGTGTCAATTGCGTGGCTCCGAAGCCAATTATCAGAAGCATCGATGTTGATGCCGACAACTGAATCGATACCATGGTTCTGGCTTCTACATTTCATCTCATGGTTCGTTGATTTGGCTTAGAAAACGAATATGATACTACACTATTACTAACAATCAACGTCGATTTGTTTCTACCCTTCTTCTCATGGTATAATTTGGGGTCAAGCAAACTACAGCCTCAATATTTGTTGGTCGACTTGGCTTCTGTTTCTTAAATTATATTGGCTTCTGATTATGTTTCTTATGTTATATACTTTTAAGGCAGCAAGTCATGTTCTATTGTTATTTTTGTTCTTAGTCTTGTTATACGAATTCCATTTGAGTAAGATTTAAATTATGTTTTCATTTACATGTAAATAACTCGAAGGTCATCAGGAGTTGGGCTTGATAATCTCCCTATCATTCATAAAGAATTAAAGATTTGAAATGCAACATTATGTATGTCAATGGAAATCATGAGGAAGTGAAGATTGGAAATCTCGTATTAGTAATGCTAAAGCTACAACCTACTGGAAAATATTTGCTTGGTGAACCATTTAGATGCAATGGGTATTGTGGAGGCCAGAACTTCAATGAATGAAAACCATTCTTTTTTTTTTTTTAATGTGTTACATGTTTCAAATTTTTTCATAAAAGGGGGTGATGTTTACGCCTTATTGTGTAAAACTATAGCACCAAGAAATTGAAGTATCTATTATAAAACATGGAGTAGTAGAGATAAATTTCAGGCAAAAAAATAGATTTTTCGGTGAAAATAATGGGTTTTCACTTTTCAAGCAAGATTACCGGTTGGTAACCACTTATAAAAGTTAAATATATAGTTTTGGATAAAACAAAATTTGTTTAAGGATTTAAGCAGTCTAAAAAAAAGTTCAGGGACTTAATCAAGAAATTCATGAAAATTCGTTGGTGTTTTTCAATATTAACCCTAAATTCTAATGGAATCGCCGAATGCAATTAGACGAGTGAGTTATTTGTTGACTCGGAGGGCGTTTGAAATTCCGTTAGAAAAGTTGATGCAGTGTTTTGGAAACTAATAATCAGATAATATTTGTAATAAAAAGTGCTGCTAGAAATTTAATGTTTTGATGTGCATTTGGATCTGCTATTTGCTATAACAATTATTAAATAAACAGTGTTTAAAGTGTTTGGATTTACATTTTAACTTGTAAAATGACCAAATAACCACTTATATAGCAAATATGTTACATTTTTTTAACTAATTTTAAAGTGTGATAGAATTAATTTTAAACGCAAATAATCATTTATTAATGAATGCAATCCAAACATATTAAACCGATTATTTACGTTATTGTAGCGTAATAATATAATAATCTCTATCAAAACGCAAAACCAAACACCATCTTATTAATTAATTTAATAATAGACCCATTTGTAAAAATGATATTTTAATAACTCTATTAAGCGGTAAACAATAAAACAAACAATCACAAAATACCAATATTGAATATTCCATAAATGTATTTAAAAGTTAGAAACATTTTAAACCAACTTATTCATGGATAATTACAAAAAAAACCTTAAAAAAACTCATTTCTCAAGTTTTACCATTAAAAAAAAAAAGTCACATTACCAAATTACCCAACATTTTCGTTACCAAAAACACTGTTTCATATATTCTGTATGTCTTTCAAAAAAAAAAAAAAAAACCACTGTTGATATAATAATAATGTTTTCCGTCGTTTCTTGGGGACTTGTATGATATCCTAAAATAGAAATTGAATTTGGTAACAGGATGCATGATTTTATTATAAATTTATTACACATTTAATTGTTGATATTGAATAGAGTCGGTGGCAAGTCCATTTTGGGGTTCAATTTGCATGTTACAAAAAAGGAACCATATTCTTTGTGTCAGCTTTGAATCCAAAGGAGGAATATATTAAGCTTTTTGCCCGAAGGAGATAGTGAGATACCTTCAACACAGAAATTTGCAGCAATTCACATTAAACATTATAGTATTAAAAAAAATTTCTTTACATTGACAAAAAAGTTGGATTCGAATCAAAATGTCAAAACAAATCCAAAAAATTAATGAACATATGATGAATAAATAGGACTTCAAAAAAGGTAGAAAATCCAGATAAATAATCAATTCTGAGAAGAAATTGGCAAATAAAACCCCCAAAATCAAATCTAGTGAATGATATAAGTCAAAGCCAAAGCAACCACCATCAGCACATACGCTACCCCTTGGTCAATTGCTGCTCCTAAAATCATAAAAAAGAATCAAAATCAATCATCAGTTTTAATCTAAAACCCTAACTGGTCATTTCAATCACATCGTATAGATCGTAAAATCAATGACGTACATCCAACAGCAAAAACGAATAATCAATCCAGATCTAGGTTAACTGTTATTGCGAATATTGATTCATGTAATTGAATTTCTGAATCCATATATAGATATAAGTCGATTTACAGATCTAGAAAATATGAAGAGCTTACCATCGTTTGAAGGAGGTGGAGCTGGAGCTGGGGCTTGAGCATTAATGGAAGGAAGAATCAGCGACATCAGAAGAGCAAAAACCGCCATTAGAAAGTACATTTTCACAGCCTCCATCTTGCTAAAATGTGCTTTCTTCAGGAAAAATGCAAATTCCAGAGATGCGTTTTTGTTGTGTGTGGATACAGAGGGTTTATATAGAGGAAGACAGAGAATCGTGGGTGGGAGGACTGACGAAAATGAGGAGATTTTAAAAAAATTAATCTCTCTTTATTTATTTATTTATTTTTTGACATTAACGGCATGTAATTTAGCTACCAATAGGGTATAGTCCATTTGGTACAAGGGTAATATGTAAGTGAGAGGTCACGGTCCGACTTCTATTAAAGACAAGTTAAAATTTAGGTGGAGAAGGTAAGTTTCAAAGTCTTTACTTGGGGCAAATGAGTAGTTTAAGAATAAAAATAGGATAGTTTGTCGTTCACAAAAATGTATTTTAACTTTTAAGCCTGTTTTCAGTTTATATTATTGGTTACTCCTATTTTCATTTTATTACATTGTATATACTTCTTATTTTATAATATAATTATATTTTATTTTGTGTAGTGTGTGTCCTTGAGTTATTTTTAGGCTGTGATTGAACTTTTCACGTTTTTCTTTCTAATCTGATATTCAAAAATGTTATAAAGAAAAACACAAAATTCAAAAAAAAATTATATAAGTGGGTTTTTGTGGCATAAAAACAAAATAAGATTTTCAATAGAAATGTGGTTTGAATTATCAAGTTATTTTATTTTTTATGTTTTTAAAAAGTAAAAAACTGAATATCATTTTCATAAATTAGATACAAGGAGAGTGATTTGGAGTTTTACTAAAAGTGAAACAAAGAAAAAAATTAAAGTTGATTCAAAATAGAATTTTAAAAATTCTAAAACGGCAAAATCTTTAGTCATTTTCATATACCATCAATGAGATGGTGTGAGACCACCAATTTATAAACCACACACTTCCCTCCTAGTTAATTAGTTTAATTACTCTTTAATATTGTGGGACCCACCAATTTATAAACAACATCACCTCCTTTTTGCCAATTTTATATAAGTATTTCTGTTTTTTAGTGGTTGGGACCCACCAATATTATCATCATTATTACATTTATATATTAAAAATAATTTAAATAGATCAAATCATGCAATTATTACTTAATGATAATGTAATTAGTGGGGAATGTATAATTAGAAAACGAGGGATGTTTATTTATCATCACCCAAACATGTTTGATGATTGTTGATCGTTGCATTTTGTGTGTTAAAATTATAATTTAAATGGATGCAATGAGAAATGAAGTGGAACTTTTTATCTAAACTAATTATTTAATGTTTTACCTATGATGGGTACTAATTGTAAAGTCATAAGTTTTTTTCTTTTTTTTTTTTTACTAACTTGAGAAGGAAAAAAAAAAAAGAACATGAAAGTTTTGGTTTTTTGTTCCAAAACACCTAATTAGTTTTTTTTTAACGGCAAACTATCATACTTCTACACGTAAACTATTCATTTACCCCAAAACTTATTATCTTCACTTAAATTTCAACTTGCCTATGACGGGAGTCGAACCCGTGACCTCTCACTTACATATCCACCCTCTTACCAAATGGGCTAAACCTCATTGGAACACTGAATTATTTGCCTAATTTTCTTTTCCTTCTTTTCACCCTCAACTCAAAATATACGTAGAGACTAAATATTGTTCATAAAAATGCCTACCATTTTTGTGGGGATGAGTATGGTTTGGTTTATTTTAACAGGAACCAATTTTTTTTGTTTTATAGTTTTTCAAAATCATGAATGGCAAGACGAATTTATTAAACCATACCATAAGGTACACAAGAGTTTCCTATCCCACATTTCACAAGCTTTAAAACATGAAGGAGGAAACAAACCTACAACGATGCTAAGGTTGCATTTAGTTAATGAAAATTTTAAAATTTCATCTCACTTTTCAAAGAAAGTAAGAACATGTTTACCTCACAACAATATCATAGATTTTCATCTCACTTTTTAAAATATCACTTTTCATATTGTTTCTCTTCCTTTTCTATTATTTACCCTATCTATACTATATATAATAATAAAACTACTTGGAGTTTCTAGACCATTGGATGGAAAGAAATCAATGGTCCTGATTAATAACAACTCATAATTATTTATGAAATGACTCTTATACCCTTAATTAAATTCAATAATTACACCTATGCCATTTTTTAATTCATTCCAAATTTACTACCTTAACTTAATTACATTAAATTTTGATTTTAATTTTTTTCATTAATGAATTAATATTAAATTAATATTTACCTAAAATAAATATGTGTCATTATTATCCTTAATGATCATAGTTAAATTCAAATGCAAAAATTTGGATTTAAATGTAGAAGTGTAGTAAATAAAATTAAAAAAATTTTAATCTGTAAATAATAAAAAATAAACACAATTGTTATTTTTGTATATTTTTATTTTTACTCATATATATTTTATATAAATAAATTTAATTAAAAATATCCACGTAATACGTGGGTTATAAATTAGTATTTTTTTTTATAATACTCTCTTTCTCTCTATTACTTTTCAATCACATATCCTATTTTTCTTATTTTATAATCATTCATCTTATTTTTTCATAAAACTAAAACTTCATTATATAAACAAATTTTCACTTTTTACAGAAACTCATATTTTTTTCTGAAAACTAAAACTTGAAAACTGAATTCGAAAAAAAAACTAGTTTTCGTAAACTGAACGCAACCTAAACTACTGATACAAAGGACAAAAATATGAAAGGAACAATGAAAATCGAGTAGCAAACTAGAACCCCACCACCGACAAGGGATCATGTAGAATTCAAGTAACCCCAAGGAATAGAAATCTGTAGGAGTCAAACTCGAGACCTCCTTTGTAGAAACCCAAACATCAACCACAAAACCACCCTTAGAGTGGGGGGTGTACCAAGGCCGCTGGGGTAGCTGCTTGGCCACCTCAGCCCACCCCCGACGGTAACACCATTCCCTTCCACCACCGGCCCCGCCAATAACAGCCCTAACGGCCCCCTGCCCCCCCCCCCCCCCTCTCCCTCTCTCTCCTCCTTATTATTAGTCTATTTTTTTGTAAAGTGGGATCAGATGGTGAGTGTACGGTAGGTGAGGTAAAATTAGGTTGAATAGCATAGAATTGGTGGCATATGTAGGGTGGGTAGGGTGGTGTATGGTAGGTAAAGATAAGATTGGGGTGGGGTGGGGTGGAGTAGAATGGGATGGGGTGGGGTGGGGTGAAGTACGATGTGAGTGGGGTATGGTATGTGAGGATAGGATGGGGGTTGGATGTGGTGGGTGGGTGATTTAGGGTCGGTATCGTACGTAACATCGACTATTAAAAACGTATTATGACAATGACATCTCAATTCTTTACATATTAGGTAAGAGAATAGATTTCAATTGATGAGGGAAAATTTTATGTCAAAATAAAATTCTTTTTCATTTTCTTTCAGCAAACCAAATATAGAAAGGAATGAAATTCTCATTCCAATTCCACAGATTCCTTCATGATCCTGTGAAACAAACAGACCCTTAGATATTATATAATAATTGGGGTAGAAAAAGAATGATAGAAAAAAAAGGTCAAGGTAATACCTAATGCTAAATGCAATTAGATTTTTTTTCTTTTTTTTTTCAACCAAATATGATATGCAAGTATTTTAAAATCTAAATCATAAATGAGGTGGGGTGCATCATGATTCAAAGTGATTTGGATGAAGTATGGTTGAAAAACGTTAAAAATTGAGGTGTGAGAAAAGATTAACAAGATGTAAATTCTGTCTTCAAATCCTTCGAACCAAACACACCATAAATCTTTCAATTCTAGTTCAATAATCAATATACATCCGGTTCAATTTTATAACGTTTTCATACCCCACAACCAGCATTGCTTCGAATTTGTCAATTGTTTTTTTTTCTTCTTTCGAATAAAAAAAGGCCAATCTGGATTACCGTTGTTATTAATGATTAGAGGGAGTGGATAATGGCCGTTGATGGAGTACACGTGTAAGGTGGAGAATGGTTGCATGTAGTGGGCTGCAGGTAGGGTGTAGCTGGGTACAGGGAAAGGTCCCTTTGGCACATGGGTTTTGGCCGTTGTTGTCCAGAGTGGCCGTTGTCTAATTTATCTTTCCTTTTTAGTTTTTATTTAACTATCATTTTTTATTTTCAAATCATTTTCTTCTCATGTTAATAAATGAGTTAATTACTAAAATAACCATAAATCTCACATATTTATCAAGATTTACTCAAAATATCAATCTAACCAAAATACCCACAGTTTACGTTACCACATTTACGTGATACCCAACATTTACGTGCTCTGTATTTTTTACTAATATTTTAATGCATTACGTTACAAAAGGTGATTGGTAACGTAGAGTACATTGGTTTTAGTGTTTTATATTACCAAATTCAAATCTTGCTCATTCCCAAAAAAAAAATTAGGTACTTACCATGATATGACATATTACCTACTTTTTCTTGGAAGAAGCAAAATTTGAATTTGGTAATGTAAAGTACCTTTAATTTACGTAACCAATCACCTTTTGTAACGTAATGCATTAAAATATTAGTAAAAATTACAGATCACGTAAATGTTGTGTATCATGTAAATGTGGTAACGTAAACTATGTGTATTTTGGTTAGATGTATTTTTTTTTGGTAAAGCTTGATAAGTGGTTTGGATTTATGGCTATTTTTGTAATTATCACTTAATTTAATTTGTCGTATTAACTAATTTGTTATTCGGTCATTAATGAAAAAAAAATCAGAATTTAATGTAGTAAATTAGGAAAAAAAAAAGACCGGAAAATGAATTTTTCATACATTGTGGAAGCGATACGTGACACTAGCTGTTTTGTTTTATTATAATAAATAGATTATCGAATCACATATGAAAGATATGTTGTTATGTTCTTATTTTATCATCAGTTGAATTGATAGAAAAATTGTTGTTACCCACAGTTACCGGTAACACTTAGTTTTGGAATTCATCAACAAACATACATAGTTGTATATCTGAACATGCTGATTAATTCTCTTTTGATTCTTGACTTATTAATGTTGTAACAATATATGAAAACAAAATCTAAAGTAGAAGAAAGAAGTTGTTACGTTTAATGAAAGGTCAACGAATATTTAAGAAGTCAAAGTCAAAGTCATTAAGGTCAGCAAACATTTGATAAATGTGCTTGTAGATATCAAACTAACTAGCTAAAAAAAAGTTTCCGACAGTTTTTAAGGCTACAGGGAGTGACTCAACATTTGTCTCGGTATCGAGTTTGGCATCCGGGGAACACCGCCCTTGGCCTCGGCATCGACATCCAAATGCCAACAGAGGGGGAGAGAATACCACTCACAAATGTGTGTGTGTGTGTTTGTGTATATATGTATGTGTATGTATGTCTATATATATATATATGGGGTTGGGATCATTGTAGAACTTTAATTTAGTGCAGAACTATAGAACCAACCAAAACCATTGGATTATAATATATCACTAGGGATAAGATGGTAATTATACAATTAACATTGAATTAATAGTAGTCCACCAAGTTTGACTGCCCACTTTCACCTTTTTTTACTCTTTTAATATTGAATAGACATGCAGTTTTGCATATATGATATATATAGTATCACTTCGACGTTGAATATGTGATATAAACTGTAATTCGACATTGAATGATCTCTATATAATATATTGAATAGTCGTCTGGGTAAAAAAAATTTTTACGAAAAATAAACAAGTAAAATTTTTCGAAAAAAATATAATATGACCGTTCTCGTTAAACCCACCAACTTTGACTACTAATTATGACCATTATTTTGGCTCTGTTAATATTGAATGTATATGCAGTGTTGCATCAACATTGAATATACGATATCAAGTGTTTATTCGACAATGAATGATCACGTCATGCTATATTGCATCGTGGTCTGGGTAAAAATTTTTTTACGAAAACTAAACACGTAAAATGTTTTTGAAAAAATTATATAATGACCGTTCTCGTTTTAAAGAGTATAAAATTCTTGTTTTTATGGTATAATTTTTTTGATTTAAAATTAATCATATTAATGTTGTTTTAATTAAAGAAAAAAGATATTTATTTTTTTAATGTTAATTTTTTTGCTATTTCCAATCTTTTCCTTTTTTACAATATTACTAAAACCAATCTTTTTTTCACTAATTTCAAACTTGACTCTTTTAATCAAGACCATTAGATTAATCTAATCTATAGATGATATTGGTTCTACAGTTCTACACTAAATTTAGGTTCTGCAATGATCCCATATATATATATATATATATATATATATATATATATATATATATATATATATATATATATATATATATATATATATATATATATATATATATAGAATATGGTTCGAGAGAGTACCACCCTTATGCAGCGCACCAGAAGGTACCACCTTAAAAAAAACTTTTTTAAATTTTTTTTTTCATAAACATGTTTTAACTAACGTTATGAAGATCATATGTAAATTTCACATAAATTCACATCTCCTAGCTCCTAAAAAATGATGTGAACACACACTTACATAATTTTGAAGACATGTGAACGCACATTTATGTGATGCGTGTTTTCATGCACTTAGAGTAATCGGATTTGCGTGAAATTCACATATGATGTGTGTAATGTTAATTAGAACATGTTCATGAAAAAAAATTTCAAAAAAATTACTTGTAATGGTGGTACCTTCTGGTGCGCTGCATTAGAGGTGGTACTCACTTGAACCTAAATCTATATATATATATATATATATATATATATATATATATATATATATATATATATATATATATATATATATATATAAATTTAAAAAATAGGTGTGACAAAAATATAAATGATATCAAAATGACAAAGCTAAGGCGGCTGCAATGTTACCTGTCATCCTCGGGAACAACTTGCTTTGGCCTAAGTGAACTCCTCGAGACATCAACAAATCATGCGTTGGAAGTTTGTTAAGAAAGAACCGCCAAACACTATTGTTAATCTTTTTAGGAATTAATGAATTTCACCTAAATTGAAACTCTCCACTTCCTCGTTTCTTTTCGTATACCTTTTTTTTTTTTTTTAAACTCTCTCTTATCTCTTTTAGGCCACGGGGAGTGGCACGGCATCCCTCACGGTACCGAGGGTGGCATCCGGGAAACACCACCCCGTCCCCTTGGCATCGGCGTTCTTGAACTCGGCATCGGCATTCCATTGCCGAGCCCTTTTCCTTCCTTTTTAATATTTAATATACATATACATATACATATACATATACATATACATATACATATAGATATAGATATACATATACATATACATATACATATACATATACATATACATATACATATACATATATATATATATATATATATATATATATATATATATATATATATATATATATATATATATATATATATAATAT
>JAANYP010001529.1:376204-414013 GCA_020465985.1 Centrapalus pauciflorus
TGTTAAAAAAAAAAAAAAAAAGAAGAGATTATCGAGAGAAAAAGAGCTTGTGACATGAGAATTTATTTTAAGACATTAGTCATTTGACCGGAAAACAACTCGAAGTCGCGTTAAAACAAAATTAAGAAATAGAAAAAAAAAATGGGGATTGTAGGTTTTTATTTTTAAGTATGTTTTTTTAGAAAAAAAATTATGTTTTAGTTTGAATGCCTTAATTTTTGAGTTGAATGTTTTAATTTTTAAATTGAATGTTTTAATTTTTAATGTTATATTTAATTTTAAAATTATTAATTAAATGTTATTTTTTATATTTCAATATTTTTATTTTAAGTTTAAAATGAAAATAAAAGAAAATGAATGGCATCCACACCCTCAGAATGACATCAAAATGGTAAAGGATGACAAAGCTGACGTGGCGCTGACGTGGCTGCAGATTTCCTTGGCATCCTTGCCAACCACTCCCTTTGGCCTTAATAAGTTTTAACATATGTCCGTCTCTTCTTTTTGTCGCTTTATTTTTTATAAAAGTATATTCGTTTTATATTAAGAAAAAATAGTTTTAACTTGCAATTATTTAAACATAGAATAATAAATATTATTTTACTATTAAAAATTTAAAATTCCTATGGAAGCTACTTCCTAATTCTCTCCATCAAACAAAACTTTTGTTAATAGAAGCTTTAATTTTTGTAAAAATCAAAACTTAAACTTAGGAGGTGGAAAAATAGACGGGTTGGACAAGTTTGGGTAACGAATTGAAATGGGTTAGAGTCAAAATGGACGAGGATCAAAACGGATGTGTGTCGAAACGATCGTGTTAACCTGCTACTTTTATAAAAAAATCGTTACTCCTGATGTTTGACTATAATAATTATTAAAATGATGTTTATAATTTATGGTTCGTTCATAACTTCATATTACAAACACACACACATAATGGATGTTAAAACCAAGCTAAACGATTTGATCTGAAACTAAAAACTTTAACATATCACCAGACGGTTTTGTATTCATTTATGGAAAACCATAGAAAACTAATTGTTCATAATGCAAAATGGAAAATTTATCATAAGTTTTTTTTTAATAATTCATTAGTTTATCCATTAATCATTAAAGAATCTTTATTTGTTACCCTTAACTTTTATTTTATTTTATTTTATTATTATTGTTATTATTATTATTATTATGTTTTTGTTTCTTTCTTATATACTTCACTTTTTCTTTTAAACTACTCATGTAATATAATTTAAATACGTAAACATAACTCCAAATTCATTAATATCGTCATTGGTATGCTACTATATATGCACTGATATTACATTTTCTTTTAGTTTCATTTATATCAACATTTTAGGTTTTGGTATTATTGACATAAACTATACAAAACATACAATAAATATATTGCCAACCGTCATAAATACTTCATGCTTAGTAATTTTCATTCGATGTAAGCTATACGTAGTTACGTACACACACATATGAGTATGTAATATGGGGAAGATAATGTGTAATGGAGTTATGTGTCATTTGGTTCGTTGAATTTTAAAATATTGGATTTCATATGATTTTATAAATTCCTTGAGTGTCGTTTGCTTTGTTGGATTTCTCTAACAATTTTACGATGTGTTCTTGTGAGATTTTATGATCTCTGAAATCCTTCAAGAAGTGTGAGAAATTTGAAAGTTTTTGTGAGATTTCAATATCAATGAATTCATAAAATCCAAAATTCTATGAGATCTAAAGAAATAAAAAGCACCTTAATTAATTCATATTATATTGAAATCTTTCAAAGTTCAAATGCTTAAATAATTTAAAATTGCGTAAAGTTCAAATCATGTGTAATCCCACAAAATCTTGCAAATTATATACATTTAAATATGCTCATGCAGCTTATAAGAGCTTATGAGAGCTTGAATTTATGGTTTTCAAAAGCTTAAGCTCATAAGTTGCGTTTTAGCGTTTAGATGCTTTTTTTTTTTTCTCATCAGCTTACGAAAATCATAAACTCATAAACGAAAAGCCAATCCAAATAGTTTTTGGAATGAACTTTAACCTTATGGAAAATAAAATTACAAATATGCCATCTATATTATTTTTTAAGAATACATTTTAGAAACTTATTTGTCCTTATATGTCATTTTATACTTAAAAGCTCCAGCTACGTTGTCAAATACACATATATATTAAAGAACTCCAATAAAAAATTAATTGTGTCAAATATACCCATACATGTTCTGCTTTTTCATATGTACATGTGGATTGTATAATTGGGAATCTATTGATACCTCCCAATAATTATATTTAAGGTTTTCTGGGGTTAGATCATGTAAAATATTGGCTTTTATCGTTTGTTTAATCATTTTGCATGTGCGTTTGCATTTTAAATATTCTTTGGTTAACCGATTTTTGTTCAACTTAATCTATAAGCTATGAATCTATAGACACATTGGAACCGAACAATGTTTGCTTCTAAGATATCAACATGACTTGCAATAAAAGTTAAATGTGCTATAAGCCTATAAGGTTGAACCCAATATTCAGATTTATTACGTAAGATGCTCAAATTGTTTTGTAAACATGATGATATCGAATTATTTTTAGCCTTTATTTTATTTTATTTTACTTTTTGTCATATTCACTTTGATTATACTATTTGGACAGATAGATCAATTGAATGAAAATGTAAATAAATGATTTGGTGAGTTAATTGCATAAAAATCAAATAGTATGAAAACAATTTGAAAGAACAAATAATATGAAAATGAAAAATTGTCAAGATCGAGATCTTACTTTAGATTGTTTTTGTCTCTACAAGATCAGGATCGTAGTATCAAATCAGAATTGTAAGATCCTAACATAAAATCATTACTTTTTATTTTTTTTCCTAGGTATTATAATTTGTAATTTTATATTATAAATTAACTATATAAAATATTTATACAATGAAAATGGAAACAACATACGTTCGTGTTTAAAATGTTTATGGTTATCCAAAAAAAATCAATCAATCATGCATCATCCTATAATATGACTGACTATCCTAAGGGATAAATTGGTCGGTAAACAATCCTGCGAAAACCCGGTTAAAAAGGTCCGAACCGAGTAAAATGCAGAATTTGATTGGTGACCAGTCCTACGTCCGATCTTGTTACAAAAAGATCCTACTTGAAATCGCTTGGTAGGATCATAAGATCAACCGGTCCTACGGTCTTAACAACCATGTGAAAATGTAATATAAACTTTAGATCAAGTTGATTTATTTTGAGGATCATATCTTTATGTGAACATAATTTGAAAGAAACACGTTTTTAAGGATTTAAAACCATATTTGAACTTTGAAGGGGATCCTACAAGGCTACAAATCCGATTTCCAATTTTTGAATCTCTTAAACATGCATTTTCAAACTAAATCCCTTAATAAACATGTATATTTTAAATTATGACTTCAAATAAGTTACAGTTTATGATATTTTCATATCAAATTAAATGAAACTTTATTTTTGTAATAACTGAATCACAAATTTAGTATAAACAATAAGGGATAATTACTAAAATAGCCAAATCTCACACATTTATTAACTTTTTAGCCGTTTTATATACATTTTACCAAAATAGCCACAATTTTACGTGACCATATTTACGTGATAGCCACAATTTACGTGATTTGTACTTTTTTCATTTTTTTAATGCATTACGTTATAAAAAGATGTTTGGTCACGTAAATTGTTGTACTTGGTCACGTAAAGTGTGACAAGACATTCCACCAAACATTCATGGGGAAGGCGCAAAAATGGTCACGTAAAGTACAACAATTTACGTGACCAGACACCTTTTGTAACGTAATGCATTAAAAAATGAAAAAAAGTACAAATCACGTAAATTGTGGCTATCACGTAAATGTAGTAACGTAAAGTGTGGCTATTTTGGTAAAATGTATATAAAGTGGCTAAAAAGTGAATAAAGGTGTAAGATTTGGCTATTTTAGTAATTATCCCAAACAATAATCACCATCAACTCTTGTTAACCAAGTTAATAAAGAAACATGCATGTGCGTATTATATTTGGAAAGAAGCAACATCAGTGATTACAGTAAAACCAAATGGCACATGACTTAAGATTTTTTTATTTAGCAAAAACTTTTGATTTTATTGAATATATAAAAAAAAAACATGTATAAGCAAGCAAATGTCCACTCTTGCTAACTCGTTGAATCGGTAGCACCTAACAAATTGTGCTGTTTCATGAAACATGTTAGGCGTTATTGTTTGTGTTTTATCTCTTTTTCCATCACATCTCTTATGCAAAAGAGGTGTTCATGAACATGGGTGGATTCACATCGTTAAAATAGGGGTCAAACGTCCCCGTAATTTTTTTCTCAGTATTATACATATAGTCAAAAAAAATTTCGACCCCAATGATTTTTTTTAAAATTCAACCACGCACATCTTAATTATCTTTTATAAACTTACACGTATAAAAAAACTTCTATTAGAAAATCTATGAGAAATGTACAAAAACCTTATAGTTTGTCACCCATTCAACCAATATTTAAAAAAAAATACATAAACATGTGTATGAACTTGATAATTTATTAAGCTCTCTTAAGAATTATTGACTTTAGACTAAGGTAAATTATATTAATCTTTTAATTTTTTTTTCATTTCTCTTATCCGTATCCTTTATTGTTTAAGTATTTAAATTTATTATTAGAAAAAGATTATTAGATTAATAGATTGTTATTTGTTTAACACTAAGTGCAAGTTAAAATTTCCAGATCCACTATTCATGAAGTCTTGAGTATACATCAAGAAGAGTGTTGGTTTGTAACTAACAAGACCAGAAGCTGGAACAATTTCTTTATATTACCATCAAACAATCTATGAACAGAATTTAACCGAATGTGAGTTTGTTAACTTTCATAGTTTGCATCATTTTGGTGTATCAGATATTCATATTTGATTTTACATGTAATCATTAAGAGGTTATTTTACTTTTAAATAACTTCTTAATGATTCCATTAATAAGTAAACAAACAACCCCTTAGGCCGATTGTTTAATCCACTAAAAGTCTAACGTTTGTCTTGGATCTAAGAAAATGTGAGTTTTTATCTTTTGGAAAAATGTCGATAAACATTTTGTGTAAGAACTTAATAATAATCTTCATTGTCCTCTTTTTTTAAGAATAATAATCAACTTTCCAAAACATCTAAAACCAATGAAATCACACTTCAAACATTTTTAACCTACAAAAGAACAAACTACATACTATAAACCAAATCCAGAACTTCTTACTTCAATTATAATTGATGGTCTAATCATTGCCATTAACCACGTAGTCAGATTTTATTAGTTTGTTTAACGAGCTTCTCAAGCTTTTGTTTGGCGTGTCTCGCTTCTTCTTATTGAACCATGTAGTATGGCAAAAGAAAAGTATGGCATATAGACAGATACCGCTTAGTGTACATCCTTTTCTTTAACCAAATTATGGTTTTTGCCTAACAAAAGAAAAGCTTTAATTGGTTGAACTATATGCAACCAAATTTCTTGAAGTCACACTATTAATATGTTGAAACTTCAGTTTCTACTTGATGAACTTTCAAATAACTTGATAAAAACACGATCTTTTCACTCTCTTATGTCGGTAAAAACTAACTTGTGTGGAGCTAAATAACATGATTTGTATATACAGATCATTTTATATACGTCAATTATACAGGGAGGGACGATGGAAGGTGGTTTGGATTCAATATAATAATTTTATCAATGAACTCTTATACCATCGGATAGGTTATGATGACCAAAAGGAGAAAAAGGTTGAGCGACACCCCTGGGTAAATTTCACCACTGCCCACCACCATGGAAAGATAAATCACCACTTCAAGTTGAAGGTCAGTGATGAGCTACGTAATTTAAGTCCTTTATAGTTTACAAGGGTCATAGGTACTTAGGCAGGGCCGGCCTTGAGGGGGAGGAAGGGGGGACGTGGGCTACCGCCCAGGGCATCAAATCATGAAGGGACAACATTTTTTCAGTTCAATATGTTATATATTAGGTCAACACGTGTATTTTTTTAATTTTTCAGCCCAATAATTGACCAAAACTTTTTAAAAAATAGCATGTTTTATTTTTGAAGAGACATTTTTTTCTAGCTTGGCCAAACCTATTTTAAAAAAAGTACGTTGCATTTTAAATTTTTTAGAAATTCTTATTTCTTCAATCTTGCCCAGGGCATTAAAATAGGCAAGAACGGCCCTGGTCATAGGACCGCTAAGCAACTAAGTGGGGCTTAGAGGATGTGTTTCCCCTTCCTAGCCACTTGAAGGACTTGCTATAATGCAAGGGGGCCTAACCGGTGTCTGTGTTGTTTATTTTTTGTCACAACTGCTGGTCTTAAAGTGTTGCTGGTAACTTACCAAATAAACTCCACAAAAGTTAGTAAGACGGCATTTTGGGTATGTTTTAATGGAAGATGTGGGGGTGGGGGGTAGAAAGGTGTACATGCATAGATGCAAGGGGTTCTGTAGTCACTATCCTGTGGGGTGTTTCTTTGTTTTGGACATATGCAATGGTAACATGGAATCTCATGGGCATACATGAGCTGCACACCACACATATGTAGGGAGATGTGTGACCTAACATGAAAGACAAAGTGCCCATTATCAAGGTCAGGTGATTGGGGATCGAATTTGCATAATTTACTTAATGAATTGTATGCAAAACATGTGGACCTTAAAAGTTGTCGACACCTACAGGGAAAAATGTATCCACTAAAGAACAACTGCAATGCCCCATTGATGGTAAAATACACCTGTGTGAATCAACTAACTAAATAGGAAGCTTAAGTGTGTTCTGGCACTCAATTCTATATAACCTGGAAGGGTTTGAATGTCACGATACCAAAGAAGTAGTCCTACGACACCAACAGAAGCAATTATATTGTATTGTAAATGCAATTTTTTAGCTCCATAAAAAGACTTACAAATATGATATTAGTGAACTTGATAAGCTGCAATACTAAGTGTATGCATGGCTTCTAGGTCTGTTCTTCAATTTGTTTGACATGTGTGACTGCTGGTAGCTCCAAATAGTCAAAATCTTCTGTTATCCCTACCTGAAAATCACATGTAAAAGTAAAACGGTAAAACCTGACCCAAGGGAGAAGTTGTGCATTTTTTTCTCAATTATAGTTCATGGAGTTAACGAGTAGTTTCAGACTTTCAGTAAGCATATGCATTTCTGGGACAAAAAGACAGCGATGCAGCTCTATCGGATTTTCTGCTCACATGGGGACACTAAACTAGACCTTGGCAATTTGGTATGCGACACGACAGATACGACATGTATACGACACAAGTTTTTCGTATATGGGTTTTACAAATTCGTGTTTGATGTCTTATACAGGTAAAACACGAATTTACTTGTTTAAACACGTGCAAGATACATATAAACATCGTGTTACACAATGACACACATAAGACACGTATACACTAGGGTATCAAAAATTCTAAAAAAAATTGAGTCCCACTTAATTTGAAATATTTTAAAAAGTTTGGGTTTGTCTCTCTCATTGATGATGTAATAAATGAAATTGTCGACTTAGATATCAACAAGGAGTCTGGTTCGGTCAAACTTTGGCTCAAAGTCCGGCTTTGGTTACGACCATTAATAGTGGCTTTAAATACTTTTGATATGTTGTTGGATACTTGGAATCTTGGATTACCATGTTTTGGATTATAATTATATATGTTTTGGATTAAATTTGTGTATAAATTCGTGTTTTCGTGTTGCCATGTGTGTCGTGTCACACGAACTTTTTACGTGTCGTGTTCGTGTTTCATATCCAGACACGTTTTATAATTCGTGTCATGTTTGTGTATAAAATTTGTGTCTGACACGACACACGACACGATTACACGTATTGTCAGGTCTACACTAAACTATTATCTGTGACGGTGACATCCAATTATGTGGTCTATTGACATCTCAAATTCTAGCCTGGACACCACTTGGGGATATTGCAATTACCACAACCCCTATGTTGGGACGGTTGAGGGCACCCAGGGGTAGCTAGTAACCTTTTTTGACGCTTCGATTTGAGTTTCTGTCCTAATTAAGGGTATGAGCTTTTTTGCAGTTATAAGTCGTTATATAAAAAATAGGGAAATTTTCAAATACATTACACTTGAAAACACCGTATTATCTAAAATACAAAAGAAAAAAAAAATTTGAATGGTGATATTGATTGAAACTTAAGTTGATAAGTGGTGAATTTAATTGTGTTTCAAAGTCGTTCTTTGAGGAAATTAGGAATATACCTCATTGTACAAGTGTTCAAGCTGGTCTTTGGCCTGAGGGAAATTGTTTGAACACCACTGGCGCAATGTGAAAATATTATCTGCAGAATATTTGCATGGCAGCTGGAAAATAACTGGGGTGTGTAACTAGAATTTTACTCATTATATGTAGGAGGTCAAACCTGTCCATCTGTTAGCTGCTTCATGGGCAACTTTAATCGCATCCTCTGTAATCAAAGATATAATTTTGATAGGTAATCACAAAGGTCGTAGATATAAGGAGTAAAGTTATCAACGGTAAGGTTTTATAGACCCAAAAGAAAACAAAGGAAATGAAGAAAAGAAGGTAATTATTTGATTACTCATTGCTTCAAATGTAGCAGGGTCATTGTCTGCATATTGTCCCATTTCTTCCTGAAATATGGATTGTCAACCGCAGTCACGTATTTGAAGTTAACAAGTGGTGACTAAAAGATGAAGAGACTGAAATGTGACCCTACTTTCAGATCGTTATACTTCTGTTCAATGGCTTTGAGCTCACTCAAAGCCTCTTCTCGTGCATCCTGTTGAGTATTTGAAGTTAAAAGAGTATAGTCAAAGGAGATGCCTGCTGATTATTTGTTACTGTTTTCGAAAATAATTTTAGAACAAAAAAAAGGTAAAAATCAACTTACTGAATCCTCTCGGCCTTTCTTTAGCAACTCACATTGCTCCACAAGCTCTGCATGTCGCTTCTTGCTGATTTGAAGATCTGACTCAAGTTTCTTTGACACGTTTCTTAGCTGTAAAACAAAACAAAAAAACATGTATTAACACAAGGATATATGATCATGACTGGACAAGATATAATTATAGTATGGACAAAGAATAATTCATATGTAGTCGAATCTTGAAATAAAAGATTACTCAACCTGGTTTCCAGCACAACTAGGAAGACTCCAAAAGTATACCTGAAAATATTTGGGATTGAGTTGAATTTATGAACTCTAACTTGCTCTAAGTAGGAATAGAAAATTATTATGCATTGGAACACAGCTGTTTACCAATATATTAATCATATATAATATAATGATGATGTATTGAGTATTTCCATTATTTAGTTCCGGTTTTAATGTCCCAAAGAGAGACCTTGCTGATTAGTAGCATATGGCTAAATTCTTACCGATGTTCCTATCTTATCTTTTGAGACCAGGTCATCATCCACTAGACTTTGGACAACGTCTTTGACAGATTGGCTGATAACGCCTTTACGGGGGCCCAACTTTTCAAGTTCCTTGAGCTGAAATATGTACACAAAATGAGACACGTCAACAGTGTAAGGTAAGAATTTTGGAAACTGATGCACCAGCAAGGGATTGCAGCAAAACCCTTCTTTGTATCTTCCTAGTGTCTTATCTTCTAGTGACCAGAAATTAAACCACAACAAAAACAATAGATGGTCATTTACTTTCAAACAATTTGTAAGTTATTGCAATTGTTGCACCTTCCTCTTCCAAGTGGCAACCCAATGTTAGGTGCATAGTGTAATAAGCTTGTGAGTTCCCTTTGTTGTTAAGAACTAAGAATAAGTTAATGGGAAATCACAACCACCTGTGGCTAACAACAATAATGGTAAATTGGTAAACCAAACATAGGAAGTACTCATGGTCTAACTTTTCCATCAAATAAAACTCTAGCATACAAAGAAAAATGCTAAGAAGCGATTTCCTTGCATAGATTGCACACATAATAATACTGACATTACACCTAGTAGGAACAGGACATTGCATTATATACTTACAAGGTAGAAATCTTGAGAGTCATAAAATATTTGAAGCATCTTCTCCCGCTTCTCTTCCAGTGACAACCCTCTTTTTTTGGACTACGTCAGCATGAAAATGAAATAAAGTTAGAAATGATGAATGAACACAATATCTAAGCTCAATTACAACCAATAAAACCTTAAAGATCATTAAAAAAATACATATCATAATTATAGTAGTGCCAATCATTGTCATCATCAGGAGCAGCACCACAAGCATTATAATCGAAATTATAAGATCCACAAATGATTTACAACGACAGGCAACAACTAGAAAAAAACATATGAATTCTGGCTACTGTAAATTCTACATTCAAACAAATTGCTACAACATGGCCTTGATGCTTTGCCAAATTTCATCGTTTAAACTTTAATGGTTGTATAACTTTCAGTCTAAAGAAGCTACCGAAGACTAATAATATGTTCAAACTAGTTAAGCTACACCATAATAGCAAAATAAATAACATAGCATCTAAGCATCATTGTTTTTCAGCTTAATAATTAACAATCACGATTGACCTTTTCTCCTTCCTGTGACTCCTTCTAAATAGACCGCTGGTTTCATCATGTTCTCATAGTCTCATAGAAATAGGAAATTCAACAGGATTCGAGCATGGATGTGCACACAAATTACCCAAATAGATCTATGCAAATTATTAATTGAAGCGAAAGTAGGGCATGACTTGAACAAGTTATTGAATCAACACCGAATTTGCATAGATTGAATTTCGATAAAATATCACTGTCGGATTACGAACCTACCATAAGAACATATGAATCAAAAATCAAAAACATCGTTTTCACAACCATGATGTGTGTGAGTGACTGAGTGTGTGTGTGTGTGTGTGTGTGTGTGTGACTTTCACAACAAGTTACTCAAAACATAATCCTCTACAAATTAACGATATGGTTCGGCTCGAAATAACTGCAGATTCCGGAAATAAAATCAGCAAGAAATGATTATACAAACCATTGCGAATTTCAAGGATTCAGCTTGCGGATGTAAATGATGCTTGAGATTTGAGAACAACCACCGATCTGTGGGCGACCAGATGCTCATGTATTCTTTGTGATTCAATCTGGCGGGAAAGATGAAAAAGCATTTGGGCATGTAAGAGGGTGTTTGGATTTGCATTTGAAAAAGTGCCGTAGCGTTTTAGAAACTAATAATCAGATAATAGCTGTAACAAAAAGTGCGGCAGAAAATGTAGTGTTTGGTTTAGCTTCTGCTGTTTGCTATCATAATTATCAAATAATCAGTTTTTAAAGTGTTTGGATTTGCGTTTTTACTTGTAAAATGATCAAATAATCACTTATGAAGCAAATAAGCTACAATTTTTAGCTTATGAAAAAGTGTGGTAAGATTAACGCTAAACGCAAATAATCACTTATTAACGTATGCAATCCAAACACTTTAAACTAATTATTTGCGTTATTGTAACGTAATAAGCTGATAATCTGGTTCATAACGCAAAACCAAACACCCTCTAAATATGAAATTATTGCGTTATGACCGTATACATGATTTCAAGCGACGCATGTATTAACAAACACTACAAACAAAATGATAATCATTGATGATGGTTAGAAATGGCAATTGATCGGATGATGTCATATCCACATTCATATTTATTTATTTTTCATTCTCCTTATCCTTATCCATATCTATTTAAATTAATTTCATCCGTCTATATCTATAGCTAGTGGATGAAACGGGTAAATGGATATCCAATGCATTTTAGAAAAATGATTCATTAATTTACCACATTGCATTGCTTTTAACATAATTATGGTCATTCGTTAGTACATAAAAGGTTACGTAGTAGAAACTTCTTGGCCTTTGCATTATATTATAAGATCTATATAGATAATTATATATTAAAGGTACAATATATATGTTTTTATATTTATATATAAATAACATACATAAAAAATTTAATTTCGGGTAAATGGATATTATCCGTGGATGATAAATCGTCATCCATGTCCTATCAGTATTCATTCATATCCACTCCATATCCAATATTCATCCATTTAACTTCGTCCATATCAATCGGATCGGATGGATGATCATTGGATCGGGTTAGGATTGTCATCCATAAACATGGTGTATGATTAATGCTAACACATGAAAATATATCATTTTCATCACTTATATATAAATGTATGAGAAATTTAATCTGGGCTATAAACATCATTAGTGACAATCAGTGCCACCAGATTGTCAAAATGATAAAAACACATATTGTAAAAATTTACAAATAAAGTCTATCTGAATACTAATTATTGTGATATTAATTTTAAGTAACTTAATTTGGTTTACCCGCGTGTCCGCGGGTCATAAACTAGTTGATTTAAAAAAGAAAATTTTTAGGATGACTTTTGGTTTTGTGTTATGAATGGATTATTAGTTTATATTATGTTACAATAATGTAAATAATTGGTTTAAAGTGTTTAGATTGCTTACGTTAATAAATGATTATTTGCATTTAGAACTAATCCTACCACACTTTTTCATAAGTTAAAAAATGTAGCTTATTTGCTTAATAAGTGTTTATTTGGTCATTTTACAAGTTAATACGTAAATTCAAACACTTTAAAAACTGATTATTTGATAATTATGATAGCAAACAACAGAAACTAAACCAAACACTACATTTTCGGCAGCATTTTTTTGTTACAACTATTATCTAGTTATTAGTTTCCAAAATGCTACAATACTTTTTCAAACGCAAAACAAAAGCCCTCTATAAACGATATGGGTCGATAAGTGAAGGTTTGAACTTTGAATGAGGTTATAAATGTTTATCTATAAGATAGATAATGCAAATGTATCTACCGTTTAGTTGACCTGCGCAAAATTTTCATTGAAAACAATGATTTTTGGAAAATGCGTTTAGATCCGTTGTTTTTTGACGTTTTCAGTTTTCAATTTTATAAGTAAACTGATGAATTCATCTTTTGTTTTCAATCTAGTTGCCCAAATCAATGTCGAGAAGTAAAAAAACGAAAATGCAAAAAAAAATAATTATAACACATTTGAACAGATTCTCATATCTAAAATGTGTTATCATAAATAATCATCATGCTTTCAGTTTTATTAAAAACTCCAAATTGAAAATTATCGCTTGCTAAACACAGCCATAGTCGAAAGTTTAGCAACAAATGGTAATTAAGATAATCGGATGATATCATTAATAAATTTAGGTTGCATTTGTTTGCAATTAACAACGTATGAAAATTCTTTGATATCTGGATTTTAGATCTAAATTTACATAAGACCATTTATTTAAATTCAGATATAAGATGTTTCATCGTTTGAATTCTAAAAATGTAGGAGAGTGGTACAAAGTCAAACCAAACATTGTTTGTTTTGATATTTTCAAATCTTTATTTGTCTGAAATCTCAAAACATAAATCTTAGTGATTTTAGAACGTTTGTTACATTTCAGATCTAAGTTGATTTCATATTTAACTTAAAATACGTTGTTTGTTATATTTCAGACTTAGAAGAGTTCAAATTAGATAAAATTGATCTATTATATGTGTCATTTTAAGAACGATATATAGACTAATTTGATAAAAACAATATCATTTTAAGAGCATGCATGTATTAAAATATGGGTTCAAAAAAATTATAAATCCATTGAAAAATATTATAGTGACAAATCATGTCCTTTTTATGTAAAAAATCATCACATTATTTATTACATGTATAATGTTAATCATAATTTTTACATATAAAAAGGTATACCCAAATAAATGTTTTTTAACCGTGGTATATCCAAATAATTCAGTGACTTACTTTCAAATGTGACAAATAAAATTAATATAAATAAATAAAAATTGATTAAAAAAGAACGATCTAATTCTAAAATAAAAAATCATATTGTTTTTTCAATTATCTTAAACTTTTATATGCTTTTAGACTGGAATCATTGCATCGCACGTTACCAGGCTTAATTGTTTCATTAATACAAACCTATTAAAAGCTTTAACAAGGAAAATGAAAACAACAATTCCATTGTCGTCCAGCGGTTAGGATATCTGGCTTTCACCCAGGAGACCCGGGTTCGATTCCCGGCAATGGAACCTTTTTGTATATATTAACCAGTTTTTTTGGGCTTTTTGGGTTGCCAACCCGTGTATTATCATACTAGTTTATTACCCGCGTCTTACGCGGATATTTTTAATATATATAAAATATAATAAATAAAAAGATAAAGATATAAATATTATTTTTTAAACGAAAGTATATAAGATGATATCATTATTTATTATGAACTATTAATTTTGTATATTTCTTAATATATATGAAGAGTAATTATTTTCTTATATATATTTTAAACTTTTATTATATTATCTTATAATTAATAAGCTACTAGATTATTAGATTTTGTTTGATCTAATTTGATTTGAATTTAAAAGCAGATTATATTAGATTTGGATAGATTAAATTAGGGGAAATTGCGCAAAAAACCTCTAAGTTGGATCATTTTTGCGATTAAAACTCCCAATCATTTTTCATTGCACAAAAAACATTCAACCGGTTAAAACTTTGTAAATTTGGGTTTTTTCAAAAAATCAGACTTGCAACCGGCTAAACCGGTTGCAACTTGATGACGTGTAAAATTTACAAATAGATTTTTGCGTAAAAAAACCCAAAACTTGTTTAGTTTTTTCAATTAAAACCCCAAATCAATTTTCTTTGATAAAAAAACCTCCAATCAAAAAAGAAAATTAAAACTGAGTCTTCACTCATTGCATTTTGAAGACATGGATATTTATTAAAATTTTATTTATTAAACAAAGAATTCGTTTCCTAATGATATCTCCACCCTCTAAGCTCTAGCGAACCTTAGTGCTCTGACTGAGCATATTCGAAATTGAACATAAAACTGAACCTAAAAATGCAACTCGTGATTACAAAATGAAATCGATTCCATCGGCACAATTGAAGTTAAAATTCAAGATTAAACGGCAAAAGTTAATCGAACATATATACATAAAATAAACAGCACCGAACATAAAGAGAGGATAGAATAATCGGAGTTGCCGGAGGTAGAGGTGAAGAGTAACGGTAAATATGATTGTTGGTTGCTAATTTGTGCTTAACTATAAAAAGTTGAGTAACTAGTCGAATTGACTGTAAAATGAAGTCGGAGTCTATTTAATTAGTTAAATATATCGAGTATGTGAGATTGTTAATATGAGATTAACTGGGAAAAGTTGTTAAATTAGTGTGTATTAGACATAACTCAACGTTATAAACAGGGGCGGACCCAAGTAGAAACGAGGGTTGACACGTGCCAACGATCCTTCCGCCAATAACTTTATTTTGTAATGTAATTTTTTATGATTTTTTGAACGTGCAACCGGTGGTTTTTTAAATGTGCAACCGTGCTTTTTAAATAATAAAACATTATTACAATAATTTAATCGAAACTTTTTAAAATCTTCAATCAAAATAAATAAATTTGTAGTACAATTATTTATAATTTAATTTAACAAATAAAAAATCAATGAATTCATAAAATAATACCGAAAATTAAATACCAAATAAGCCATTATTATTTATTAATTTGATTCATTTTATCAAACTCAATATCATTATTCTTATTCAATCCCAAACTTTATGACATTTCAATTAATATTATCGGTTGTTAACCCGATCTGACCAATCTAATTTAATAAAATTATAAAATCGGAAACACGACTCAAGTTTGTACTACCGGCGACCGAAAATCCTGGATCCACCACTAGTTATAAACAATTATCACATGCACATATATAAGCTCCACCACAGCTCACCTTGCATGTTAATTCATGTTAAACCTAATACCTAAAGTGTGTATCTTTGGGGGGGGGGGGGGGGGGGGAGGGAGGGAGGTTTCTGGAATTGTCAGGGGCGAGTGAATGACAATTTTGACCCAACGGATGGAACGGTTAAATTGACCCGTAGTAAAAAAACTAAGATAGACATAACTTTTTGTAAAAATAAATATTTATAAACTGGTGTGTTAGACAAATTGTTCTTTGAATTTTTTACAAAATTATGTAAAATTTATGACTTTTAGTCGTCAACCCGTTTGATTGAATGATCCGAAATAACCACCTCTATGAATTGTCTTCATAATTGAGTTGTGAAGTCTCCTTCTTGCCTTATCGTTCATCATCACCATCTTCATGAAATTCAAGTAAAGTCAAGTGCAATCCAATCTTAAAGATGAGCAAATTGGTTAAATTTGATTCCTTTATGTTTTAGTAGCAGTTTGAGTTGTTTTAAGTAGGTTATATCATTTGTTGTCACTTGAAATTCGAATGAGTGTAATCTCATGAGTAAAGCAAAACAAAGTACAGACTTGTTATGTGTTTTAGCACAATCAACCTAAGGTGGTTAAAGGTGAGAAAAAAAATAGTTAGGGGTTTTAATCGAAAAAAGTCACCAATTTTGGGGTTTTTATGCAAAAATTCAGTTTAGGAATTATCCATGTGGTGCCACATTGGGGCCACGTAAGTCGGGTTTGCCATGTGGACGCCACGTGTGTGCCATGTAAGCATAGCAACCTATTATAACAGGTAACGTCCTAATTTCAAAATGTTTTATCGGTTAGAGGTTTTTTGTGCAACAAAAAATGGTTAGGGGTTTTAATCACAAAAATGGTCCAACTTTAGGGTTTTTTATGCAAATTTCCCATTAAATTAATAAGTTAGTAGAGTATTAGATTTTGTTTGATTTGATTTGAATTTAAAAGTGGATTATTAGATTTGGATAGATTTGATTTAAATTTCTTTATTATTTTTAAAATCTATAAATGACATGTGTCGATTCATGGCGACGACACGTGGTTTCACCAGAAATGAGTATAGTTACTCTTTTAATAGTATAGATAGAAGATTATGCCGCTTTTGATTTAAGTCAATCAAACAATAGGACTAAACGAGCGAAATGGAACCAATATGAGAGTATCAAACAGATTGATTTTTTTTTTTTTTTTTGAAAAAAAGTTTAGTTAACTGTAGGCAAACTTTTGCAATTTATAAAATCCGAAAAAAAAATCAGGTCCACAGTCCACACCGACCCAAACTTGCACCGATACTATTGAGTCCAATATTAACTAGTTGAATACACGTGCGTTGCTCGGGTGATGTATGATGAAATTAATATCTAAAATTAATTTTTTTAATGACAAGTTAACCTACTCTTATTCCAAAACTACCCTTTTGTCCCAAATAGGGACTTCATAAGTTACTTCCACTGCTTAAATTTCAACTTGTCTCCGACAGGAGTAGAGCCCATGACCCAACACTTACACGTCACCTCTCATACCAAATGGGCTAAACCCCATTGGTATTTATAATTAATTGATGACATAACAAAAATTTATTTTTTTAAAGAAAACTATACATTGTTTGCGAAGAAAATGTTACTTATATTAATCATGAATATTAATTATTACACGTATTTATATTTGAAGTCTCTACATATTTAGTAGTTTAATACATATGAGTTGATCAAAATACTGATCGTGTATAAGAATGAAGTATATAGAAAAAAAATAATAATAATTTACAATAAAATGTAAACCTATCATTTTTCCATCAACTAATATACAAACACGTATTTGCAAAGTATTACTTACAATATCGTCTAACATAATTTTATAATAACAATTTATTCAAACCAATTAATAAGATGTTATCAAACAAAAGCAGTTATCATTAAAAAAATTTAATAAATCTTAAGAAAATCACATTGAAAAATTTAAACGGCAAATGACATATCTCATTGGATAAAGATTTTTTAAAACATTATCGCTTCATTATTAACGGAGATCTTCATTGTTATTCATGGTATACTGAAAAGATATTAATACATGTGTTAATTTTGAAACAATAATACATAAACAACACAATATAATGAGAAGCTTTAAATGTAAAAAAAAATATATCAATGTGAGATTTTTTTTTAGATTTGAATTAGGGATAACACAATTTTGACCCAACGGACGGGACGATAAAAATGGCTCGTAGTAAAAAAAGTAAGCTAGCACATAAATTTTTCTAAACAATAAATGTCACATGTTTACCTATTTTATAATATATGCTGATTAAAAAACTAATTTTATGTGTTTATCTGCCGTATTTTATATGTTTATTAAACTGAATCATCAATAAAATTTTAATCTAAATGTAAATGTTATCTCATTAATACTTATCTATATATTTAATAATTTTTTTTACCATTTGCTTATAAATTTATTAAAAATAAATAAATATTATATAAATTATTAAATTTTAAAAAAGTAAACAAACGATATATAAAAATATATTTAATAATATTTTGTTTATTATTACAGAATATTAAATATTGTTTTATCTATAAACTAAAATTTTAATCTATTTTAATTAAAATATATATATTTATAAATGAAAATTTTAGAATAATCAACTATTCATATCATTTTATAAAACTATAAAAATAATAATTTTGAATAATTAATGTTTAATTGTAATTTGTATACGTAAATAAATATCTAATTATTTATGCAGGTTTGTTAGTATTGATAGGATTGCTGATTATGTTATCCCATTATTTTCTGAATTTTAACAAATTATATTGCGACAAATGAGCAACCTTAATTTTCTGAATTTTAACCAATCATATTGTGCCAAATAAGCCTTAATTTTCTGAATTTTAACCACTAATATTGCGCCATGTGAGCATTTTTTATCTCTGCTCCGTCGGCAATATATATATATATATATATATATATATATATATATATATATATATATATATATATATATATATATATATATATATATATATTATGAAAAGACAAAAGATGTGGATAGCAATTTTCAAAGAGTCTTCTCTTTTACCAAGTTGAGAAGCAACACAACACAGTGTTTTCATTAATTGCAAAATAGTATATTAATTTTGTATATAAATAGACTCACACTTGTCATACGATTTGATATGGAGAACATATATACATATATGTAAAACTTTGCAAGTCTTGTTAGATATTTAAATTCAGTTAGATTATAACACGTTATCAGCACGAAGAGCTCTGCAATTAGATCAAGAATTAAACGATGTATGGTTACTTAAAGTTATAACTTATAATGAGAAGATAATTACCATAAATAATTAATACGATAACAATAATAATACACTTATGAACTACTAACATGCATTATTATTTCTAACATTTTATTTATGTACTAACATTTAATTATGCATACTAATGTTTATTTATGTACTAACGATTACTTATACTAACGTTTATTTTCTTCATTTACGATAACATTAATTATGATTATTAATTTACATCAATTAAGATTTTGTTCTTATAATGCAAACTATTAATTCTTTTTATCTTCTTCATAACAAGTTTTTTATATTTTTAATCATTATTTTAAATTAAATGAAAATTATCTTTTAATCATTTATTAACATTTAACAACGGTTACATAACTGTTGCAACGGTCAAAAGAAAGAAAAAAAAAATTCGACCGTTTGATGACTCAATTTTTTCTCTATAAATACTCCAATATAAAACTTCAATATTTCATTAAATCATTCTTCTTCCTTTCTGAAAAGAAAACTTTTAACTGGTTGAAGAATGAAGATACCTCTCTCGTTTTTGATTTTTCTTATTGTAATACTTTCAATACTTTTCTACTCTTTGTTGCAACTACCATTTGATGAGATGTATCCTTTTCTGGTTCTGATTTCGTTTACGATTCTCCCACTATTATGTGCTGTAGTTCTTATTGAAATAAACTAATGCTAATTTTATGTTGTTTAACTTTTATTTTGATAGTCAATATGGCAAATCTTGAGAAGTTATCATTTGCTGCATTGGACGTTAATGGCAATAACTACATGCCATGGAGCATTGATGTAAAGATACTTTTAACATCAATGGGTATTGTAGAAACACTAAATGAAAACAACAATTGCTCAAATCAAGAAAAGGCAAAAGCAAATGCGTTTCTTCGTAAACATATTGATGAAAATTTGAAATCTGAGTATATGAATACGGAAGATCCAAGTATTCTATGGAAAGATTTAAAGGAAAGATATGATCATCAAAGGGAGATTTTGCTTCCAAATGCCAGAAATGATTGGAATAATCTGAGATTCCAAGAGTTTTAGAAAGTGAATGATTATAGTTCTGCATTGTTCAGAATATGTTCACAACTCCAATTTTGTGGCCAGACAGTTACAGATGCGGATATGTTGGAAAAAACGTACTCAACATTTCATGCATCAAATGTTACCTTACAACAACAGTATCAGATGCAAAATTTTAAAAGATATTCTGAAGTTAACACCGTCCTTCTAGTTGCAGAGAAAAACAATGAACTTTTGATGAAAAATCATCATTCTCGTCCAACTGGATCACTAGCATTACCTGAAGCAAATGCTATAACTAAAACACATGGACAAGAACGGGGATTTGGTCGTAAACGAGGCCGTGGCCGTGGCCGTGGCTATAATCAAAACAATAATTATAGTTATAATCATGGCTATGGTCATAACTATAATCATAACAGAGGTCATTCACGTGGACGTGGATGCGGACGTAGTCATAATAATATTCCACGTGATAAGAAATCTAAATCACAAGAAAGACCCAAAAATGATAAACAAAAGGCTAGTGCTTCTCAAGATCCTGAAGATCTTTGTTACCGATGTGGAATGACTGGTCATTGGTCAAGAACTTGCCGCACAGCACCACATCTCTGCAAACTTTATGAAGAGTCTCTTAAAGGAAAAGAGAAAAAAGCAAATTTTGCTGATCTCCCTGATGTTCCAATGCCCGAACTGAATGCTTCAGATTTCTTTGATGATTTGGATATCTAATAATGTAATCGTGTTTTCGTCTTTCCTAAGCTATGTTTAATTCCTTATGTGTTTACTTCTTGTATCATGTATTGCACTTTTTCAATAATAATATGAATGTGTTTCTACTTAACAAATTTTATCATATATACTTATTACTTTATTTTTATGATTAGAAGTCTAAAATGAATTTTATCGAAGAACTACGTCAAGCAAATTCAGGAGACATCTGTATACCAGATAGTGGAGCAACACACACAATTCTTAAAAAGAAGAAATACTTTTCAGAATTAAAGCCAAGTAAAGCAAATATACATACCATATCAGGTCCTGCAGATCTGATTGAGGGAACTGGAAAGGCTCATTTTATATTACCTAATGGTACAAGGTTTTTGATAAATAATGCTCTATTTTCACCAAAGTCTAAAAGAAACTTGTTGAGTTTCAATGACATACACCTTAATGAGTATAATACTCAGACTGTGACGATAGAGAATGAGAAATTTATGCATATTATTGACAATAACCATGTAGTAGAAAGACTACCAACACTTGGTTCTGGTTTACATTATACATATATAAACATGGTTGAATCACATCTGGTTGTCAAAGAAAAATGTTATGATCCTGGAGAATTAAGTTTATGGCATGACAGATTAGGTCATCCAGGAACAACTATGATGAAGAGGATAATTGATAGTACAAATGGACATCCATTGAAGGACCAGAAGATCCCTCAAACAGGTAAGATGATCCCATGTACATCATGTTCTCTTGGAAAATTTATTGTGAAACATTCACCAACTAAAATTGGAAAAGAAACCCCAATGTTTCTTGAAAGAATTCAAGGTGATATATGTGGACCAATTCATCCGCCATGTGGACCATTTAGATACTTCATGGTTTTAATAGACCCATCAAGCAGATGGTCTCATGTTTGTTTATTGTCAACCCGTAATGTGGCTTTTGCTAAATTTCTTGCTCAGATTATTAAATTAAGAGCACATTTCCCTGATTATACCATTAAAAAGGTAAGGCTTGATAATGCTGGTGAATTTACATCTCAAGCTTTCAATGACTATTGCATGTCAGTTGGAATTAGTGTTGAACATCCAGTTGCTCATGTTCATACACAAAATGGTTTAGCTGAATCATTAATTAAACGTCTTCAGCTAATAGCTAGACCATTAATAATGAAGACAAAACTTCCAGTTTCTGTTTGGGGACATGCAATTTTACATGCTTCATCGCTGATTCGTATAAGACCAAGTGCTTATCATAAATTTTCTCCTCTACAACTTGCTTTTGGTCATGAGCCAAACATTTCCCATCTTCGAATCTTTGGTTGTTCAGTATATGTTCCTATTGCACCACCACAACGTACAAAAATGGGACCTCAAAGAAGATTGGGTATATATGTAGGGTATGAAACACCTTCTATAATAAGATACCTTGAACCACTGACAGGTGATGTTTTCACAGCACGGTTTACTGATTGCCATTTCAATGAGGCAATTTTCCCAGCATTAGGGGGAGAAAATAAAAGCAAAGAGAAGGATGTATCATGGTGTGAACCATCATTGATTCATCTTGACACTCGGACAAAACAATGTGAACTAGAAGTTCAGAAAATAATGCATTTACAAGAAATTGCAAATCAACTGCCTGATGCATTTACTGATACTAAAAGAGTGACTAAATTATATGTGCCAACGGCTAATACACCTGCTAGAATAGAAATTCCAAATAAAAGAGCTGATGATAAAATCACTCAAGAATCAAAAGCACGTCTGAAACGTGGAAGACCATTTGGTTCCAAGGATAAAAATCCTCGAAAGAGAAAGAGCTCTGAAAATATAACTGATAATGAGAAAAGTGTTCCTGGAGAAACGCAAAATAACGATATTTCCAAAGAAGTGGAAATAGATGACTCCAATACTGAGATTACAATCAATTATGTCCATACAAATATCATATGGAAAAGAAATGAGATGGAATATATTGATGAAAAATTTTCTTATGCTGTTGCATATGATATCATTACTGGAAATGATTATCCAGAACCAAAGTCTGTGGTGGAATGTCAAAACAGATCTGACTGGCCTAAATGGAAAGAAGCTATGCAAGTTGAATTAAGTTCGTTAAATAAACGAAAAGTTTTTGGATCTATCATCCTCACACCTAAAGCTGTAAAACCAGTAGGATACAGATGGGTGTTCATAAGAAAACGAAATGAGAAAAACGAAATTACAAGATACAAAGCAAGACTTGTGGCTCAAGGTTTTTCTCAACGACCAGGAATTGATTATGAGGAGACATATTCTCCAGTAATGGATGCAATCACTTTTAGATACCTAATTAGTCTTGCCGTTGCTAAAAGTTTGGAAATGCGTCTAATGGATGTTGTTACGGCTTATTTGTATGGATCACTTGATAATGATATTTACATGAAAATTCCTGAAGGATTTAAAATGCCAGAAGCATTAGGAAACAAACCCAAAGAGATGTATTCGATCAAATTGCAAAGATCTTTATATGGGTTGAAACAATCTGGACGCATGTGGTATAATCGATTGAGTGATTATTTGATAAGTAAAGGATACACAAACAATCAAATATGTCCATGTGTGTTTATAAAGAAGACAAAGGTTGGATATGTTATCATAGCTGTCTATGTTGATGATCTAAATATTATTGGCACAATTAATGAGATAAATGAGGTAATTGTGTTATTAAAGAAAGAATTTGAAATGAAAGACCTTGGAAAAACCAAATATTGTCTTGGTTTACAGATAGAGCACATGCACAATGGTATACTTGTGCATCAATCAAATTATACGGAAAAGGTCTTAAAACGTTTCAACATGGACAAAGCAAATCCTTTAAGCACACCAATGGTTGTTAGATCACTTAATGTTGATAAGGATCCATTTCGTCCTCAAGAAGAGAATGAATATTTACTTGGTCCAGAAGTACCATATCTTAGTGCAATTGGAGCTTTAATGTATCTTACAAACTGTACAAGACCTGACATTTCTTTTGCAGTAAATCTGTTGGCAAGATTTAGTTCAGCTCCCACCAAACGACATTGGATAGGAGTCAAACACGTTTTCCGATACCTTCGAGGAACCACTAATTTGGGATTATTTTATTCTAACAATTCAAAAGAAGGTTTACTTGGATATGTAGATGCAGGTTACTTATCTGATCCACACAAAGCAAAATCTCAAACAGGATACGTGTTTTTAAATGGTGGTACTGCAATTTCCTGGCGTTCTCAGAAGCAAACACTTGTTACAACATCCCAAATCATGCTGAAGTTATTGCACTACACGAAGCTAGTAGAGAAAGTGTATGGCTGAAATCTGTGACAGAACTTATTTTGTCTTCTTGTGGACTAGAGATGAGCAAAAGTCCAACTTTGATTTATGAAGACAATGCAGCTTGCGTGTCGCAGATGAAAGAAGGATATATCAAGAGTGACAGAACCAAACATATTCCACCAAGATTTTTCGCTTACACGCCAGATCTCATAAAGGACAATCAGATTGAAATGAAATACATTCAGTCTAGTAACAATTCAGCAGATCTCTTTACAAAGGCACTTCCCAAAGCGATTTTCAGAAAACATGTCCACAACATTGGAATGCGACATGTACAAAACATGTGATGATTTTCAGATGGCAATATGAGGGGGAGTCAACCAATCACTGTACTCTTTTTCCCTTGACTAAAGTTTTTTCCCATTGGGTTTTTCTTTAGCAAGGTTTTTAATGAGGCAGCATTTCATGGTTGAACTCTTACTAAAATTATCATCCAAGGGGGAGTATTATGAAAAGACAAAAGATGTGGATGGCAATTTTCAAAGAGTCTTCTCTTTTACCAAGTTGAGAAGCAACACAACACAGTGTTTTCATTAATTGCAAAATAGTACATTAATTTTGTATATAAATAGACTCACACTTGTCATACGATTTGATATGGAGAACATATATACATATATGTAAAACTTTGCAAGTCTTGTTAGATATTTAAATTCAGTTAGATTATAACAATATATATATAATTATTCGTTTCTTAATTTTTGGATTTATTCTGTCCCGAACTAATTTTTTCTACGTGTCATTGTTCTAATAAACTACTTTTTTATTTTTCCACTTTTTCCTCAAAATAATAATTAACATTAATTTAAGTAACATGTATATCATTTAATTGATTAAATTAGAACTTTATGATTGAAACTTATTATTTTTGTTTCCTAAACTAATTGAAACTATAATTAATACTTGTTCACAGGCGGACCTATGTGCTTAGAGGGGGTACCCCGTGCAACGGGTCCCCTCCCAAATAACCTCGTTTTGCAGTGGAAAATTTTTAAAAGTTTTTGATGCGTGCAAAACACACCTCAGGTTTTAATATCTAAATGAACCCAAAGTATAAATTACACAACTGGCAGTGTACCAATCGTGTGCAATATAGCTTTAAGAATCACCCAGGATTTATCGAACTCAGGGAACGGAATAAAGATTGGAGACTCAAATACTACAACCTAAACCAATATTTAGCTATTTTAGACGTTTTGAGGAAGTTATCAATCTAGAGGCAATAATTAAAATTAATTAAGAGGATAACTGAAGCAAACTAAATAACACAAGTATAAAAAGTTAAACTAATATTTTTTGGATTTTTCAGATTAAATAAAAACTAATTCTAGCAAACGTGAATTAAACTAAACAACTAAAGCAAGCAAGTAACGACAACTAAATTATACGAACCAAACTAATTAAAGCAAAATCAAATCAAACTAACTTAAGCAAGTAAAGAACGATGATAAATTTTACCAAACTCTTATATTACGAAAGCGTCACCCACTTGGAATTAGAAAACTATAATTAATTGGCGATGGATTGAATTGATTGACTAAAGACAAATCAGTTGATAACCGATTTTAAATTCAACTAAGCCCGGATTTTGGTTTAATTTACCGAAAATTTAATTACTTCAAGTTAAAATATTTAATCTTGATAACCACGTGATGGAAATTAAGTAACTCGTCAAACTTTAATATTAACCAATTAATCTTATAATCGCAACACAATGCATAAAGATAATCGATTAACACCGAATCCAACCAATTGACTTTGTCACTTTAAAAATCAAACTTTATGATTTGTCAATCCTATTATCGCAACACAATGCATAAGAACCAACAAACACATAAAATTCTAGATTAACAATCAACTATCAAACCATTATCGCAACACAATGCCTAGAAGAGATAGCTGACTATTAATTTTTCATTTAAAGCCTCTTTCTTTTTAAAATGCAGATCTAATTAACACTTTATTATCGCAAAACAATGCTAAAAGATTAATAAAAATCTGATTTTTAACAAGAAAATATGAAATAATCAAGAATCCAACAAATATAAACCAAAATCCATCAATCAATCCAACAATTTACCAATTAATACATAGAATCCATCATCCCAAGCGGGTGAACAAGAAAACTACTCACTAATCATGCTAAAAACCGAAATTAAACTCAAATTAATAAAAACCATTATGAAATCAGAAAATTTAAGGAACGAGTGTACCAAATCCGTAGCTACAATGAAGAAATTGAACTCCAAAACTTGAACCGAATGCTTGTAGATCCAGGAAATCCGAAACCTTTCACTAAACTATGATTAAGTACTTGAAAAGCTACGAAAAACTCTAAAACTCGTCTCTAAAACCGTGGAAAAATCGCACCAAATGCTAGCAAATCCAAGAAAATTGAGACTTTCAACTAATCTATGACTAACTATCTTGAAAATCGAAGAAAAACGTAAGTAAAAGCTCTGAAAATTGTCTCTGAAACTCCCAAAATTCGAATATCCTCGGCTGCTGCAAACTAGGGTTTAAAAAACGAATTTCGCGGGCTGGGCTTCTTACGCGGCCGCGTAGGGTTAAGTCACGCGGCCGCGTAGCTGTGTTGACTGGTCTTACACCACCTGGCTACATGGTCTTGTAAAAATCTGTTTACGCGGCCGCGTGAAAGAAAGCTACACGGCCGCGTAGGGCAAATTTTCAGCAAATCTCCGAATTTGATCAGGGAAGCTAAGTGGACTTAATTTCCTCGTTCTTTTGGCCTCGATTTCCATTCCAATGTCGATTTAACGGCTTCTGACCTGCGAAACATAAATATTAATAAAATCAGTATCGTTTTCGCACATTTCGGTCTGAAAACCACCCAATATGCAAGGGAAATGATACAAAATATATGTATAAATATGCACATATCAAAATACCCCACACTTGAGCTTTGCTTGTCCCTAAGCAAACCGCAACATAAAATGATTTCAACCAGGCCTCAATTCAAAGTAAACTCTCTAGAAACATGCAAGACTCAATAACATTAAAGATCCATAAACTATGAATTTGAAGCCAAAGCAAGAAACAATGAGACCACAAGATGCAAAAGGAATAGAATAACAATGCCAACAACTTCCCACCTAATTACACGATTCAGCACCTCACAGTTTTCACTCATCACTCAAGTGTATAGGCTCGTGCGTTTTCACAAATTTCGCTCAATGCCAGCATGTTAAAAGAATATGAGCATATGCTTGAGAGTAAATCACACCGCCATCACTCAATGTTTGAAAATAAAGCACATAAAGGTCTTAATAGGCTGTAACGAGGCTAGGCTAAGGGCATGGGAAATGTATGGCCAAAGTGGACTAAATGAATGGGATCCAAGATAAAGCAGCAAGCAATAGAAGCGAGTAACCAACATGGGACCAAATAATTCACTGATAATACTACCCAAATAGTCTGGCTTGATCTACCACATCTAAAAGCAGCTCAGAATGACAAAAATTCATTTCACTTTCTTATTCCAATACCTTCTCTTTTTGTTTTTTTTTTCTTTCTTTTTCTTTCTCTTTTTCTTTCTTTTTCTCTTTTTTTTATAGCACTGAATTTCCAAACACCGACTATATGCAATCTGAACTCAAAAAGAACTCTCTTAACCACACTAGCATTGCCGCGGTACAACACTAGAAAAGTCAGGAAGAACACAAAAGCAGAGAATTACACAGGACTCGAATGCTATCAAAACAAGGCATAATCGTCAAGGCCCACAGAGGATAAACAACTAACAAACGAATGATCCCAGATAAATCCCTAAAGCTTGCTACTAAATCACGATCCCAATTTTGGACAAACGAAAGACAAAAGGATTATTTGGCTGATAGTGTGGGTTGTCACCGAAATGAAAGGCCAACTCAAAAGGGGGAAATCTATGGGAAATAATGTAGGTAAGGATGTCACTGGGGAAAGGGGTTTCCTAACTGTGCCTTTATATAAGTGCTAGATTCTCAAACGATGTGATCTTGGCATGTATTTATCAAACAAGTTCTACCGTAATCCAGATAACACCGACAAATTCACACCAAAAGAAATAATGAGCATTAAATATGAATGCTAAATAGGCTCAAATTCTCACGAAATGAATAACAGGGTTGTTTGTGCTTAATCATGCAATTTCAGTCAAGAAGCGTGACATGTACATCAAACATCCTGATACCGCAAAACAAATAATCTCAAAGTCACTTGCTCAGCTTCGCATGCATAGAAAATAGAACAATACTGCAAAAGAGTCCAACATGCAAAAAATAGAGAATAACTTTTGAAAATCGGCCCAATTTTAAACAAAAATGCCATGAATTGTTCATAAGAACATGCAACGCTCAAAATCGACATTTTTATACCCCCACCCCACACTTAAATCTGACAGTGTCCTCACTGTCATAAACCATGCAAATCTAACAGGCAAGAGAAAATTAGAACTAGAGAAACTCCCCTGATAATGAAGAAAGCACTTAGGCGGCTCTGAACGATGAAGCTGAACTTACTGCCAGCAAGCATCTCTACCAGTGTCCCACCTTAAACACATTCAAGCACAAAGAAACCATACATCAGCAACCACATGAAAGTATATAACGATGAACCCTACTCAAAAATATACTAGAAAGTGTTGAGTACATATGAACATAAAACCAATACTAAAGATTAACAAAAATATATATAGAGCCTGTAAAACCCATGAAAATCACTGCTGGCGGGCTGGAGCAGATGGAGAGGATGAATGCGGGGAAGAGCGTCGATGACAAAATATCCGTGGTGCGGGAGCACGAGGCGCAAGTATACGGTCAGCATCCAAAACAGTAGCTGTGACACCAGGAGAGATGGCAGAGGTGGTGGATGGGGTCTGAACTGTCAGTGGGTCAACAGGGGTAGGCGAGTGGTGAGAAGGGGTCTGAACTGTCAGTGGGTCAACAGGGGTAGGCGAGTGGTGAGAAGGGGTTGGTGAAGAATGGTGGAGCACCTGCTCCTGATCTGTAGTGGTGGGCATAGCTGTAGGAACATGTGGAGCAACGACCGGAGCAGGAAGAAGGCTATATGTAGGCGGCGGCGGTGGTCGGATGCCCATGGTAGTCATGATGGTATGTATAGCTTGATGGAGAAGGAGCTGCTCGGAAGCGTAAGCATACGAAGCGATTGGATCAGAAAAAGTAAAACCCGGTGGAAGCATAGGGGAGGCTGATGTGTCAAAAGTGGAGGATGAGTGGGCGGACGTGCCAGGTATGTCAGTCTGGTGGGTGGGTGTAGGTGGTCGATCATGGTGCTGAGGTGAGGGCTCTAGATCAGATTCAAAATCTGTGTCAAGATCGGGACGTGGTGGAAGGATGTGATCCCGATCATCAAGTAAATTCATGTTCCTGAGTGTCTGAAGTGTGATCTGTGTAACCCCCTCAGTGAATACACATGTAAGCTGAGCCTCGCGATCAGGAGTCAGAACACCTAACTGACGGGCAATATAGGTAATATAAGATCCGCCCATGATAGCACTCGATATACGAACCCCGGAGGCATGCCTGAGAAAATGTGCTAATAGATAGGCGACCTGAACCGGACGTTCCTCCCTAAAAAATAACTGCATCCCGGCTAAGTCATTTTGCGAAACTATACTGGCACCAACCCCTCGGCCAAATAGTGTCTCTGCTAAGATACGCCAAAACAATCGAAGAACAGGGTCTCTGAATGCGGAGGACCTAGAAGAGTTGGTGAACTCCCCGTCTGCGATCATGGCCCAAAGCTGTGTGTGATCAAAATCAGCGGGAGGTGCGCTGACAGCAGAATCAAAGGCTGGGCGCTCAGCTTCTGCCTCTGTGTACAAGCGTGTCATGACAGCAAACTGTCGTAACGAAAAGGGATGTGCCACGCCACCCATACGAAAAGATATCATTCGTGGACGACCATACTCAAAACAGGACTCATCCAGCGCCACGGTACTTAAAAACTCAAGGCATAACTCCATATAGATTGGCTCTTGGATGGCGAGTAACCTTTCAAATGCCGGTGGGTGATCAACATCATCGGGGCCATGCTGCATGATGAAGCGTAGTCGATCGGCTATCCCGACTGAAGCCATGTCTGCCCAATTGAGAGAACTGGATGTGGAATATCGCTTGCGCCTGATGCGCTGAAATTCGTGTTCTTGGTCCGGCATGTCAAAAATAAGCCATGGGTGTCTGGCAGGGGGTGCCGCGACTGCATCAGGCTCGAGATCGAGACCTGGTGCTGGGGGAGGAGGCGGTGGTGGTACAGGCGCGGGAGCAATCCTCCTTTGCCGCTTGGGTGGCATGATCAGGTAAGGTTCATCCCAAATACACATAATCTTCAAAGCTCAACATTGGCAATCGAAAATGGGCAGCAACAGTTAGGATTCTGACCAATCGATGTTCAAAATCAAGGGCAGATGGGTTCAAAATAGAAAAATGAACACAGATTAGAAAAAAAAAATTACGATTAACTAAAACCCATGTTAAGCAAAACAGAAGAAGAAGCAACATACCTGACAGATGAACCCTAGAGAACCCTAAAAAAGCGAAATTAAGCAGAAGTGCAGAAGCATACATACCTGTCAGCGATAATCACAGAGAAAACAACACAAATCAAGCACAAGTAGGCAAAAATTTAGGGTTTGCGCAGGGGGGAAGGGGGGTGCTCGCAGGTCAAACCACAGGTGGTGTGCGGTCGATATTGGGTGGCAAATGGTGGTGAAATTGACGGTGGTTGGGTGGGTTGTGGTGAAATCGATAGTGGGTTATGGTATGAGGCAGGGGAGAAGAAGCAACGCTCACTTATTTATGTTGTGCGCCTATTTTAAACTTCTGGTGGTGTGGGGCTGAAATTCACGCGGTGGTGTGGCTACAACTTACGCGGTGGTGTGGCTAAATGATGTTTTAACGCAGAAACTCACGTGGTGGTGTAACATGAACCTACACGGCCGCGTAGATTGTATGTACAAATTTTAAAAGCTGATAGCTACGCGGTGGTGTAACCTGAACCTACACGGCCGCGTAGACTGTATGTACAAATTTTAAAAGCTGTTAGCTACGCGGTGGTGTAACCTGAACCTACGCGGCCGCGTAGATGCACAGACAGGAAATATTATGGACAGCAGCAGAGCAAAATCCAACCCAATATGTGACATCAACCAAATCCCGTGAACACAACTATGGGTTAAACAATTTCCCACAATCATCAAACATCTCACCCCATACTCATTCCGTTCAAAAACACTTGATTTTATTCAAAGTAAAGCAAAGAAATTAACTAAATAAAAAAAGATGATGACTTATTTGACTTTAAGAGTCAAACTAAAGAAACTAAAAGCACGCAATAAAAGCAATAAAAGAGGCTCACACTTCGACAAAGCATGATATATGAAAGTGCGAGAAAGCAAAAATGAAATGTTAAAAACTACACACACAAAATGCAATTATAAAAAGCAATACGGACTAAACACACTCAAATCTGTTGACTTTTAAAAAGTCAGAACTCAGAATAGTAACCAATGTCCTACCACACACTGGTGCGTGAATGACCTTTCGTGGGTGCATGAAAACATTAACCAGGCACTCAATATGCAAAATTAAGTTCCATCAACAGTTCAAGAATGGCATATTAGTTTCCAAGACACTCAATATGTAAAAGTAAGCCAAGATAGGCCCCGTGAACTCAACTAAGGATCATGCAATTACCACTACAATGCATCAAACACCTCACCCCACACTTATATTCTTGAAAACTCCGAAATAATTCAGATAGGAACAGGTGAAACAGAACACAAGAACAGAACTAAGCATGATCAAGTTGACTTTACGAGTCAAACTGATGAAACTAAAGATATGCAATTAAGGCGATAACGGCAACTTAAGTTTCTGCATAGCATGGGATATGACACTAAGGAAAAACATCAACGAGGTGCTGAAATCGAAACACACAATCTATAACTATAAAAAGCAAGAAGATTCAAATTAACTCAGAGGTGCTGACTTATAAAAAGTCAAACTGATCATTAAGGACAATGACCCATCTCATACTTGATTCCCAAACTTATGGACTCAAACATGCAACACACAATGAAAAAGAAACCAAAACAAGCAACAAACTATAGAAAGCATTATGAAAAGCACACCAGATAAATTAGCAAAATCCACACACTAAACACACTAAAGAAAATGCAAATAAAAGCAAAAGGAAATTACACCAATATACAAGAGTGGCTTGAGTTTTGAATGAGTCTCAAGCAGGACTCGCCACAGATAATTAAGCTGATAAGTCGGCCAATCAAAGATCGGCCTCACAAACATTCAATTCAGCTGGATTGTGATATAGCTTCAACCGATGCCCGTTTACCTTAAAGTTGCCATCAACTCCAACTAACTCAACTGTCCCATATGGGAATACCTCAGCAATAGTAAACGGGTCGGTCCAACGAGAGATAAGCTTACCTGGGAACAACCGTAGGCGTGAATTATAAAGTAGAACCTGATCACCGGCCTTAAAGTCCTTAGGCTGAATCTGCGCATCGTGCCTCTTCTTGGTCTTCTCCTTGTAAATCCGGGCACTCTCATATGCTTGACCTCTCAACTCGTCGAGCTCGTTCAACTGAAGTTTCCTGTGATCACCTGCAGATAACAAATCAAAGTTAGACCATATAAGTGCCCAGTAAGCCTTATGTTCTAATTCCATCGGCAGATGACACGCTTTGCCATAAACCATCCTATAAGGGGTACAACCTATAGGAGTCTTATAAGCAGTGCGGAATGCCCAAAGCGCATCATCTAACTTATCTGACCAACCCTTCCTATGCTCTCCTACAGTCCTCTCAAGAATCCTCTTTAAGCCCCGATTTGTAACCTCAGCTTGTCCATTGGTTTGCGGATGGTAGGCTGTAGCTAGCCGGTGAGTAACACCATACCGCTGTAGAATCTTATCGAACTGAGCATTACAGAAATGAGTACCCCGATCACTAATGATAGCTCTCGGTGAACCGAATCGAGTGAAAAGCTTTTTAAGGAATGAACATACAACCCTAGCATCGTTGGTGGGTAAAGCTTGTGCTTCAACCCATTTGGAAACATAATCGACAGCAACTAGGATGTATTTATAACCACGAGAGGGAGGGAAAGGGCCCATAAAGTCGATGCCCCAAACGTCAAAGATCTCACACACCTGAAAGGTGTGTAGAGGCATCTCATTCCGATTTGATATGTTGCCTTGACGCTGACATGCATCACATTTCTTAACCAGATCTTGGGCATCTTTGAATATAGTGGGCCAGAAGAAACCAGCATCGAACACTTTCTTGGCGGTGGCATTGGCCCCGTGATGACCACCTGTAGGACCTAGGTGGCACTCACATAAGATTTGGAATGCCTCATTGCCAAACGCACACCGACGAATGATCTGATCGGCACATACCCGAAATAGATACGGGTCATCCCAGAAGTAGTTCTTAACATCTCGTAAGAACTTTTTCTTTTGTTGATGAGTTAATCCTTTAACCAACACGTTACTGGCCAAATAGTTTGCATAGTCAGCAAACCATGGGCAGTCATTTGTTGCCTGTACTGCACATAAGGACTCATCAGGGAATTTCTCTTTGAACTCAGACTCATTCAAGGGAGGCAAGTCTGAATTTTCTAATCGGCTCAAATGATCTGCCGCCAGATTCTCAGCCCCTTTCTTGTCTTTAATCTCGATATCAAACTCCTGGAGCAGAAGAATCCATCGAATCAACTGTGGTTTTGCGTCCTGCTTCTGAAACAAGTATCTCAGAGCTGCATGATCAGTGTAGACCACTGTTTTCGAGAGAACCAGGTATGATCGGAACTTCTCGAATGCATAAACCACTGAAAGAAGCTCTTTCTCTGTCGTAGTGTAATTACGCTGAGGGTCTGTAAGAGTCTTACTCGCAAAGTATATGGCATGGAATCGCTTATTCCGACGCTGACCTAACACTGCCCCAATAGCAAAATCGCTCGCGTCACACATCAACTCAAATGGCAACTCCCAGTCGGGTGCCACCATGATAGGGGCAGTGGTTAGCTTCTCTTTCAACGTGTTAAAGGACTGCAAACATTCATCATCAAAGACAAATGTTGCATCCTTCTCAAGGAGCTTAGTCATAGGGCGAGTAATGAGTGAGAAGTCTTTAATGAATCGCCGGTAAAAACCAGCGTGCCCTAGAAAGCTACGAACCGACTTAACAGACGTGGGAGGAGGCAGCTTAGATATGGTCTCAACCTTAGCCCTATCTACCTCAATTCCTTACTCGAGATCTTGTGTCCTAACACTATACCTTCTCGGACCATGAAATGTCACTTCTCCCAATTAAGGACCAGATTGGTCTCCTCGCATCGGGTTAGCATCTTCTCCAAGTTAGTCAGGCAGTCCGAGAAAGAGTTACCAAACACAGAGAAATCATCCATGAAGACCTCAACACACTTCTCGATCATATCATGGAAGATGGCAACCATACACCGCTGAAATGTCGCAGGTGCATTACACAGACCAAAAGGCATGCGCCTATAGGCAAACGTCCCATAAGGGCATGTGAATGTAGTCTTGTCCTGATCTTGGGGGCTGATCGGGATCTGAAAGTATCCTGAGAAACCATCCAGAAAACAATAGAACTCGTTTCCAGATAGTCGCTGAAGCATCTGATCGATAAAGGGCAAAGGGAAGTGATCCTTACGAGTTGCATCATTGAGTTTGTGGTAGTCTATGCAAACTCGCCAACCCGTGACTGTCCTTGAAGGAATTAGCTCGTTCTTATCATTCTGAATGACAGTCATACCCCCCTTTTTAGGGACTACATGCACAGGACTTACCCACGGAGAGTCAGAAATAGGATATATCAACCCGGCATCAAGAAGCTTCAGTACTTCTTTCTTAATAACATCGTGGATCTTCGGGTTGACTCTCCTTTGGGACTGAATAACAGGCTTGATGTCCTCCTCCATCAGAATCTTATGGGTGCAATAAGCAGGACTAATGCCTCGTATGTCGGTAATCTTCCATGCAATAGCCCGCTTATGCTCTTTCAGAATTCTCAAGAGTTGTGCCTTCTCTTCATTAGAAAGATGCTTAGCAATAATAACAGGCAACTGAGATTGCCCCTCTAAATAGGCGTACTCAAGATGAGATGGCAACTCCTTAAGCTCGAGAGTCGGCGGATCTTCAATAGACAACTTAGATGTGACTGACTCCTCACGATCCATAGGTACAACCTCCTCAGTAGGCGGAGATGTATCAACGGCACACAGATCAACGGGATCGTCAGAGGGGACAACGAAATCAGAGTCTAAAGAAATCGGATACGAGGATAGATCATCATCAGAAATACAATCGTCTACATCCGGTGATGTAGACGTCTCATGTCCAGACATCAATGACTTCAACAACTTCTTATTATCTTCTGGATAATGCTCTCTATCAGAGAAGTGTGAAGACTTAACAAAACAGATGGACTCGGCTGTGTCATTAGGCCTTTGCATTGCCTTATCAACATCAAAACTAACTTGCTCATTCCCGACCCGAAGCGTAAGCTTCTTATCAAATACATCAATGATAGCGCGGGATGTAGCTAGGAAAGGTCTCCCTAGAATGAGCGGTACAGTGCAGTCCTCGCTCATGTCCATGATCACAAAGTCGACCGGGAAAACAAACTTATCGACTTTCACCAGCATATTCTCAGCGATACCCTGTGGGAACTAAACTGATCTATCGGCTAGCTGAATACTCATGCGTGTAGGTTTAGGATCTCCTAACCCTAACCGAGCATATAACGAAGAAGGCATGAGATTTATGCTAGCTCCCAGATCAGCGAGAGCATTAGTAACGTGGAGAGGCCCTATGTGACAGGGTATCGTGAAACTACCCGGATCATCCTGCTTAACTGGAAGCTTGTTCTGGAGGACAGCTGAACATTCAGCATTCATCTCAACTGTAGCTAGATCCTCAAGCTTCTGACGGTTAGAAAGGAGGTCTTTCAGGAACTTGGCATACTTAGGCATCTGTGTAATTGCATCAACAAATGGAATGTTGATCTGCAACTGTTTAAGCAGACCCAGAAACTTGCCATACTGCTTATCTTGCGCCTCTTTCTTCAAGCGATTAGGGTATGGGACACGTGGTTGGTAGGGATTTGCTGTAGGGACTTTTGGAGATGGGACTTGTGCGGGACTCACTAATTCTGGTGGGTGCACCTCGTCCGTAGTGGTCCCCGGCCCTTTCTCAGCTGAGGGTGAAGAAGGAGGAGGTGGTGTAGGTTTAGACGGTTCAGGACCTTGGGTTGTCTTTCCACTTCTTGTTACGACCATCTTTGCTTCCCCCCTAGGATTTGGAATAGTGTTACTGGGGAGCTCTCCTGACTGCCTCTCATTCAAAGTCTTAGCCATCTGGCCGAGCTGATTCTCGAGATTCTTCATCGCTGATTGTTGATTACGATTGATCACAGACTGCTCGGCCATGTACTTTGCCATCATTTCTTCCAAACTCGGCTTCTCTTGAGTAGGAATGTTTTGGTTTTGCCCCTGATATTGTTGCTGATGGCGAGGATTCTGAAGAATTTGAACATTCTGGTTTGGTACAAATCCTTGGCCACGAGGTTGGAACCTCTGACCTTGCCCCTGCTGAAAGCCTTGGTTATACCCCTGATTATACCCTCCCGAATTACCCTGATTGTAACCTCCTGAATTGCCCTGATTGTAACCTCCTGAATTACCCTGATTGTAACCCGCGTGAGGGTTAAACTGTGGGCGAGGGTGAGAGAACCCTGGAGGTCGAGGACGAGGGGGGTTAGAAAACCCCTGAGGTCTAAAGGTGTTCTGAGAGGCGTAATTCAGATTATTGTTGGGTCTTGGAAAACCTTCGCGCATGTACTCATAATCTCCAGAGGAAAGATAAACTTCCTCCTGTTGGTACTCAGTAGCATATGCAGCCTGACACTCATAGCCGAAATGAGCTCCACCACAATGTTCACACCCTTGCTGTATGGCGTGCACAGGGTATGATGATGAAGCTTGTGATTGGTCATCTGACTGCTTAGTTAGAATGGCTATCTGAGCACTGAGATTAGCGATGGCTTCAGCTTGCTTTGAATCATTCGCACCCCAACCAAAGTATTCACTCGGTGTCTGAGTTTGACTTAAGACCAGATCATCGATTATGTCAAAAGCCTCTTCAGGAGTCCTCTTATACACCGACCCGTTACAGGCTGAGTCGATCAGTGAGTGATACATGGGGTGAACATTCTCATAGAAAACCTTGACACGATGATTAAGTGTCATGTTATGATTAGGGCATTTCATGATGGACTCTTTATACCTCTCCCATGCATCATATAGAGACTCGTCAGGTTTCTGCTTAAATGAGAGAATGTCACTCATAAGCTTAGTGGTTCGAGACGGAGGGCAGAATTTAAGTAGAAATTTGGTTTCCATTTCGTCCCAA
>JAANYP010001530.1:0-48807 GCA_020465985.1 Centrapalus pauciflorus
GGGGGGGGGGGGGGGGGGGGGGGGGGGGGGGGGGCTGGGCCCTCTATAAGTTGCCCAATAACCTTGTACCAGTCCATATAGAAATTTTTAGGCCATCAACAAAAGTATCATCAGGTCCCTAGCCCAAAAACGAAATTTCCATAGCCCTCTATTCCAACCTGCTCAACGCTCACGACTTGAAACCCTGGAGGTCGTTCACTCATCGCAGCGCTTGGAATCCTGGACGTCGTTCACGCACCGCCAATTGCTCTTTCTTTGGCCGCCACCCGCCAATTGCTCTTTCTTCTGCCGCTGATTGCCCTTTGCAACATGTACGTCCGCCCCTACTTCCTCAATCGCCTACTGCTGCTACATCGGTTCGTCCCTCAATCTCTCATCTCTCAGTAGTCTTGACTTGGTAAAAACCCTAACTCTCTATTAAATAGCCAACTCCATAGAAATTTGATGTTTTTTAAACTTTTATAATCTAGTGTGAATTAGTGAATGTGTTATATTAAAATCATAAAACCCTAACTCTTTATTTATTAAGTTGTTTAATTTGATGATTTATGATTGTTATTTGTCATGAACTTCTTGAATTGAGTTTTATAAATTCTTTGTAGGATTGTTAAATTCTATATGAAGTCTATCTTTGTAGTGACAAAGTCCATTTGAATGCCAAAATTGGACACCAGGTATTGGAAGATTTGTAGAGAGTACCTAAAATATAATTGGGTTGTTGCATCTAAGCGTGTTAACTATTCGATGTTTGTTTCTAAATTAATCTAATTGAACAAATTGAAGGTATTAACTATTTGTAAGAAATTACAATCCATACTATTAGACTATTAGAGTCATTGATGCATGACAAAGCATTTGATTCTAAAGGTTTATTTCTTCTATCTACTTGTGTCGTATACATGTGAAGAGTAGTGAGCTCCAAAAGCATTTTTGGCCATAAAAACCTTTGTCACGATTTAATGATTTTTGATGTGCATTTTGGAAAATCATATGTTTTATTTGAAGTTTGATAAATTCATTGTAGGATTGCTAAATTGATTATTATTAGATCCTGATTTTGTTAATATGACATTGTTGATTTTGCGTCCATTCTATCTACCGTCTCCTAGTTTAAGAATAAGATGTAACATCCACGGATTTAATTTGATGTATTTTGGTTAATTAAGTGGAAAACTTATATATATTTAAGTTGAATTTGGGCGATTATTATGTATTTGGATATTTAGCAAGTTTGTTGCTATTTTTAAGAAAATTGAACTCAGAATCAATTTTGTGGAGTATTATGAATTTAAAAGTTATTTATGATAAATCTAAGATCAAATCAGTATTTTATGGAACCGGTTAAGTCGAGTGATGAAATGTGCAAAATGACGAAAGTAGTATATAAAGGGCAATAGGCTTCATTTTTCTAGTTTACACTCTCTCACTACTTCATCTCTCTAGAAATTTTCTCTCTACATCTCTCTAAGATATATCACAAACCGACCGTCAGATTTTTGAGAATTATACGTCATCGGAAAGGTATCGAGGAGTACAACAGCAATCTACAAACGGATTTCAGATTTCATACGAATTGAGGTAAGAATCGACCTTTCTAAGATTATGGTTTCGGTTTTGAAGAACAAAAATTTCGAATCTGTCATTTTATGCAAATTTAAGCTTGTTTTGCTCGAAACATTGTTGGAATGTGATAATATATGCATAGTAGAATCGAATCTAGGTATCATACATGATATATGCATGATTTTTGACTTAGAAATGAAGGATTTAAGTTGAAATGATGAACAGACTCGAATATGTCAAGAACAGAGTCGAAATGCAAGAACAAACTCGAGTTTGGTGCTAGATTCGAAGGTGTACTATTAGATTCTAAGGGGGGGGGCTTCGAATCTAACCATAGAATCGAAGTGTAGTTCGAATCTAACCATAGATTCGAAGGGTAGGTTCGAATCTAACATAAGGGGTTCGAATCTAATGTATAAATTTCGAATCTGATGCTTGATTTCGAATCTAACCTATTAAATTCGAGTTTAATGCCAAAAATTTAGAACACTACTCCCTAGACTCGTGTATTTTGAATGAAACTTATAAACAACACATAAAATGGCAAGAATTATTCAAAGGACAAGTTATGAACTTGAGATGGGTTCAACTCAATGGTAATATGGATTTGAACATAGACCAAAAAGGGAAAATATTGCAAAACTTACAAAACATGGTTTTATGGATTTAAACGGTTAATGATATGAGGAATTGTTGTAATTGATATGACAGGTCCCTTGTGGTGTTGTTTAACCCACAGTGGGGTACTTGGTGGAATCCGGTTGAAAGCCCGAAGAGAAATAATATCCGTTAAAAGATAATTACGCACCCACTGTGAGTACAGTAGATTTCGCATGGTTATATTTGTTTTATGTAAGCTTTGCCTGCTGAGACCTGTTGTTTCATTGATTGTTTGGAATTCTACTAACTTGCGTAGATTTAGATGCACATTCTTACTTGTTGCATGTCCTTTCGGTTGTTGTGCATCTAGTGATGGACCGGTGGGTCGCATCGATTACTCTGATGTTACTGTGCTATATGACCTGGAACTGATTCCTCCTAGGCCCGGTAGGCAGTATGTCATCCCCGATCGTACGTTTGTCTCAGATGGTATGTGTAAATGCCGAGCTTTGGGCTCGAAGGGGCTGCGGCTCTGGTCCGTACTTGGTGTACGAAGAGAGTATACGACGTTTGTCGTCGGGATTACTCTTGGGCTTCATAAAGACTTATAAAATGCGTAATCTATGTATTCACTAAGCATTCGCTTACGTTTTAGTTGTTGTATTTTTTACAGGCAAAGGAAAATCTACTGCTGGACCTTCTAGTTAGGTCGTTTGGGGTAGATTTGGGAGACTTGGCACTATTTAATCGGTAATCGTGATTGGATAATGTTGTATTATATTCTGGATGATTGTAATAAATGTATGGGTGTGTAGACTTAGACTTGGTACCTTATAGCACCGTAGGGTGTTTAACACTTGTTGCACTACTTTATTTATGTTTTTAAATGCTTCCGCACTTAATTTAGGTTATCAGATCATTATGTTATTGTATGATGGTGATTAATCCTGGGTGTATTGTAAATGGTGGTTGTTGTGGCAAGGGTGCCACACGAGATGGTATCAGAGCAGTTGTTTGAGATTCAAGTGTCCGTGAGGTCTTGATCTCAAACATTAGGTAATGATATATAGTGGTTTAAGTAATGATCTGAACTAAGATAGGTTACGATATAGTAATTATAGGGATTGACTATTATACGGGACAAATGAATGGTGTCTTTAAATTTATGACATGTTGCTAAATAAGTTATATGTTTCGTATTTCAGAACATGTCTGGAGGAGGAATGACACCTGAAGAGACGAGAGAAATGATGCTAGCCATGATGGCTGAGCAAAGAGAGATGATTCAAGAGCAGTTTCGGGCTCGAGATGAGGCCGAAACTAAGCGAAGGGAAGATAAAAGGAAGAACAAAGAAAAAGAAAGAGAAGGAAATAATGAGGAACAAGATGACAACACTGGGTCATCTAATAAGCCCAGGGGTTGTCGGTTTAAGGATTTTAAAGGAAATGGAGCTGTAGAGTTTAACGGTTTAGGGGATGCTGTTGCCGCACTGGAATGGATAACAGCAACTGAGCGAACATTCCGAATCAGCGACTGTGCTGAGAAGGACATGGTTCGTTATGCAACTGCTATGTTCACGAATGATGCAATCATGTGGTGGAATGCCATGGTGAACGCTTTGACATTGGAGAAGATTTCTGTTATGACTTGGGCTGAGTTCAAGGACCTATTCACTCAGCAGTACTGTCCGGTTGATGAGCGCCGGAGGTTGGAAGCAAAGTTTATGGCGCTGGTACAGGGGACTAAGACGGTGTCCCAATATGCTGTGGAGTTCACGAGGTTAAGTCTGTTCGCACCCCATCAGGTGGACACCGAAGAAAGGAAAGTGACCAGGTTCGAGGCTGGTCTTGACATAGAGATTAGGAGGGTTATGAGCAACGTCCGCTACCCTACATTTGCTGGCTTACTTGAGGCTGCCAGAAATGTAGAGCAGATTTTGATTATGTCGGGCTACTCTGTTGGGTCTGCTGCTGCTTCCACCAATCCAACACAGCCGTCACCGCCGAAGCGCCAAAGGGAGGGAGGATACTCGGGATCTTCCCGGTCTTCACAATACTCATCACAGCAGTCTTTTCGCCGACCATCTGGTTCATCTGATCGTGGTCGTGCGCGTGCATACTCCATCAACACTGAGTCGCAGTATTGCAACAAATGTCACCTGGAACATTTTGGCAAGTGCCCTAACGGTCGTGCTTGCTTTTGCTGTGGAGAACTGGGACATTTTCAGAATGACTGCCCCAGGAAGGGTGATGCTTGCTATAAGTGTGGAGTGTGGGGTCACTATAGCAGGAATTGTAGGAAGAATGCTCCAACGGCTGCTGTCCCATCATCAACACGATCGTCTGGAGGTTCGAGTGGTGGTTCAGTTAACCGCCGGGGTCAGTCACAGAGGGCACCTGCTCGTACTTTTCAGATAACTGCAGAGGAGGCAAGGGAAAATCCGGAGGTCGTCACGGGTACGTTCATAGTTAATTCTATGCCTGCACGAGTTTTATTTGATTCGGGTGCCAATAGGTCGTTTGTTTCTACTGTGTTTGCACAAAGACTTGCCATGCCACTGTCTAAGTTGTCTGCTATACTTGATATTGAAACTGCTAGCAATACTTTAGTTAAGGTAGATCATGTATACCGAAATTGCACGTTAGTAATTGAAGATGTAGTCTTCAATTTAGATCTGATTCCGATAGAGTTCAGCGAGTTTGATGTGATAGTCGGAATGGACTGGTTGATCGAGAATGAAGCCCATATAGTGTGTAAGAGCCGAATGATAAAGATAACTACCCCGGAGGGGCGTGAGATATGTATATATGGGGATAGGAGAAGCGGGGATCTGTGTTTGCTGACTATTGCAAAAGCTCGAAAGCTTGTTGCAAAGGGATGTGATGCATACTTAGCATATGCGATTGATGCTAAGGCAGAGAAGAGAACTTTGGCCGATGTGCCGGTTGTTTCACAATTCCCGGATGTGTTTCCGGAAGACTTGTCTGGCGTGCCGCCTGTGAGACAAGTTGAGTTTCGAATTGATCTGATCCCCGGAGCTGCACCGGTAGCTCGTTCTCCTTATCGTCTTGCCCCAACTGAGATGAAGGAAATGATGACACAGCTGCAAGAATTGTTGGATAAGGGCTTCATTCGGCCGAGTTCATCGCCGTGGGGAGCCCCGGTGCTGTTTGTAAAGAAGAAAGATGGCACGATGAGGATGTGCACAGATTACCGGGAGCTGAATAAATTGACGATTAAGAACAAGTATCCTCTGCCGAGGATAGACGACTTGTTTGATCAGTTACATGGCGCTAGTGTATTTTCTAAGATTGATCTGAGATCGGGATATCATCAGCTGAAAGTAAGAGAAGAAGATGTACCGAAGACAGCATTCAGGACTCGGTATGGCCATTACGAGTTTCTGGTAATGCCTTTTGGATTAACTAACGCCCCAGCTGTCTTTATGGACTTGATGAATAGGGTTTGTAGACCGATGTTGGATAAGTCGGTGATAGTGTTTATCGATGATATTCTAGTATACTCTAGGTCTGAGGCTGAGCATGCTGAGCATCTCAGGGAGCTGCTAGAGTTGTTGAGGAAAGAAAAGTTGTACGCCAAGTTCTCAAAATGTGAGTTTTGGCTGCAACAGATACAATTTCTAGGGCATGTGATTTCGGGGGCTGGGATTTCTGTGGATCCAGCCAAAGTTGAAGCAATAAAGAACTGGGAGCCGCCTCGTTCAGCTACTGAAGTTAGAAGTTTTCTGGGGTTGGCAGGATATTATAGGAGGTTTATAAAGGATTTCTCAAAGATTGCAGTTCCTTTAACTGCATTAACCAAGAAGAATGCACCATTTATATGGGAAACTGTGCAGCAGGATGCCTTTGAGGTTCTGAAGAAGGCGTTAAGCGAGGCTCCGATACTTGCCTTACCGGAAGGCAATGACGATTTTGTGGTTTATACTGATGCATCAAGGTTAGGGTTAGGCGCTGTATTGATGCAACGTGGGAAGGTTATAGCGTATGCTTCAAGACAGTTGAAGCAGCATGAGAAGAATTATTCGACTCATGATCTGGAGTTGACCGCAGTAACATTTGCTTTGAAGTTATGGAGGCACTACCTGTACGGTACTAAGTGTCAACTTTACACGGACCATAAGAGCTTGAAGTATATCTTTAGCCAGAAGGAACTTAATATGAGACAACGTAGGTCTATGGAGCTTATTAAAGACTACGATTGTGAGATACTGTACCATCCCGGAAAGGCTAATGTGGTAGCCGATGCCTTGAGCCGAAAGGCTTATGCTAAGGATTTCTGTTATATGATGACGTCTACAATGCTGACCTCCACGATAATTGATGATGTCAAGGCTGCTCAGAAAGAAGCCTTGAAAGAGGAGAATATTGGTGCTGAGGATGTTAGGATACATTTAAAGAATATGGAAACGAGCGAGTCTGGTATAAAAGGTGTGTACGGAAGAATTTGGGTGCCGAAATATGGTGGTATGAGAAATGTGATCGTTGAGGAGGCACATCAATCTAAGTTTTCTGTACATCCCGGGAGCACAAAGATGTACAACGACTTAAAGGCAGACTTTTGGTGGCCGGATTGAAGAAGGATATCGGTCAGTATGTTGAACGATGTAGGACTTGCCGGTTGGTAAAGGCCGAACATCAACAACCGTACGGCAGTATGCAGCCGCTTCCCATTCCGGAATGGAAGTGGGAGCACATTACTATGGATTTTGTTACAAAACTGCCGAAGACTAGGCGCCAACATGATGCAGTTTGGGTGATAGTCGATAGATTAACTAAGTCCGCACATTTTATACCGATAAGAGAAAGTTACTCCTTAGAAAAGTTGGCTAAAATTTATATGGACGAGATTGTTTCTAGGCATGGAGTGCCTAAGTCCATAGTATCGGACCGGGACAGCCGGTTTACTTCAAATTTTTGGTCGGCTTTGCAAGAAGGGTTAGGGACAAGAATAGCAATGAGTACAGCTTACCGCCCGCAAACTGATGGCCAGAGTGAGCGGACCATCTTAACGCTTGAAGACATGATGAGATCGTGTGTGTTAGATCTCGGTGGCAATTGGGACGATCATCTGCCACTCATAGAGTTTTCGTATAACAACAGTTACCACGCTACAATCAAGAAAGCTCCGTTCGAGGCTCTGTATGGAAGGAAATGTAGGACCCCTACATGTTGGAGAGAAACGGGTGAAACACCGATCGCTGGGCCGACCTTGCTTCAAGAAACAAACGAGAAGATACAGTTGATTAGGCAGAACATGAAAGCGGCCCAGGATCGTCAGAAAAGCTACTATGATCGGAGGCACAAGCCGATCAACTTTGAAGTAAGTGACTGGGTTTATCTGAAAGTATCACCCATGAGGGGTGTTACTCGTTTTGTAAAAAGGGGAAAGTTGGCTCCGAGATTCGTCGGACCATTTAAGATAACCGAAAAAGTAGGAAATCAGTCATATCGTTTGGAATTGCCTGACGAGATGTCGGGCATACATCCGGTGTTTCACGTTGGAAATCTTCGAAAGTCATTTACTTCTAGTAACGAGGATTGGGCCGACCATACTGAACTGCAAGTTGATGAAAGGCTCCGGTATGTTGAAGAGCCGGAGTGTGTGTTAGATACTAAGATGAAGAAATTGAGAAGCAAGGAGATAGAAATGGTGCTTGTACGTTGGAAGCATCATAAAGGAGCAAATCATACATGGGAAACTAAGTCAGAAATGTTAAGAAAGTATCCGAAACTGTTTGAGTCCGAGTAACTTCGAGGACGAAGTTGAGCGTGGTGGAGCCCATGCTGTAACATCCACGGATTTAATTTGATGTATTTTGGTTAATTAAGTGGAAAACTTATATATATTTAAGTTGAATTTGGGCGATTATTATGTATTTGGATATTTAGCAAGTTTGTTGCTATTTTTAAGAAAAATTGAACTCAGAATCAATTTTGTGGAGTATTATGAATTTAAAAGTTATTTATGATAAATCTAAGATTAAATCAGTATTTTATGGAACCGGTTAAGTCGAGTGATGAAATGTGCAAAATGACGAAAGTAGTATATAAAGGGCAATAGGCTTCATTTTTCTAGTTTACACTCTCTCACTACTTCATCTCTCTAGAAATTTTCTCTCTACATCTCTCTAAGATATATCACAAACCGACCGTCAGATTTTCGAGAATTATACGTCATCGGAAAGGTATCGAGGAGTACAACAGCAATCTACAAACGGATTTCAGATTTCATACGAATTGAGGTAAGAATCGACCTTTCTAAGATTATGGTTTCGGTTTTGAAGAACAAAAATTTCGAATCTGTCATTTTATGCAAATTTAAGCTTGTTTTGCTCGAAACATTGTTGGAATGTGATAATATATGCATAGTAGAATCGAATCTAGGTATCATACATGATATATGCATGATTTTTGACTTAGAAATGAAGGATTTAAGTTGAAATGATGAACAGACTCGAATATGTCAAGAACAGAGTCGAAATGCAAGAACAAACTCGAGTTTGGTGCTAGATTCGAAGGTGTACTATTAGATTCTAAGGGGGGGGGCTTCGAATCTAACCATAGAATCGAAGTGTAGTTCGAATCTAACCATAGATTCGAAGGGTAGGTTCGAATCTAACATAAGGGGTTCGAATCTAATGTATAAATTTCGAATCTGATGCTTGATTTCGAATCTAACCTATTAAATTCGAGTTTAATGCCAAAAATTTAGAACACTACTCCCTAGACTCGTGTATTTTGAATGAAACTTATAAACAACACGTAAAATGGCAAGAATTATTCAAAGGACAAGTTATGAACTTGAGATGGGTTCAACTCAATGGTAATATGGATTTGAACATAGACCAAAAAGGGAAATATTGCAAAACTTACAAAACATGGTTTTATGGATTTAAACGGTTAATGATATGAGGAATTGTTGTAATTGATATGACAGGTCCCTTGTGGTGTTGTTTAACCCACAGTGGGGTACTTGGTGGAATCCGGTTGAAAGCCCGAAGAGAAATAATATCGGTTAAAGATAAATTACGCACCCACTGTGAGTACAGTAGATTTCGCATGTTTATATTTGTTTTATGTAAGCTTTGCCTGCTGAGACTTGTTGTTTCATTGATTGTTTGGAATTCTACTAACTTGCGTAGATTTAGATGCACATTCTTACTTGTTGCATGTCCTTTCGGTTGTTGTGCATCTAGTGATGGACCGGTGGGTCGCATCGATTACTCTGATGTTACTGTGCTATATGACCTGGAGCTGATCCCTCCTAGGCCCGGTAGGCAGTATGTCATCCCCGATCGTACGTTTGTCTCAGATGGTATGTCTAAATGCCGAGCTGTGAGCTCGAAGGGGCTGTGGCTCTGGTCCGTACTTGGTGTACGAAGAGAGTATACGCCGTTTGTCGTCGGGATACTCTTGGGCTTCATAAAGACTTATAAAATGCGCAATCTATGTATTCACTAAGCATTCGCTTACGTTTTAGTTGTTGTATTTTTTACAGGCAAAGGAAAATCTACTGCTGGACCTTCTAGTTAGGTCGTTTGGGGAAGATTTGGGAGACTCGGCACTATTTAATCGGTAATCGTGATTGGATAATGTTGTATTATATTCTGGATGATTGTAATAAATGTATGGGTGTGTAGACTTAGACTTGGAACCTTATAGCACCGTAGGGTGTTTAACACTTGTAGCACTACTTTATTTATGTTTTTAAATGCTTCCGCACTTAATTTAGGTTATCAGATCATTATGTTATTGTATGATGGTGATTAATCCTGGGTGTATTGTAAATGGTGGTTGTTGTGGCAAGGGTGTCACACGAGATTTTTTTTTTGCTCCCAATGCCATAATTTTCTAGATCCGCCACTGGTTAAAGTAATAAAGTAAACTAGAATAATTAAAACTTAAAGTTGCAAAGTAGACTTAGAACAATATTTTTACTTTCTCTTTTTTTTTTGTTGTCTAATAATAACTTTACTATTTTATTATTCTAGTTTACAAAACTAAACCTTCAATAAGAGTTCCATTTTGAATTACTCAAAATACCCTTATAGAAATCTCGTGTTGACCCATTTTAGATTTGGAAAGTTTACGCAAAAAACTTTTAGTTTGGATGATTTTTATGCTTAAAACCTCCAAACATTTTTTCATTACACAAAAAACCCAACTGAAAAATTTATCAAAATGAATTTTTTTTTTTTTTTTTTTTACAGAAAAAATGACTTTCAACCTGTTGAACCTGTAGCAATCTGCTGGCCTCCTTTCGTCTCCGACGAACCTTCTCCCCTTCGAACGCACTAGTCTGTGTTTTATGATTTAAATTCACATTTTTATTGATTTATATGTTCAAATTTGTTTTTGTTGGAATTTATTTTTTTAGCGAAATTTCGGTGGCCACTGATGACTTGTCGACGGTGGCCCGTGACTTTCAACTGGTTACAACCGGTTTTATCCCATTTTCGTGAGATTTTACTGGTTGGGAGTTTTTTGTGCAATGAAAAATGATTGAACGTTTTAATCACAAAAATGGTCCAACTTATGGATTTTTTTACATAAATATCCTTTTAGATTCCGGGTTATAGTTTGATTCGTGTCTTTTTTGTATCGAATTATCGGATGGTATAAGAAATTTTCATCGTTAAAAAGAATATATGTTATGAGTCTCATGTTGACCATTAGTCAAATTTAGCATCGTGCTAACAAGTAATGCACTATCTTTGAACCACCAAAGTCATGGCCCAAACCTATATGTGATTAACTAAATCATTAAATTAATTATTATTAATTATAAATCACATTGCTATAAATACATTAGGAAGGTGACCCCAATAACACACCAAAAAAGCATTCTAGTTTCCATAAATCTAAAAAATGGAAGCAATTACAACAAAAGTTGTTTCGCTTGTGTTTTTGTTGTCATTGATTGTTGTTATTGCTTCTGCTTCTATAGATGATGGTTACGGAAAACAGCAATACGGGGTGTATACGACACCAAATCCTGTGATACCGAAAGTGGAACATGAAGCCTACGAAAAGAACGGTCCTAAGATACCAACAAAGCCCGTGATATCAAAAGAGCAACATCAAGGCTACGAAAAGAGCAATCCAAAGATTCCCTTAAAGCCCGTGACACCAAAAGTGGAACATGGAGCCTACGAGAAGAGTGGTCTTGAGATACCAACAAGGCCCGTGATATCAAAAGAGGAACAAGAAGGCTACGAAAAGAAGTATCCAGTGATCCCCTCAAAGCCCGTGACACCAAAAGTGGAACACGGAGCCTATGAGAAGAGCGGTCCTAAGATACCAATGAAGCCCGTGATATCAAAAGAGGAACAACAAGGTTATGAAAAGAAGTATCCAGTGATTCCCTCAAAGCCCGTGACACCAAAAGTGGAACACGGAGCCTATGAGAAGAGCGGTCCTAAGATACCAACGAAGCCCGTGATAACAAAAGAGGAACACGAAGGCTACGAAAAGAAGTATCCAGTGATTCCGTCAAAGCCCATGATACCAAAAGTGGAACACGGAGCCTATGAGAAGAGTGTTCCTAAGATACAAACAAAACCCGTGATATCAAAAGAGGAACATGAAGGCTACGGAAAGAGCAATCCAACGATTCCCTCAAAGGTCGTGATTCCGAAGAAGGAATACGGAGACTACGACAAGAACTATCCTAAGATTTTGAAGACCGAAAAGCCGTTGACACCCAAGGCAAGAGGATACCCGAAGAACATAGCGGTGCAAGGCCTTATTTATTGTAAATATGGTGCCAAACTAATCCCACTTAAAGGTATTGTTACCCTTTTTACTAGTTAAAGATCGAGTTTATTTCGAAAAAAACCAACACATTTTTATGTTTTTTGCGTTTTCGTCCCTCAATGTTATTTTTTTTTTCATAAAAGTCCTCAAGTTAATTTTTTCTTTTTGGTTTAGTGAAATTTGGACATTAGAACCTGGTTATAATTAGTAAATTGGGGTTTTAAAAACTGAAAAATCGGGTTCTAATGTCCAAGTTTCACTAAACCGAAAAGAAGAAATTTAATTGAGAATATTTATGAAAAGAAATAGCATGGAGGGACGAAAACACAAAAAAACGTAAAAATATGTTGGTTTTTTTCATAATAAACTCTTAAAAATATTCTTTTTTCTTATTTTATTATTATCTTATAAAGTATATAAGTCTTCTATATATATAGTATATGTTAAAATTCATAATTTTAATATAAGAAATTTTAACCGAACAAAACAGGAGCCACGACGAGAGTTACTTGTTTGGCCGTGTACAAGAACGGATACGAATCAACACCATTTTCATTTTCTAGTTGTCCAGCAGACGAAAAAGGTTACTTTTTTGCGAAAATAACATCTTCAAAGCTTGTAAAAGACGATCAATGGGAGGTAACCGAGTGCAAAGCCTTCCTTGAAAACTCGCCATGGCCCCATTGCAATGTGCCCGAAGATACAAATGGAGGAATTAGTGGTGCACGTTTAACATTTTCTCGTATGCTCAACGGATATTCATTGTCATCAGTAGGCCCTTTTATATACAATACGGGTAATCAACTTTCGCCCAAAGAAGGTTACTAGATCGATAATCACTCGCATCATTCAACTTCATTCTTTTTCGATATTTTTGGATCGTAATTCATTGTCTGTTTATTGATTTTGTAATATGTTGTTTGTTCTTGTCATGAGATTATGATATTGAAGTCATTATATCTAATTGCATGTTTATTTTGATTAATATATCATCCAAGATCTCTTTTTAATGAAATTTATACTTTATAACATAAAATAGTTTATTTCAGTGAAATTACTTACTTGAAATTTTTTAATGGGTTTATTATGAAAAAAAACCCAACATATATTCATGTTTTTTGCGTTTTTGTCCCTTAATGCTATTTTTTTTCATAAAAGTCCTCATGTTAATTTTTTCTTCTTGTTAGGAAAATTTGGACATTAGAACCGGTTATAATTAGTAAAACCGGGTTTTAAAAATTGAAAAACCGGGTTCTAAATGTCCAAATTTCACTAAACCAAAAAGAAAAATTAACTTGAGATCTTTTATGAAAAAAAATATATATGAAGAAACGAAAATGCAAAAAATGTAAAAACATGTAGGTTCTATTTCATAATAAATCATTTTTTTTAATCATAAACTACATCTTTTCCAAATGCATATCAATTCAACATTATTAAACAATTGGAATACCACTAGGTCAAACCATTTATAAATTATTATAAAAAAAGATAACACATCTTTTGATTCGGACAACTTTGATTCCCAATATAATTTGAGTCCAATACAATCTGTTAGTATATGCTGTGTAAAGATAACATTACTACTGCATCATGACTGATTTCATAAAACACTTGAGGGTCACACCGATGAGCACAACTGAGCAGATGCAATAAACGATTGAATAACCAATATTGGATATTGTTTATGACACGAAATGATCATTGAGATTAAATTAATGGATGATTAATTATATCTCAAAGTACGGCGATTAAAAGTGCAATATTAGATATTGTAGTGATTTAATTGTCATTGAATGATAATTAAATAATAATTATCTAGTATTTTATTTATTATTAGATATTAAATAATAGATGTACTTGTTTGAATTGGTATTATCATCTAATAATTGGATAACTAGATGGATAATTATAAACAAATAAACAGAGATAATCATAAATAATTATCTAGTCATTTATATATTATTAGATAATATATAAAAGATTAATATTATTTAATAGATATATAATTATAGAGATAATTATATAAGGTTTAAATAATAAAGATAATTATTAAGATATATATATTATATTAATATGATAAAGTTTTAATTTATATATATATATATATATATATATATATATATATATATATATATATATATATATATATATATATAAGCGTGTAGAATATTATTCGTTTGAGTACCTAAAAAATGCAGAGTACCGTGAGTACCTGTGAACACACGGGTTTCAATGTGAACTTGCTCCGAAAAAAAGTTTTTTTTTGAATTTTTTTTTCATATTCATTTAGATTCAAATAATATTAGGCTATTCGTAAAAAATTATATACATTACACTTTCTATCATCTTAAAAGTCATGTGAACGTGAAAAAATTAATGTAAACATGCTTTGTTGTGAACCACGTTCACAACAGTACAGTTCATGTGAACACACACGTTTCATATAGTTCTAGTGTGAGTTTATGTATGATTTTTTGCAAGTAGTATTGTATTATTAATTTAAACATGATTATGGAAAAAATTTCAAAAAAAAATGACTTTAATCGAGGTACCTCCGGTACTCCGCAAAACTAGTGGTACTCATTTGAACCCAAATCTAAGTGTGTGTGTGTGTGTGTGTATATATATATATATATATATATATATATATATATATATATATATATATATATATATATATATATATATATATATATATATATATAGACAGAGGTTCGATGGAAAACCAACATGCATCGGAAAACCTTGGAAAACATCCATGCACCACCACAAATGCATCACAATTCTCGCGTGATGCATCATTATTTCCATATGATGCATCAAATTCCCGTATGCTGCATCGACTTTCTGCGTGATAGATCACTTGATCCAATGTCTATAAAGTGGTTCCCCGGTTTTCCGATGCATATACGTTTTCCATTGAATATATATATATATATATATATATATATATATATATATATATATATATATATATATATATATATATATATATATAGGGAGAGGTTCTTTTAAGAACTTTAAAGATGGTGAGAACCTAGGAACCTTTTAGAGCCCTTGGATCAAAAGGGTATTCTTGGAATAAAAAATATTATCATTCTCTCTCCACCTTTTTTATTATATGCATCTCTTTTTCACTTTCTCTCTCTTACTTTTTTTTTTTCATTTTCATATTATACTTTCTTTCATTAGAATTGATTTTAATATTAAAAAAACGTTTTTTATAAAAAAAAAAAAATTTTCTATATAAAAAATTATTTAATTGCTAAAAAATTAATGTATTCTATATAGAAATATTATATGTCTATATAGAATGTTATATAATTCTATATTCTTTTTTTGTAGATTAACATTACTATTCATAATCAATGTAGAATGTTATGTTTCTTATATATTTCATATACTTTTATGTTTATTATACAAATCTATATCTTTTTTGTAGATTACCATTACTATTCATTGTGTTTTTGGTATATTTTTTATTAGTTGCATACCAAGTGTTTGATAAAATGTCTATATGAAATCTTATTTTTTTGTTTCAATGTGTTTTTGGTATATTTTATCACTTAATCAACGTAGAATATATGATACTTGACATTCTACACGACATTCTACCTAAATTGCATGACATTCTACGTAGATTGCATATCATTCTACGTAGATTGAATGTTATTCTACGTAGATTGAATGCCATTCTATGTAGATAGCATTACATTCTACGTATATTGTACATAGAATATGTTCGTCGATACTCTACGTAGATTGCATGTCATTCTACGTAAATTGAATTTATTTTACGTAGATTAACAGATTTATTCTATGTATTTTTGGTATATTTTATATCAGTTGCATACCAAGTGTTTGATAAAATGTCTAAATGAAATCTTCTTTTTTTGTTTCAATGTGTTTTTGATATATTTTATCATGTAATCTATGTAGAATATATATGATATTTGACATTTTACACGACATTCTACGTAGATTGCATGACATTCTACGTTGATTGAATGTCATTCTACGTAGATTGAATGTCATTCTACGTAGATGGAATGCCATTCTACGTAGATTGCATGGCATTCTACGTAGATTGTACATAGAATATGTTCGTCAATACTCTACGTAGATTGCATGTCATTCTACGTAGATTGAATGTCATTCTAAGTAGATTGAATGTCATTCTACGCAGATTGCGTAACATTCTATGTAGAGTATCGACGAACATATTCTATGTACAATCTACGTACATTGGACAGATTCATTTTCAATATTTTATAATTAAAATTATTTGTAAGATATTAGATTTATAATAAATGTAATAGTTATTAGATATTTTACATGATAATCTATGTTGATTACATGACAATCTACGTAGATTACATGATAATCTACATAGAATATAATACAATACTACTTGTAAAAAATCACACATAATCTATGTAAAATGTTATGTTTCTTATATATTTAATATATTTTTATGTTTCTTATACATTTCTATATCTTTTTATGTAGATTATAATGTGAATTCAAATTTCATGCAATCCAATCACATACAAACAATCAATATGAACAATTATCAATCCAACACATTATATTGAATGATTAAAGAGAGAAATATTACATTGAGTTCTTGGCTATCTTGGACAACAATCTTCTTCTCTCTCTACTGTTCTAACCGTATGTGTGTATGTAATCTTCGATTCCTTCTATAACAGCACACATACACTCCTATTTATACACAATACAAAGTATTGAGGATTTACACAAACAACCCCTGAACTTTTACAATAAAATTGATTACAACTCTATATAAATTTGTACCCAACAATCTCCCCCTTAGAGATGAAATCAATTTTCAAATTAAAGTACATTGCAGGGAACTTGAACATTCTTTCTTGAAACTTTTCTTGCACCTTCTCTTCGATCTCTGAATCTTCTTCTTTATTGTCTCACTCTGATCTTCACATCTCTTCTATTCTGATCTTCTCTTTTCTTGTAAGCACACTCCCCCTTGGATCATGAATAGCTTTTAAATCTCTTCCTTGATCAATTGTCTTGAGATGATGTAGTAATTGCCTTCAGTTGATTTCAAACTACTCAACAGTTGTTTCTGAAATTCAGCTTTTCTCCCCCTCATGATGATCATAAAAAATTATGAACATCATGCAAAAACTTCAGAAACATTAATTCAATGAAATTACAGTAGAAGAAATACAACAACAATTACAACTCAGAAATTATTACAAATTGATTTTCTCCCCCTTAAACTGACATCTCTCCCCCTATACAAAACAGATTTATCTCACCCCCTCAAAAAGTTCACTCCCCCTCGAATTGATATTATATCTTTTTAGAACAAAACAAAGCTTTACAACTTTGGGGAAAATGAAACACATTCATTTGTGAGAAAATGAGTCCAGGTCCACATAGGATTCCTGTTTGCACAATAGACAAAATCTATGAGACCTACTTTCAGCGCTGGCGTGATGTTAACACTGGTAGGATTTCCAAATAGTCATCGTGAAATCCTTTATCATGAAAGAATCACTCTTATTTGTTCCGGCTTAGTCATTTTGGACTAGCAGTTTATAGTCACGCAGACTGTTAGACTCGATGTGTCCTAAAAGTGTATATAATTAGCTCTAGACACAATGTGCATCAAATGAAATTGGAGACCGGAGCAACTGTCTCCCTTGTTTCAATATCAATAATATCCAAATGATATATCGATAGAAATGTGCTATATCTCCGTGATTATTGAAACAGAAATCTTTTGGGAGATAACTGAGTAGTTGGTGGGGTTAAGTGCATGCGTCACTGGGTCCATGACGTCTTTTTCAATATCAAGTCGCATAGAGCTTGATAGATTATGTGGATTACCCAGCCGACACAGTTTAGGTAGGATTTTCTTTTCTTTTAATCCTTTCTCAACTCTCAGCACACAACATTTTTCAACTAAGCTCCCTCCGGCTCACTTTTAAGAAATGAATTCAGTCAGCTTTATAGCAAAAGCATGATCTGATGCACCACCATCTCCTTTCAATATCAATCTCATTTACATTTTATTTCTGCTCGACCCTGTTAGTATCCCGTGATAACTGACACTTCTCAACTAATAAACCTAAAGAACCCTCACCCGCACAATCTATAGATGGTTTGCTTCTTGGGTAGGTCTTCCGAATCTGGTTAGACCATAGAAGCGATATTTATGCCTATCACTCAGATTGGTGCATAATCGGAGTCAGCAGAAAAATTTTCAGCTTTGAAAGGTCATGAGATATGATGAAATCCAACTTATATGGTATTGGAGATGATATGCAGATAATTTTGGGAGATATCAGAATGAAATGGAAAATCTTATATATGATATGAAAAGAATAAGATTTTCTTGAAAGAATTAGCACATGGGAGATAACAGGAGAATCCAGTATAAATTGGAAGAGTTCTAACAAAAAGAATCTCAGAAGAAATGAGATTATGAAAATCAAAGAGATTAGATCAATTAATCTCAATGATAGATTCAGAGATTCATAAAAAAATTTCTTTCAGCTCAAAAACTCTTTTTATGTGTGTGTCAAATATTTTCGTGAAAAATCACACATAGTTTTTGAAAAATGTCATCGTCAAAGCGCATCTGAAACTCCCCCTGGAAATAAGCAGACACAGTTAGTCAACTCATAGAAATGAAACAAAGAGCAAAAAATTATAAAAATAAAACTCCCTATTTGTCAATTCAGCATCAGAGTTGAATGCAGGGCAGGAATTCCAAAAAGATTCGTCTTTTAGAATCGGGTTCTAATCTGAAGTGATTAGAAGCCATTTGTCGCATAAGCTTGGGTTTCAGTCTGAAGTAACTGAAAACCATTGTCTCTGGTTCATTGAAGTCCGGGTTCTAGTCTGAATTTAACTGGAAACCAATTTTGAGTTGAAGCACGGGTCTTGACCTGAAGTAATCAAGAGCCTATTGAAATGAAGAACGGGTCCTTATCTGAAATGATAAGAAACCTATAACCTGCAAAATTTAAGATGTCTTTGGTATCCAAACAGATTTGGATCCAGACTTGTTAGCGCTCTTGGGTACCCATTTCAATACAGGTTTTGGTACCCACTTGTACTTGGGTTTAGGTACCCATTGCATGTTATAACTATCAGCTTCTCTTTCAAACGCAGAAAACAAATTTCTTTGAGTATGAGAAAATTGAATATCTGAATTTCTAAAGAAACTTGAATTTGAATGATCAGACTTTTGCGAACTCTTCTTTTTGAAAAACTGTCCGGTTCTTGCCTGTTTCTGATAATACTTGGTATTTTTCTGTGAAAATGTTTTCTGATTAGAATGACCAGTATTTTCAGAAACTTTAAGAAAATTTGACTTCGAAGATTCACCGGTGTAAATCTTGACCGGAAGTTGTTCAACAATTTTATCTTTGCCGCTGTGTATCTTTAACAGATACTTAAGTTTAAGATCTGAAGAAGAATCAAACTTAGCAGAGTTAGTTAGATTCACTTCACTTTCAGAAGACAAACCAGAGTGATCAACATTGGATTTTAAACACACTGAAGAAGGGGTCTTAACCTTTGACTCAGTTGACGAAGTAAACACATGTAATTGTTTTGTAAGATGAAGTATCTGATCTTCCAAACTTTTGATAATGACTAAATTTGAATTTCTGTCATGATCAAATGATTGGTAATCAGATTTAAAAGATTGTTCTTTGATTAAGAACATTTGTCTTTCATCTTCAAACAATTCAGATTTTGATTTAAAATCTTGTTCTTTATGTAAGAACTCATGTCTTTCCTTCTCAATCAAATCTTTAGTTAAAGACAACTCTTGTTGAAGAGCAAAAATTTCTTCATTTTTGTTTAAACAGAATAAGTCATATAGTCAACCTCGAATGATAAAAGATGAAACTCGAATGAATAAGAATCAAACTCGAATGATGAAGAATTAAACTCGACTGAAGTAGCTTGAAATTCGATGAACTAAGTATGAAACTCGGTTAAAAAAACAATAAACTCGATTGATTAACCACTAAACTCGAATAACAAGGAAACAAACTCGAATGAATAAGCCTGAAACTCGAATGATAAAGGATTAGAACTCGAATGAATAAGCCTAAAACTCGAATGATAATATCTTGCAACTTGAATGATACAGCTTGAAACTCGACTAATGAGGCTTGAAACTCGGTCAATGAAGTGATAAACTCGAATGATACTTGATGAAACTCGATTACCACTTTATAAAACTCGATTGAAGCTTTGATCAAACTCGAATACTTCTTTGTAAAACTTGATCAAAGCTATGAACATAGAGATGCCCGAGTTTTAACAAAATATTTCAAAAATCAAGTTCAAAAAATCCAATTTTCAACAAAAATCCACAAATTGATTCCAGATTAAAATCGAAGCTGCGGTTTTCACACACAAACACTTTTTGTGAAAACAACTTGACCAATTTCAGATTAAAATCCTTGAATTTGACAAAAAACAGTCAAGAACACAAATTTTTCGAAAAATCAGAATACTCCAAATTAAATTCTGATTGTTTGGAATTAAAATCTGAGATATATCTCAATGGATTCGACTTTAAATGCTCCACCTTCGATCCAATTTTCTGAACATTTCATCCACAAAATCAAAATTCAAAATTGATTTTCTGAATTTTAATAAAAACGAATGTAACAGTGTTTGATTATTTTACAAAATTCAGATTCAAATTCACTCAAATTCAGCCATATTAGGCTCTGATACCAAATGTGAATTCAAATTTCATGCAATCCAATCACATACAAACAATCAATATGAACAATTATCAATCCAACACATTATATTGAATGATTAAAGAGAGAAATATTACATTGAGTTCTTGGCTATCTTGGACAACAATCTTCTTCTCTCTCTACTGTTCTAACCGTATGTGTGTATGTAATCTTCGATTCCTTCTATAACAGCACACATACACTCCTATTTATACACAATACAAAGTATTGAGGATTTACACAAACAACCCCTGAACTTTTACAATAAAATTGATTACAACTCTATATAAATTTGTACCCAACATATAACATTACTATTCAATGTGTTTTTGATATATTTTATCATGTAATAATCTACGTAGAATATATGATAATTGACATTCCACAGGACATTCTACGTAGAATGCATGACATTTTACGTATATTGTACATAGAATATGTTCGTTAACATATTCAATACAGAAAAAAAATATTCTATATAACATATAATATTTCTATATAAAATACGTTATTTTTTTAGCAATTAAATAAATTTCTATATAGAAAAAATAATTTTTTTTATAAAAAATGTTTTTTTACTTTAAAAATCAATTATAATGAAAGAAAAATAAAATGAAAATGAAAAAAAGTAAGAGAGAGAAAGAGAAAAAGGAGATTTTTTTCTTTCAAAAATACCCTTTTCACACATTTTCAAGATTCTCCACTATCAAAGTTTAAAATAATTACAAACTTGCCATCCAATATATCAACCATTGATTATCATTAATCCAATGACCATAAAAGGTTCTTAGGTTCCCACATTTTTTATGGTTCTTAGAAGAACCCTCCCCTATATATATATATATATATATATATATATATATATATATATATATATATATATATATATATATATATATATATATATATATATATATATATATAGAGGGAGGTTCAATTGATCACTTTTATGCATCGAGGTACAAAAGTACCTATATCATCCATTAGATCAAAAAATTGTATGGATTAGATTCATGGCAAAAGGGTAAATAATTAGACAATTTTATGCATCTTGTGCGTTATAGAAACAAAGGAAGAAGGGCATTTTGGGGAATGTGCATACCTCATTAAATTTAATATTTCAACAAATAATCAAATAATAAATGCTAAATAAATTCAATTGATACATTTCCAAATTTAAAAAAATTACACAAATTCAAAAAAGATGGTGAAGATCGATGCATTTCATTGTTAATCGTGTTTATCTATGCATTTTGTTAAAAAAACGCATTTAACAAAAAAAAAATACAAAAATTCGTTTATGCATCGTGTTCAACTTGTTCATCATTCTTTTATGCATCGTGTTTGTCGTTCATATTCATTCAGCTATGCATCATGTTCAACTTGTTCATCATTTATCTATGCATCGTCATTGTTCATCATCCATTTATGCATCATCATTTTCCGTTGTTCATCGTTCATCATCCATCTATACATTGTCATTGTTCATCATCCATCTATGCATTATCATCATTCATTGTTCATCATCCATCTATGCATCATGTTCTTCATAATTTTCATCGGTTACCTCTCTTATTCATGTTCATCATCATCGTTGTTCATCGTTAATCTTCGTCTTCAAATCATCATCACTAAGAAAAATCATGAAGAACACGATTAGAGAGAGAGAGAGAAAGAGAGAGAGAGAGAGAAAAATGAGGAATGTAGTTAATATGAAATTTTAATTCAAAATGTAACTCCTAATTATCATTTAATGATTTTTAGAAATAAATTAATTATCATGCCTTTAGTTTTCCCTAAATGCCCTTTGTGCACCCTTGGTGGATTATCCGATGCACAAAAGTGCTTCGAGGTGCCCCGATGCATAAAAGTTCTCAATTGAACCTCAATATATATATATATATATATATATATATATATATATATATATATATAAAAGATACCCCACTGTTATGTGGGATGAGATTTTCCACAAAAACCACACACGAATACACACAAGTGTGTGAGGGTTTGGTGGTGTTCGGCCGCACTCAAAGAAACAAAACTTAGGGTTTTGTTTTTCCCGTTCTTCGTGTGTTTGATTGCAAACCTGGCGCCGCTCGATCGTGTCATCACCGGTGGATACCGAAAACATCTCATTCGTGTATTCTTGTCATTGAATACAAAGGTACGAATTTTAATGCTTTCACGTTTACTTATCTTATGTATACTTGATGATCCGTGTACGGAAATCGTGATTTTAAAAAGCTTCTGTTGTGCGTTAATTTGATTAATGTTTATGTTTTTATGAAAAACGATATGAATTTCTAACAGTGGTATCAGATCCACCTCAATACATAATGATAGTATTATTCATGTATATTTGTCCAACGTTCTTAAAGTTTCGATTTTTAATAATTAAAAGTGTTTAAACGATCGAAATCGATAATTAAAACGTTTAAGGTTTTGATTCGGCTTGGAGAAAATCGACCAAAGGGTTTGGATACCCCTTGGTGATTCTCGGCCAACTTTGGAGTTTCTTAGGACTAGGGATTTTGAAACCTTAGTTCATTTTATTTAGTTGATGTTCGATTGTTTAAAATGTTTAATTAATTAAAGTCGAAAATTAAACCTTTCGGTTCGCAAATTCTAGCTTTGAGATTTTGGCCATGGGTTGAGACCCATGACCTCTCGGCTATGATGTGGTGGCCGAAGTAAATGATGGTTTATTCCGTCATGTCGTTTTAATTCACGGTTAAACTCGAACGGTTTAATTAAATGCATTAAAATCGAATCAATAAATAAAAAATGTTTGGTAATTAATATTTAAACATTTGTGACAAAATATATGTAAATATGTTTTCGGTTTTATAAAATTAAAGTGGGAGATTTTATTAGTTTTATAAAATTCACAAATCGGTTTAAATATTATTCGATTCGATAGTTAAACAATTAATTGGAATATGGAAATCGAAATAATCAAAGTGAGTTGATTAAAGGCTTCGATTAATTCAGCCGCCAAAGAGTTTAATACCCTACTTGTTTTCCGTTCATATGTGTTATTGAAACCGAGTATGAGTCGGTTAACTAAGTTGGTTTGTTTCCGTTTTCCGGTAATTCGTCGTTTAAAATAAATCGGTTTTAATTAAAAGTTAAGTTTTAATATTGAAATTAAAATTAATGGTAATTTTAATTTATAAACTAGATTTAATTTATGCATTTAATATTTAGTTCCATAAACTGCATTATTAAATTAAATGAAGTTTAATTTAAGGATTCTATTTTCAAATTGATGAAATCGTGAGTTTGAGTTTAATGCTCGGTCATGGTTTAATGTTTTAATATTTAATCTCGACATAACGGTTTAGAAATCGTTTAAAACCATAAAGAAAGTTTTTGGTGTTATTTAAAAATGATAATTTTCTTTAAATTTTTTAAAATACATATTTATTGGTAAAATTGTTTATTTTGAAAATTGACATTTTAAATAAAGTTTATTTATTTTGAAAAGTTTTTTAATTGAATAATAGTTAATTGATAATTATTTAAAGCAAGTTTAAATTATTTATCAATATTATTTGAAAATATAACTACATTTATGAAAGGTTGTTTAATAAAAAGTTTCTTAAAGTAGTAAGTTTAAGTTTCAAAAGTGTTTGAATTGTTAATTGAATATTTTAAGAAAAGTATAGTTATGAATCCAAAGATAATGCAAAAATGGAATTAACTTTGAATTTTTCGGGAAAAAGTTTTTAATTTTGGAAAATGTTCCTGAGTTTCGAGTTTACGAACCGTATTTAATTTAAGAACAATATTGGACATGATTTTTTCAATTAATGGTAGATTAATTGGTTTTGGAATTATTTTCATGGCAAGATGAAAATGAATTCTGGATTATTAATATGTTTTACTGCTTTATTTATGTTTGTGACATAGCCGAGCCTTGAAACCCATTTGTTTGTGATGGTTGTTTATTTAATCTTAATGTTTGCTATTTTTTTATTATGGGTTATATGCCAAAAATAGCAACAACTTTTTGTAGTTTTACCGTTTATAACCACATTAATTATTTTTTTTATCATTAATAGTAACAACTTTTGTATTTTTTTACCGATTATACCAACTTTTGACTTCGAAACCTGCTATAGCAGGTTATAATCCAATAATACCAACTTTTATTTTTTACCAATAATAGCAACAATGTTTTATATTTTTACCAATAATAGCAGCGACTTTTAACTTTTTACCAATAATAAAATATATCAAATAAAATAAATTTTCCTTTATCTTTAACTAATCATTATTAAAAAAAAACTAAATTTATGAAAATCGAAAAACAATAAAATGAGTTCATAATCCATTTTTTTATTTAAATTTTGTTAGAGATAAATCAAATGCAATGTGTGTCTATAAAAATATAAAAAATATGTTTTATATATACATTAAAAAATGAAGATTATTTTGATTAGGGGTGATCATGGATCGGTTTTTGGAAAAAACCAAAACCAAACCGAAACATCGGTTTCCGTATTTAAAAACCGTTCAGTTTGGATTTTAAACGATTTATTTTTTAGTTTTTATTTCGGTTTTTTCTTTGTCATGGTTTTCAAGTTCAATTCTTTCTTTCTAAAACCAAAACACACACACACACACACACACACACACACACACACACATATATATATATATATATATATATATATATATATATATATATATATATATATATATATATATATATATATATATATATATATTCAGGTTCAAAAAGGTACCTCTCGAAATCAAGTGCACCCGAAGGTACTAACCTTAAAAAACTTTTTTTTAATTTTTTTTTTCTCATAACTATGTTTATTTTAATGTTATACGCATGATATATGAATTTCACATACGTTCACACTTTCTGTGTCCTTAAAAATTATGTGAATGCTCAATGCATATTTATGTGAATGATCATCAATGTGAATGGTCATTTCACAGCATGTGAATGGTGTGAATGACCATTCACATAATCTTTTTTTACCATTTACAAGATTTATGATGTTGTTTCTTTTGAAAAAAAGTCTTATAATGTTGTCTTATACATGTCTATTCAAAAAAAAAATATGTGAATGATCATTCACATTAGGGTACGCTGGAATCTTATAGGTACGCTGATGAACCTAATTCTATATATATATATATATATATATATATATATATATATATATATATATATATATATATATATATATATATATATATATATATATATATATAGGAATAAACATATATATATGGATACATAAAATCAAAATATTTAACACTTTTCACAAACAAGATTTAGACATTAAATCATTTGATCATTAAAAATCATGACAACATACAAATGCAATAATAATACAACAATAATAATTATCATAATATTCATAGTGAGTTTTAGTCTCATTTGAAATTTATACATTGAAAAGTTAAAACTTTCAGTAAAAAACTTAAATGAATAAATGTGACAAAGGAAGAGTATTTATAAATTTTAAAATTATAAAATTTCAGTTCGGTTTGGTTTTTTCCGGTTTATTTTGACCTCCAAACCGAAAATTTTGGTTTTTGTAAATTCAAAGTCCAAACGGTTTGATTTTTTTGTTACGGTTTTTTTGGTTTTTCCGGTTTCAGATTGGTTTTTGGTTTTTTTGCACACTCCTAATTTTGATTTGCCATATTTTCATGCATAGCCTTATAGGGGTATTATAGGGGCGATCATTTAAGTGTAACATGACAACATGAAACTCAATTTATTTTCTATAAGATGTCACAGAAATATAATGAACACATTATGCTATATTTGTATTATTTTTTGGTTACTTATTACAACGATATTTGCAAATATTGTTGAACTAAGTATCCAAAAAAGAATACAAATGTAGCATAATGTGTTCATTATATTTCTGTGACATCTTATACAAAATGATTAGAGTTTCACGTTGTCATGTTACACTTAAATGGTCGATCCTATCATTCCTATAAAACCCGCATACACATGAAAATATAACACATCAAAGTAATCTTCATTTTTTAATGTCTATAGAATATATGTTTTTTCTCTTTTATAGGCACACATTACATTTGATTTATTTATAACAAACTTTAAACAAAAAAAAATGGATTATGAACTTATTTGATTGTATTTCGATTTTCATAAATTTAGTTTCTTTAAAGTAATTATTAGTTAAAGATAAAGAAAGTTTTAATTTGATATATTTTTATTATTGGTAAAAAGTTAAAAGTCGTTGCTATTATTGGTAAAAATATAAAACGTTGTTGTTATTATTGGTAAAAAGATAAAAGTTGTTGGTATTAATTGATGGTAACATGCTATAGCAGGTTTCCAGGTCAAAAGTTGGTATATTCGGTAACATAGTTTGTTAATCAACACCAAAGATGCTACTGAGTTATTCTTTACTGAAAATGAGTTAGCCAAAATAAATCCTACTGAATGTGATAAGCTAGAAGTAGTCATGGAATCCACATTAGAATCGAAACAACCACCATGGACCCATAGGACTGAAAAATTACCTACTGATTTACCTAAGTCAGCCAAACCTTCAATAGAGCAACCACCTGTTCTAGAATTAAAGGAGCTGCCATCGCATCTAAAATATGCTTTTCTAGGCCAGAATGACACATTAGTGGTCATAATTTCATCAGATCTGACTGAAGAGCAAGAGAGAGCTCTACTGCAAGTATTAGTCAAATATAGAGAAGCAGTAGGGTGGACTATAGCTGATTTAAAAGGAATCAGTCCCACTTTGTGTATGCACCGAATCATTACTTATCCAGAAGCTAAACCAGCTCGGGATGCACAAAGGAGGTTGAATCCTAATTTAAGAGAGGTAGTTAAGAAGGAAGTATTGAAATGGTTGGACGCTGGAATTATATATCCTATATCTGATAGTAAGTGGGTAAGTCCAACCCAAATTGTACCCAAGAAATCGGGAATTACAGTAATTAATACTGAAGAAGGAGAGAAGATAACTACTCGCCCTGTAACTGGGTGGAGAGTTTGTATAGATTACAGAAAACTCAATTCTGTTACTTCAAAAGATCATTTTCCGCTACCATTTATAGATCAAATAGTGGAAAAATTAGCAGGGCAGAAGTTTTACTGTTTCCTCGATGGATATTCTGGTTATAATCAAATCCCAATCTATCCTGAGGATCAAGAGAAACTACATTTACTTGTCCCTATGGCACCTTTGCCTACCGAAAGATGCCATTTGGACTATGTAATGCACCCGCCATATTCCAGCGCTGTATGATGGCTATCTTTCAGATATGATGGGTGGTTCTCTTGAGATATTTATGGATGATGTCTCTATATTTGATAAAACATTTGAAGATTGTCTGGGACATTTAGAAAAGGTCCTAAAGAGATGCACTGAAACCAACTTAGTGTTAAGTTGAAAGAAAAGCCAGAAGGGGTAGTCCTAAGTCACATTGTGTCCAATAGAGGAATGGAGGTAGATAAAGCGAAAGTTCAATTAATTTCTTCACTTACACCCCTACCAACGTTAAAGGAATAAGATCATTCCTAGGCCACGCTGGATTTTATCGATGATTCATTAAAGATTTCAGTGAGATCTCAAGGCCGTTATGCAATCTTCTTTCAAAAGACACCGAGTTTAATTTTGATGATGCTTGTATGAAAGCATTTGAGAAGTTTAAATCAAAATTAACCGAAGCGCCAATTCTGCAATCTCCGGATTGGTCTCAACCGTTTGAGATCATGTGCGATTCAAGTGACTATGCAGTTGGTACTGTTTTAGGACAATGATTTGAGAAAAAGCCAGCGGTCATTTACTACGCAAGTAAAACCTTTAATGAGGCACAAATCAATTACACAACTAAAGAGAAGGAGTTATTAGCCGTAGTTTGCCTTAGATAAATTCAGATCATATATTTAGGGGGCAAAAGTAATTGTGTACTCAGACCACAGTGCTTTAAGACATTTATCGGCAAAGAAGGATGCCAAGCCTCGATTGATTCAGTGGATCCTTCTATTGCAAGAATTTGACCTAGAAATAAAAGATAAAAAAGGCACAGAAAATGTTGTTACCGATAATTTATCAAGGTTTCACTTAATCCCAACAAACTCAACTGATCAAATCAGGGACTCCTTCCCTGATGAACAATTATTATCTGTATCTAAAATTCCCTGGCTTGCGAATCTAGTTAACTATTTCGTAACAGGAAGATTGCCTGAGCACTGGAACTCACAACAGAGAAAATATTTATATGCTCAAGCAAGACAATACATTTGGGATGAGCCTGATCTATTTAAAATAGGAGCAGATCAAATTATAAGACGCTGTGTCCCTAACTTGGAACACGAGGATATTCTTAAACACTGCCATGCATATGCATGCGGTGGCCATTTCAGCGCAAAGAAAACTGGTCATCGGATATTGGAGTGTGGGTTTTTCTGGCCCACAATATTTAAGGATGCCTACGAGTTTGTTAAAGGGTGCACAAGATTCCAGCAAACTAGTGGCATCGCAAAAAGAGATGAAATGCCTATGACCCCGATATTAATTGTCGAAATATTTGATGTATGGTGCATTGATTTTATGGGACCCTTCCCTAAATCATTTGGATATGAATACATCCTAGTTGCAATAGATTATATTTCCAAATGAGTGGAAGCAGAAGCTACACGCACTAATGATAACCGGGTTGTATGCAAATTTGTTAAAAGAAATATCCTGGCAAGACATGGTATCCCAAGGGCTATCATCAGTGACGGAGGGTCACATTTTAATAATCAGCATTTTGATAAACTCCTTAAACAGTATGGAGTTAACCATAGAATAAAAACGCCTTATCATCCGCAACAAGCGGGCAAGTCGAGATCTCTAATAGAGAGATCAAGAGAATCCTTGAAAAGACTGTCAGACCTGATCGTAGAGATTGGTCGCAAAAATTAGAGGATGCTCTGTGGGCATACAGAACCGCATTTAAAACACCTATCGATATGTCCCCATATAGACTTGTTCACGGTAAGCTTTGCCATATCCCAGAGGAATTAGAACGCCGAGCTCTATGGGCAATCTAAAACACCAATTTTAACTTACATGATGCCGGTGTTAATAAGAAATTATAATTGAATGAACTGGAAGAAGTTCGTAGAGAATCCTATGAAAGCGCCAGAATTTATAAAGAGAAAACTAAAGTTTTCCATGACAAAATGATTAATAATAAAATATTTACCAAATGAAACAAAGTCTGGTTATTTAATGCAAGACTTAGATTATTTCCTGGTAAATTAAAAAGCAAATGGACAGGTCCATATATTGTAACTAATACCTACCCACACGGTGCGGTAGAAATTCAGGACCTAAAAGGTGGTGAGCCATTCAAAGTCAACGGACATAGACTCAAATGTTCAATGGGCCACTAATGATATGTTAGTATCTGAACTCATCAGACTACAAGATCCTAAGGTTAATTAATTGGTTTAGGAGCAGTACGTCTGACTGAAGACGTAAAACTTATCACTTTCTGGGAGGCAACCTAGAGTATTTTGAATATTTGAATTTAATTGTTATTATTATTTTGTGTGTTATTTGCTTATTTGTGTTAATTGTGTGTTTCCAATTAAGTTGGGGAGGATTCATCCTCCTGAACTTAGTTGTATTTAGATTTAGGTTTTTTAATTAAATAATAGGACCCCGCATCAGAAAATAAAAACTTTAAGCACGTAGCAGAATTATTTTAACCTGATAATACGAGCGTAAGTTGGTGAGAATACCCGTAAACATTAAAAAAAATTAGAGAATTAGGGTTTCAAGACCAGTGCACGACCCTGATCACGAATCCAGAGGCCCGGGCACCGAGGGGGGGGGGGGGGGGGGCGCAGGCCTGCGTTTGTGTGAAGACCTCCCCTTACGGGGCAGTCCTCATTGTCTAGGTCCCACAAATTGCAATACGATATCAATCAAACTAAGATAGAGTAATTATATTGCAAAATTTCAAATTACAGGTACAAACATTTAGGATTAAGTTTAATACAATTTTAGTACGAGTTACAATTTTCAAATTAAACTTATTAAGGGTACAAGACTAATCTAATACATGTCATTATACAATCAAAACAAATCTATCCAGACCACGACAATCATCATTTGCCAATCTGTACCGAAAGTTTGTTGAGTAGTGGTCTATGGAAAACTTCAACTTGATTCTTGAAAGACCTAAGAACTAGGTCCGACAGGTGCTTTTCCCTTATCTTTTCCTGTAAAAAGGTTAAACAACAACTATAAGCAATGCTTAGTGAGAATATAGATTTTCACATTACATGCATTTCAACAAGCGGATCATGGGGTCTAGCGTGATATGTCTTGACTGCCACTACAGCCCCGCATGATTGAGACATAGTAATCATAGAGTTGGATGATGTCCAGGCCACGCTCACGCTTTTAGTGGAAGCTATCCACTTATACTGGGCTAGCTACCAGCAATCAGCGTGGGGGGAGCATCGGAGTAATCAATACCAAGTTCAATAGAACTGGTGACATAGCTAGGTCTAGAACATTAGACCGACAAGGCTAATCATGCTAAGTTGAATCAATATATCAAAGATGCGAGCAATAATGAAAGCATAAATAATCAACGTCATGATAGCAATATCAACTGATAACAATTAACTGAACTAAACTGTAAGTACAATGTTATGCAGAATGATAAGTCAAATAGCCATCATGATCCACAGGGCATCACTGAACCATGATGAGACAGGTCACAATCCAGCTGAGCATGTATGAATGTCAAAGTAAACTATCATAAAAAATATGTCTCAACCGGAATCTAGCATGGAAAAATGAATATCTATAACTCACAGGTTCTGGTTCATGCTGAACTGTTGTCTTTTTAAGCAGATTTCTCCACCACCTGAGTTATCTCAGGATTTAAATCTTTAATCTTTGTCTTTTTGGACTTGGCTTAGCTTTACAATCATTGACCGACTTTCAAGAACTTTAAACGTTTATTACTTTGTTTAAAATTAATCTGAACCTGTCCAGAATTTATCATTTGCAAGAACATTAGCTTTAAACTTTAATTAATATGATTCTGATAACTCATAAATATTTATGTCCTTTTTCATGGACATGTGTGACTTTTGTCATGTTTATATCATGATATTTTTATTTGTATATAAAACAAAAGATTTATTGATTTTAAACTTTATAAATCATAATTGTGTTTTGACATCAAATTATATAAATGGTCACACACATATATATATATATATGTTCATACACTTTTAATTTGATGCAATTCTATATATTCCAAATGCCTTGATTTCTACTTATTTGACAACTATATATATATATATATATATATATATATATATATATATATATATATATATATATATATATATATATATATATATATATATATATATATATATGTATGTATGTATGTATGTATGTATGTATGTATGTATGTATGTATGTATGTATGTATGTATGTATGTATGTATGTATGTATATGTATGTGTGTGCCAATGTAACATATATATATATATATATATATATGCATGCAAGATTGGTGTGTGTGTTTATGTATGTATGTATATACACACACGCAAACACCCACACTGTTTCTATTCTTCACTTGCACTCACATACTCACACCTCTCATATACAACATCCATGTGCATGCATATTATTGTTGGACATGCATGCTAGATATTCACACATTTGCATGCAATTTACCAAGAGAAATCAAAAGAACCGAAACCACAAATGGTTTCGGTATTATCTTATGGGTTTCATTGTCCTTTGCTTCGATACATAATAATTATATGTTTCGGTATATATATAAATATATATTGTCTGGGTTTCGGTACATGTATAAGTTTCGGTATCATGTGTACCGAAACCTTTAATGGTTTCGGTAACCCATATATGTCTCGGTATTAGGTTCAGCAACTTCATTGTTTCGGTATATTACCGAAACCTTAGAGGTTTCAGTATACTTAAGGCATGGTTTCGGTATTTACATTATATGAGTCTCGGTACCCATGCAAACATACATAACACACACTGCTTGTCTTTTATTTCTGTTTTTCTTTGCATTTCGGCAACAAACAACAATAAATTAAACATCTAGGAACTACATTCATGACTTTATTTTCATCTTTAAACACTCAATTTGGTTGTTCATACCCTATATAAACCGTGGATGAAATTTTAACTCAAGACCAATATTTTAAGATTACAATTTACCTTAAATCTTTGTAGGATGTTGTAGTGTGATGCTTGTTTGTTGATAATCTTGGCCTGAAATTTGAATTTTGTTGCACATTGATGAACTTGATGAAGGTTAAAGAAGATGAAGATGAAACCGTAGGTTTCTTTTTGAGAGAGAAAGAGCAGAGTTTTAATTAGGGTAAAATGAGCATTTACCCATTTTGTGTATTTATATTTTCTTAAGTTTCTAAAATTCTCATTTTTGGCACTAAACTTTTGTTTATCTCTTTCTTTAAATATTTGAACTATATAATTTTAACATAACATACAATTTAACTTTAATTATATATTTCTCATTACTTTTAAATAAATTACATAAATGGTTCAATTTCTAATCTTTTATTCGTGTCAAGTATGTTGCTATAATTTATAATATTTAACTTAATTAAATAATTTCATTATTTAATTAAATTACAATACAAATAATGTAATTAAAATTACATTATTTAAGTCAAAGACAGGAATTAAAAATTCGGTTAAAAGTTAGGTTGTTACAGAATGGGCTCCACCACGCACAAACTTCGTCCTCGAAGTTAGCTAAGTTCGAACAGACTCGGATATGTAGCTTTCATTACATATTTTGATTCCAAGACTGATGCGAACCTTTGTGGTGTTTCCACTAAACGAGCACCATCTGCACATTTTTATTGCGAAGCTTTTTGGTCTTCGAGTCCAGAATACATTCTGGCTCTTCAACCACGCAAAGCTTCTCATCAATCTTTAGATCAACATGTGGTATTTTCACTTCTCTTTCATCAGCTAAGCTCTTACGCAGATGACTAACATGGAATACCGGATGTATTCCCGCTAGGTCCGCTGACAATTCAAGACGATAGGATTGGTTCCGTATCTTTTCAACGTTCTTGAATGGACCAATACATCTTGGAGCTAGCTTGTTTCGCTTTATGAATCAGACTACATTCTTGGAGATACTTTCAGCATCACCCAATCGTTGACTGCAAACTGATAGATCGATGATGATTGTCGTAATATGACTTCTGCCTGCTTTGAGCTTCAAGAATGTTTCTTCTAACCAGTTGAATCTTCTCATGTGTCAACTGTAGAAGGGCAGGACCCGCAAATGGTGATTCACCTGTTTCGCGACAACAGGTGGGAGTTCTGCATTTTCTTCCGTATAAAGCTTCAAAAGGAGTCATTTTGATCGTTGAATGATAACTCTAGTTGTATGAGAATTCGACCAAAGGTAAATGGTCATCCTATTTACCACCCAAATCAAGAATGCAAGCACGGAGCATATTTTCGAGAGTAAGGATAGTACGTTCACTTTGGCCATCTGCATTAGGATGATAAGCAGTACTCATGGAGATTCGAGTACCCATCCCGTCTTGCAACACTTTCCAAAATGTTGAAGTGAAACGACCATCACGATTAGAGACGATAGATTTCGGTACACCATGACGAGAAATAACCTCGGTGATGTACATTTGTGCCAGTCTCTCAAGAGTATACGTCTCTTTCATCGGTATGAAGTGAGATGACTTCGTTAAACGATCCACGACTACCCAGATGGAGTCGTGCTGTCTCTTGGTTTTAGGAAACTTTGTTATAAAATCCATGGTTATATGCTCCCACTTCCACTCAGGAACTGGTAGTGGATGCATATCTCCGAAGGGTTTCTGGTGTTCTGCCTTAACCATTTGACAGACTCTGCAGCTTTCGACGAATTGACCGATGTCTTTCTTCATTTCTGGCCACCAATAATACGCTTTAAGATCGAAATACATCTTTGAGCTGCCAGGATGAATAGATAACTTGGACTTGTGGGCTTCAGATAGAAGAGTGTTGCGGATAGAACCATACTTAGGAATCCAGATTCGGTTTCCCTTGAGACATTGGAGTCCCAAATGATTCATAGACAGGAATTGCAATTGCCCCTTAAGATTTTCAGAACAGTTGCTCTCTTCTTTGAGTGCTTCAGCTTGAGCAGATTTGATATCTTCAATGAGATCAGAAGAGAACATAACGGGAGTCAGGGCATAGCAACACTTTTTAGGATACACTTTCCTGCTCAAAGCATCCGCGACCACGTTGGCTTTGCCGGGATGATACAGGATCTCACAATCATATTCCTTGATGAGCTCCAAGGACCGTCGCTGTTTCATATTCAGATCCTTTTGAGTAAAGAGGTGTTTGAGGCTTTTATGGTCAGTATATAGCTAACACCTCGTACCATATAGACAGTGTCACCATATTTTTAATGCAAAGGTAACGACAGCCAACTAAAGATCATGAGTTGGTGCACTTTTCTCGTAATCTTTCAATTGCCTTGAAGTGTAGGCAGTGACCTTTCCCCTTTGCATGAGAACACAACCTAAACCGGTACCAGATGTATCGCTATAGACAACGAAGTCATCATTGCCCTCTGGTAAGGCTAGGATCAGCGCTTGAATAAGATTCTGCTTCAGAGTTTCAAATGCCTTTTGCTGTTGATCCGCCCATACGAAAGGTGTATTCTTTCGTGTTAACATCGTGAGTGGTACAACAATCTTCGAGAAGTCTTTAATGAATCGCCAATAATATCCGGCCAATCCAAAAAAACTTCGGATTTCAGAGGCATGGGCGTTTGCCACTTCTGAACAGCCTCGACTTTGGAAGGATCGACTGAAATACCTTCGCCAGAAACAACATGGCCAAGGAATTGAATCTATAAAAATAACAAAGTAGAACTTCAAATTTTTATTCAAACAAAGTACGCTTAGGAAATAGCTCGAGACAATATAAGGTTATACTTGTCTGAGCCAGAATTCGCACTTAGAGAATTTTGCGTAGAGTCTTTTTTTTCTCAATAACTCTAGCAGTTGACACAGATGAATAAAATGATCAGCCTCCGTTTTAAAGTAAATCAGAATATCGTCAATGAATACGATAACTGACTTATCCAACATAGGTCTGCACACGCGATTCATGAGATCCATGAACGCCGCTGGTGCATTCGTTAGACCGAAAGACATTAGGAGAAATTCGTAATGACCGTATCTTGTTCGGAAAGCTGTCTTTGGGATATCCTCATCTTTGACTTTTAGCTGATGATACCCAGAACGAAGATCGATTTTAGAGAAATAACTTGCAACCTGGAGCTGATCAAATAAATCATCGATTCTGGGTAGAGGATACTTATTCTTGATGGTGACTTTGTTCAACTCACGATAGTCGATGCACATACGGAGAGTTCCGTCTTTCTTTTTAACGAACAAGACAGGTGCACCCCACAGAGATGAACTAGGTCGGATAAATCCCTTATCTAATAGATCTTGTAATTGTTTTGACATTTCCTGCATCTCTGCAGGCGCAAGTCTGTAGGGAGCTTTGGCGATTGGAGCCGCACCAGGAACTAAGACAATTCCGAACTCAACTAGACGTTCTGGTGGCACTCTAGAGATATCATCGGGAAATACGTCTGGGAACTCACAGACGATCGGAATATCAGAAATAGATTTATTGTTGACTTCAGAGACAGATTCAGATGAGACAAAACACAGATAGGATTCGTGACCCTTAGATAGATATTTATGCGCTTTCTCAACTGATATAAAGCAATGGGCACCTTTTCGTTTGTTGCCTTTGATTTCCAACACACGGCCGTCTGAAGATTTGATCCTGATGATCCGGCGGTTGCAGACGATTGTAGCTTCGTTGTTCATTAACCAGTCCATGCCAATTATAACGTCGAACTCTTTTAATGGTATCAGAATGAGATCGACGTTGAACGCAACATTATTAACAAGCAGAGTGCAATTTCGGTATACAGAATCAGCCATAACGTAATTGTTACTGGCCGTCTCTATATCAAGTATAACGGAAAGCTTTGAAGGAAACTTAGACAGTCTTTGAGCAAAAGCAGTCGATATGTTTGAATGACTTGCACCGGAATCAAATAGTACGCGCGCAGGTATTGAATTTAGTAAGAACGTACCGGTAACCACATCAGGGGTTTCCTTTGCTTCCTCCGCTGTTATCTGAAATGCACGGGTCCTTGCAGTTGGAGTTGCGGCTGAGCTTTTCATCGTAGAACCTCCAGCTGATGACTGTGATTGACCTCGACGTCCACTTTGACACTGATACATAAAGTGTCCACGCTTACCACACTTAGCACATCCAAGACCACGTTGGGGACACTCTTCACTACTATGACCGATCTTGCTACACACATAGCAAGTAACGTCATCCGGATTACACAACCCCATGTGTGATTTTCTGCATCTTTTGCAGAATTGTGGTTCATTCGTAAGAGAGTAGACTTGAGCTTTCTGGGGCGAGCTATACTGTTGAGATTTCTGGGGTTGCTGGGACTTGGATTTGTTGGGCTTAAAGAATTTTCCGAATCTTTGTTTCTTTGGGGGAGAAGGACATGTCGGGTTTGTCTGTGGAGCATAGAGTTGATCGCCATACTGTAGATATCCCCTCTCTATCTTCCTTCCAGCTTCAACCATTTCCAGATAACTTTTATACCTCATCGCGTACATCTGGTGTCTATATCTCGGGCTAAGATCTCCATGAAATCTGTTCATCTTCCTTTCCTCGGTGGCTACTTGATACGAGGAATAGCCATAGAGTCGCGAGAATTCGTGCTCATACTCGTCAACAGTCTTGGTTCCTTGAGTTAGTTGCATCAGTTGGACCTCCATTTTGTCTTGCTGGTCAACAGGACGATACTTCGCGTTAAACATATCGAGGAATTGATCCCACTCTAACGTCTAAATAACCTCTTCTCCATAAATACTTCTTTGAGTCTTCCACCAAGCACGGGCCGCACCAACAAACAAAGCAGATGCGTAACTCACTTTCTTTGAATCTAGGCAGTCAGATATCCTGAAGATTTCTTCAGTGTGGCTTATCCAATCCAGAGCCTGGATTGGATTTACTGTAACCTCAAAGTTCAGGGCACCGCTGAGTTTAGAATCTTCAAACTTACAGCCTTTCGGCTGTTCAGTTTGAGCATTAGGGGTGGAGTTATCAGAATCAGACTCATCATTCTGGACTTGTTTATCTTTTCTCTTATTCTTTTTATCAGCACGTCTTTTTGCTTCGACCTCATCTCTAGCCTGAAGATGTTCTTGTATATTCTTGTTTTGTTGTTCAGAGTGTTGGGCTAATAGTTGTTGTACCATTTCAAATATTTGTTGGGAAGTCATGTTGTTGGGAATATCAACTATCAGTTTATAGACTTAGTGCTATGTACCCTTATTCCCATCCTAACAGTCTGTACATCCTATCTCAGTTCAAACCACCTAAATGATTGATACACATGTATTGCTTCAGTTTGAGACCAAGTATTACACACATAATACTTGATTCACTCAAACTATGGGCTCTGATACCATCCTGTGAAGACCTCCCCTTACGGGGCAGTCCTCATTGTCTAGGTCCCACAAATTGCAATACAATATCAATCAAACTAAGATAGAGTAAATATATTGCGGAATTTCAAATTACAGGTACAAACATTTAGGATTAAGTTTAATACAATTTTAGTACGAGTTACAGTTTTCAAATTAAACTTATTAAGGGTACAAGACTAATCTAATACATGTCATCATACAATTAAAACAAATCTACCTAGACCACCACAATCATCATCTGCCAATCTGTACCAAAAGTTTGTTGAGTAGCGGTCTATGGAAAACTTTAACTTGATTCTTGAAAGACCTAAGAACTAGGTCCGGCAGGTGCTTTTCCCTTATCTTTTCCTGTAAAAAAGGTTAAATAACAACTATAAGCAATGCTTAGTGAGAATATAGATTTTCAGATTACATGCATTTCAACAAGCGGATCATGGGGTCTAGCGTGATATGTCTTGACTGCCGCTACAGCCACGCATGATTGAGACATAGTAATCATAGAGTTGGATGATGTCTAGTCACGCTCACGCTTTTAGTGGAAGCTTATGCAATACGATATCAATCAAACTAAGATAGAGTAATTATATTGCGGAATTTCAAATTACAGGTACAAACATTTAGGATTAAGTTTAATACAATTTTAGTACGAGTTACAGTTTTCAAATTAAAGTTATTAAGGGTACAAGGCTAATCTAAATGATGTCATCATACAATCAAATCAAATCTACCTAGACCACCACAATTATCATCTGCCAATCTGTACCGAAAGTTTGTTGAGTAGTGGTCTATATAAAACTTCAACTTGATTCTTGAAAGACCAAAGAGCTAGGTCCAGCAGGTGCCTTTCCTTCATCTTTTCCTGTAAAAAGGTTAAACAACAACTATAAGCAATGCTTAGTGAGAATATAAAATTTCAGATTACATGCATTTTCTCAAGCGGATCATGGGGTCTAGCATGATATGTCTTGACTGCCGCGACAGCCACTCATGATTGAGACATAGTAGTCATAGAGTTGGATGATGTCCAGGCCACGCTCACGCTTTTAGTGGAAGCTATACACTTATACTGGGCTAGCTACCAGCAATCATCGTGTGGGGGAGCATCGGAATTATCAATACCAAGTTCAATAGAAGTGGTGACATAGCTAGGTCTAGAACGATAGACCAACAAGGCGAATCATGCTAAGCTGAATCAATATATCAAAGATGCGAGCAATGATAGAAGCATAAATAATCAAGGTCATGATAGCAATATCAACTTATAACAATATTTGAAATGAACTGTAAGTACAATGTATGCAAAATGATAAGTCAAATAGCCATCATGATCCACAGGGCATCACCGAAACATGGTGAGCACAGGTCACAATCAAGCTGAGAATGTATGAATGTCTAAGTAAACTATCATAAACAATATGTCTCAACCGGAATCTAGCATGTAAAACTGAATACCTATAACTCACAGGTTTACTGTATTTGGTCTGAGCTGTTGTTTTATCAAGCAGATTTCTCCACCACCTGAGTCATCTCAGGATTTAAATCTTTAATATTTGTCTTTCTGGACTCTGGCTTAGCTTTACAATCTTTGACCCACTTTCAAGAACTTTAAACGTTTATTACTTTGTTCAGAATTTAATAGAACCTGCCCAAAATTTATCATGGCAAGAATATTAGCTTTAAACTTTGATTGACCTGATTCTGATAACTCATAAACATTTATGTCCTTTTTCATGGACATGTGTGACTTTTGTTATTTAATTGTATTGACTTTTCGTAAACATTTCATGAACTTATTTGATAATTATAAGTTCTTACATGTGCTTGTGTGTGTGTGTGTGTGTATATATATATATATGTATGTATATATATATATATATATATATATATATATATATATATATATATATATATATATATATATATATATATATATAACTAATCTGTTTGTATCACACATCATATATATATAGACACACACACACACACAAAAGAACCGAAACCACAAATGGTTTCGGTATTATCTTATGGGTTTCAGTGTCCTTTGCTTCGGTACATAATATTTATATGTTTCGGTATATATATATATATATATATATATATATATATATATATATATATATATATATATATATATATATATATATATATATATAGTGTTGGTTTCGGTACATGTATAAGTTTCGGTATCATGTGTACCGAAACCTTTAATGGTTTCGGTAACCCATATATGTCTCGGTATTAGTTTCAGTAACCTCATTGTTTCGGTATATTACCGAAACCTTAGAGGTTTCAGTCTACCTTAGGCATGGTTTCGGTATTTACATTATATGGGTCTCGGTACCCCTGCAGACATACATAACACACTGCTTGTCTTTTATTTATGTTTTTCTTTGCATTTCGGCATCAAACAAGAACAAATTAAACATCTAGGAACTACATTCATGACTTTATTTTCATCTTTAAACACTCAATTTGGTTGTTCATACCCTATATAAACCGTGGATGAAATTTTAACTCAAGAACAATAATTTTAAGATTACAATTTACCTTAAATCTTTGTAGGATGTTGTAGTGTGATGCTTGTTTGTTGATAATCTTGGCTTGAAATTTGAATTTTGTTGCACATTGATGAACTTGATGAAGGTTGAAGAAGATGAAGATGAAACCGTAGGTTTCTTTTTGAGAGAGAAAGAGCAGAGTTTTAATTTGGGTAAAATGAGCATTTACCCATATTGTGTATTAATATTTTCTTAAGTTTCTAAAATTCTCATTTTGGGCACTAAACTTTTGTTTATCTCTTTCTTTTAATATTTGAACTCTATAATTTAACATAACATATAATTTTACTTTAATTATATATTTCTCATTACTTTTAAATAAATTACGTAAATGGTTCAATTTCTTATTTTTTATTCGTGTCAAGTATGTTGCTATAATTTATAATATTTAACTTAATTAAATAATTTTATTATTTAATTAAATTACAATACAAATAATGTAATTAAAATTACATTATTTAAGTCAAACACAGAAATTAAAAATTCGGTTAAAAGCTAGGTTGTTACAGCTTGCCCTGCGGCCCGACACGCTTAAAAATTTATAAAAACAGTACTGATCGTCCCCATAACCCGAACACCCTAATTCCAGTTCCAGAAACGACGATTTTCGATTTCTAAGCCTAAAAACCTTAAATTCATCTTTTTCACGTCAAATCTTCAATCCGACGTTAGTTCTTCTCAAAGGTTAGTAAGGTATTCTCCCTATAACCCCTTTAACTTCTGAGGTTTTTGGGAGTTACATGGTTTTTAATAAAAAAGGGTTATTAATAATTCTATAATATTCATTTAATTAATATAAATTATTTTTGCAAAACTTTTGTAAAAATTATGGCTTTTTCCATATTTATTATATTTTGAAACTTTTTGTCGTTAAAGGTTATGTTTTTATTGTTAAAATATTTATTATTAAAGTTCATGCATTTGATAGGGTTAGATTGGGCTCACATTGTTGGTGAGACTTAGGATTAGTTTGTTTATTATTAAAGAAAAATGGTGTTTAAATTATCATGCATCATTTACATTGAAACTCCATATTTATCATCTGTTGTCTTTGCATTATTTTTAGATGTCAACCGAGTTCCACGCAAACGGTAACCGTCGTGGAAATTACCAAAAGCCTAGGATGAGAACCCACGACCCTAGGAACGTCCGTTTTGAAAAACCCCTCAATGCGGAGTTCCCTGAAATTCCCCCACTACCAATAATGACAAACCCCCTAGGTTTCTCATAGAGCGTACCCTGAAAGAGTCTGACTTTGATGATTTTGAGATCATTGAGTCATTTGAGCGTCTGGATGGGCTAGGGCTGTCATGTGGGAGTTACCATATATCCACACTAGTTTAATTCAACAGTGGTTCGCCACGATGCATAGGATTGAAAAATCTGAATAGCATGACTCCGAATTAGTGGGGATGGTGGGGAACAAAGAGGTGTTAATGTCTAGAGAAAAAATGTATGATGAGTTTTTAATTGACACTGAGACACCTCGTCCTATGGAGTTCTGGACATTGACTAATACCCAGGGGGATAGAATGCGTAAGGTTAACAAATGGACTAATCAATGAGATTAAATGATAGTAATTGTTTTGGAATTCCGACTAGAACTGCCCGGACCTACACCGCCTTCAATAGGGGTGATTTATGCCCATTAGCCAAGATTATGTGGAAGTTTGTTATCTTTAACATACTTTCGCGTCACCAAGACACTACATATGTGAGACCACAAGAAATTCTCTTAGTGCACGCATTGATGACCGGATACCCGACCGTATCTTTAGGGTACATTATTATGCAAAATTTGTGGGAATGCCATGTCTTAGGCCAAGGGATAAATTACCCTCATTGTAGAATGTTGACTGAATTATTCATGATAGAAAAGGATGTGTCCGAGGAGTTGCCCATACGGATCCTTAACCCGAATACCACATGGTTTACAAGGTTTACTATGGTAGGGCTAGTTTTTTAGCGTACTGAGAGAGGTTTCCAAATCCGTTGTCCAAAATATGCTAAAGTGACCCAAATCCCTTTCAAAGCCCCTCAACCCGAACCTGAAGGACATAGTAATAAAGGAAAAGCCAGAATGGAAGTTGATGAAGAAGATCAGAGGCCATGGAAGAGGGTCGAGACCGTTGATGTCGTTTGGGATCAAGTGCACATGCTGAAGGAGATAGTTGGAGACTTAGTGAACACGAACAATATATTGCTTAAAGAGATCCAGATGCTTCGAGAAAATCAAAAGAAGAATGATCAACTGTTTCACACGCATTCCGACTGGCTCACCAATCTCTAGATCACTGTCGGCGAACTGGAAGAGATTGTCGCACCTCCGGCTGAATGTTGATGTTATTATTATTTGAGTATTATGGTTTAATTATGCGTGCTAAACATTTATTGGTTTGATTAATTCTGATGTGGTATGGTTATTTACTTTTATATGGATTGTAATGGTACTTTATTTTTATTTTTAAAAGTGTGATGTTTTTATTTTAAGTTGAATTATAAAAGTTGAATTTTATTTTGTTTATTATTTGTTGTTTAATTTTAATTCTTATGAATAAGGAATATGTACCGATCTATCTCTCAATGATCTTAACCGATAAATTAATTTTGACGTGACGAGGACATCACAAAAGTCTAAGTTGGAGAGGGTAGGTTATAACGATAAGATTAAGTAATTAATTTAGCCCTCACAAAAATTTTTAGACTACATTCTATATCAAAAATTAGAGAGATTTACAGCCCCGCGTACCAAAAGAGAAAAAAATGAAAAATTAGCAGTATTGGGCGCAGGGGGGGCGCAGGCCTGCGCCGGGCCTGCGTCCCATCGAGATAAAACCCCAGATTTGAGCCTCATTTTCCATTTTCACAAACCCTAGAAGTTAGTCTACGGTTGGGTGTGCGGCTCTATTCCAACAACCCTACTTTTGTACCCAAAATTTGCAAATTTAAGCTTCAAAACACCCACATTTTCATAAATATCAGAGATCTAGGCTAGAATTTACTTCTTTGTGGGTAGTTTCATCCATTTTGAAGATTTTTGGGTAGAGAAAGTGGTGAAGAAAAAAGCTAGATTTGTACCAAGTAAAGCTTCCAATCACCAAGGTTAGTGTTTTTGTTAAGTAATTGCAACGTATTTCATACTTTTTGAGCAAAAATGAAAGCTTGAGCTTCATGGTTATCCAAGGAGTTTTCATGGTGATTTTGGCTTTTTAGAGTCAAAGTATGTGAAATTGCATGAATTTGATGATAACCTTGATGTATGTATTATGAGATAGGTGTTTATTTGTTAAGTTTGTTAATTTGTCATGGTTAATATCTAGAAATTAATTTGGATCTATAAAGTTGGTTGCCTAAATGTGCATATATTGTTAAAATTATAAAACTTGAGTGATTAGCTAAAAATTAATTTTAGAGAAAATTATGCAAAAAACCATCAAAGTACAATTTTTTTTCGATTAAATCCCCATTTCATTTTTTATTTCTGATAAGTCCCCCAACTGCATAAACCTTTTAAATTGGTCCGTTAACCTGTTATAACAGGTTAACATGATTAAACCTATTTTGAAAACCATCAAAGTATAAAATTTTTTCGATTAAGTCTCCATTTCATTTTTTTTCGTATAAGTCCCCGAACTAATTACCTTTCAACTTTTTGATAAAATAAAACGAATTTTTTTAAACTTTTAAAAACTACGATGTTTATTTCGATGACAAAGCATGCCATGTTTGTCTAGACCAAAATAAGTTGGTTTGAAAATAATATTTTTTTCAAAACGATGATGTTTGTTTGAAAATAATAATATTTTTTTAAAAGTCCGTTATTCCTTATAACATAAGTTGTTTTGATATAATAACATAAATGATGATTATTTCGATCCTATGTTTGTCTAGACCACAATTTTTAAATATATATAACTAGTTCATCCTGACTAAACTTTAAACAATAAAAATGGTCGTTTTGATTTATCATTTTGATTTTTTTTGCATCCACGTATGTGTTACGTGAGTGTCAATTGAACAATCACTTAAATTGATAAAACAATAAATAACATGAATTTTATCAAGATAAGGGATTTATGTGCCAAAAAAAATTAGTTGAGGGATTTATAAGACAAAATAATTTAGTTAAGGGATTTATAAGATAAAATAATTTAGTTGGGGGACTTAATAGACAAAATTCGTGACTTTTATTTAGTTAAGGGACTTATTAGACAAAAAAATTGATTGAGGGACTTAATCGAAAAAAACTTGTAGTTTGATGGTTTTTTGCGAAATTTTCCCTTAATTTTATGTGCTAAATGGTTTTTACTAAAACATGATATGTGTTTAGTGTTTAAAATAATGACAAATTATAGACTATACATATAGGATGCAAATTTAGAGCATAAAAGAGTATGTATATATATATATATATATATATATATATATATATATATATATATATATATATATATATATATATATATATATATATATATATATATATATATATATATATGCATCTTTAAAGTGAGCGTAATTGTGTAATTTGCAATTATAGGTTACATTACTAGATTTATCTCATACACATTGTGGTTGGTTGGCACAAATTGTAGATGTCGAGGAGAACGAGACAAAGGACTCAAAATGTTGATGTACCGTTAGATTGGTCTCCGAACCTCTTATTATCCCAACACCGTGAAAATGTTAGGATGCACTTGTTTTTATATAGAAAATCTATATATATTAATAAAAGAAAACCTCTCATGACACGTGTCATTACCTCATTCTTCTAAATTATTAATTTCCCGCCTTTTTTCCATAATTAGATTTTTAATTATACTAATTCATTATTAAGAATATTTATAGAATCTAATTCAAATATCTTCATATATAATACATAGAGTTAAAAAGGGAATATTGTAAATGTTCTAATATTAATCTAAGTTTATTTTTAAATAACTTTTTAATTGATTTAAATAACTTTCAGATTTTACTAATGTTAGCGCCTAACTATGCATTTTTTTATATTTTTAAAAGGTGAAAATAATGCAACATTGAAAATGAGTTGTTTTATAATTTTTTAAATCTTAAATTTTTTTAAATGTATTCTATGTAAAAAGCAATTTTTTTTTACTTATGCATAAAAATCTAAATTTTAAAAGATGAGACACAATAAATACTGTTCATACATATTTAAAAATAGAAAAGTTTTAATTATTCTTAATAACAAAATATAATACTATTTTTGTATTTTTTTAGAAAAAAGTAAACATTTTTGTATGTATTGATGTTTTATGTAGATTTTTAATAAACATTTATTCATAAAATATCCACGTAATACGCGGGTTAATAACTAGTATTCAAATAAAGTGTTAGCTGAAAAGAGGGTTAAAAGGAGCGATTTTGAGGACTATGGGATCCCATACTTATTTGACTATTTGGGTTGGGAAACTATGCTTGAGTTAGGCGGCCCTGATATTTATCAGGCCGATATGGTTGAGTGGATGTCTTTTCTACGGAGGGAGACGGGTCGTTCACCGAACAACTTTAGATTGATAGGTACCGTCCATGGTAGGGACGTGGCGATGGATGCGCAAATCCTTCACCAATTATTCAATGTAGATACGGGGGTAGGCGACGAAGGGTCTAACCAGCAGGGATATGAGTATAGGAATGAGGCCCAGTTAGCCTTTACTGACATGACTTGGTCAGGGGAGTGGACAGAGCAGGTGAGTAGAGTTATTCTTCCATCCATTTTGGAGTCTGAGTCCTCCGCTTCTTACAGCCGCATGGCTTTGTCTCAGAGGTGTAAGGTGCTTCTTAAGATTATTGAACAACATCTTGCCTTGTGATATAGACCTGACTAAGGTCAGACATAGGAATATCACGGTGCTTCACGCCCTTCTTAAGGGTCAGCCCAGATTGTCCTTTGCATGGACAATTATGAATGATTTATGGGTTATCTATGATATGAGAGAGAGAGAGAGAGGACGATCATTCCCCATGCTTGGTTGATCTCTAAGTTCCTCGAGAGGACGGACTCACTTTCACCGATTCCCTGTGATCCCCCATTTCGGCGACGTTCATTTCGGCTGCCATGTTCCCTACATCACCAGGATTCCGTATCCGGTATGCCATATCATTCCTATGATGATTACACGATGCCCGATTACCAGACCTACAACCCTGCCGTAGATACTTATCAGCGCTATCTGGCGCATGGCAGGCAGGACCTCCCAGACCTAATGCCTCCTCACTTGGTTCCGCCGACTGCACAGTTCACCACTGGCCAAAACCCGTTTACCGACTTCTTCAACAGCATCTTCGGTCCTCCTCCGCCGCCTCCTCCATTTTAATGATTGGGTGCTATCCTTCTTTATTCTTTACTTTTCTGTCTTTTATTTTATTTTTATTTTTGTTGTTATGCATTTAATTTATTTATCATAATTTTCATTTATTTTTAGTTCTTAGCCGAGTCCTATTTAGAGTTTGTAATGTTTATATAGTCTGTCATTTCTTCCCCAATCAAGTCGTGTTTGCCGATCAGGCCGTGGAACATGATGATAAATAGAAAATACATGTACGAGGGAATTGGCTAGTGTTGACAGGATATTTTATAATTAATAAAAGAGTCGTAGTAATAATTAAAACTTTTGCCATGTAAGATGAATTTAAGTTTGTTAAAATTTATTTGGGCTTAAATGTAAGTAATGTGTCAAAAGATTTTGGAAACCCATGCAATAAGGGGGAGAACTTAATCATGTTGTAGCCTCAACAGTGAGTTAATTGTAGTCTAGATGGTTCGGGAAACTAAGTCCGTAGGGGTACCATTCATGCCTAATCCCCTAAAACCATTTGGTTTGGGAGTGGTTGACCGAAATCTCGTTACATGGACCATCTAGCTAATCTAGTGAAAAGAGAATAGATAGAAGCATGGTGCTAAAAAGAAAGAAAAATTTGTCGTAAACATGCAATGAGGAAAAGATGGTCGGAAGACCCACATGTTTTAAGTATTGTTACCTTGAGCTAAACGGGTATTTCCAAAAGTGAGATACATTATATAAATTCTAAGGGAAGAATATTGTAACTGAAAATGTCTTCAATTTACATGTTAAGAACTTTAATGCGTTAGTGCGAAGGCTAGCTTAACATAAAATTCCTAGAGTCACTGCAAATACATGCTCGTTACATAGTTAGTTCTGATTCTAAAAGCTAGTTCGGCGACGACCAAGAGTTAAGTTGGGAAGATTTGATGAGTCTATAATTTATATGGTTTCAGAGTCGTTTTATGATCATTTTAAGCACCGATACTTCGTAAAATCCATACTATACTCCAACTTTGTGTTTCAGGGCCAAGATATTAAAAAGAAGCAATTCGAGAGAATTCTGAGCAAACCGAGCCGAAGGGGGCACAGGCCTGCGCCACCCTGCGCTTCACAATAGAAGGATTCCAGCTGTCCAAATACATTCCAGCGTATACCAGCAAAACCCTAGCCGCATCCGGGCGCAGGGGGGCGCAGGCCTGCGCCTGGCCTGCGCTAGAGCAGCGCAAAAACGCGTTTTACAGCCTGTTAAACCTAATCTCGGCCTCTCTATAAATAGAGGTCGAGGGCAGCCTTGAAGAGAAGTCCCGACGTGTGTGAAAGTGTGTCGAAGCCCTGCCGGAGACTTTTATATATATATATATATATATATATATATATATATATATATATATATATATATATATATATATATATATATATATATGCATCTTTAAATTGAGCGTAATTGTGCAAAATGCAATTATAGGTTACATTACTTGATTTATCTCATACATATTGTGGTTGGTTGGCACAAATTGTAGATGTCGATGAGAACGAGACAACGAACGCAAAATGTTAACGTACCGATAGATTGGTCTCCGAACCTCTTATTATCACAACACCCTGAA
>JAANYP010001531.1:0-118557 GCA_020465985.1 Centrapalus pauciflorus
AAGCCTTCTGTGAAGAGAAAGGAATCACTCAAAACTTTTCAGCTGTAAGAACTCCTCAACAAAATGGAGTTGCTGAAAGGAGAAACCGAACTCTCATTGAAGCGGCCAGAACCATGCTGTGTGCATCAGGTTTACCTTCATCATTTTGGGCTGAAGCTGTTAACACTGCCTGCTTCACCCAAAACAGATCCTTAGTGGTGAAAAGATTCAACAAGACTCCCTATGAGCTGCTCAAAGGGAGGAAGCCAAATGTCAGTTATTTCCATGTGTTTGGATGTCCCTGTTTCATTCTGAATCAAAGGGACCAGCTGTCAAAGTTTGAACCTAAAGCTGATGAAGGTGTGTTTGTTGGCTACTCTGCTATCTCCAAAGCCTACAGAGTATACAACAACAAAAGAAAGGTGATAGATGAATCTATCAATGTCACCTTTGAAGAGTTCAAGAATGTTTTCACCAAAGCTGTTCCTGAATTAGTTTCAGGAGAACTTAACTTTGATGATTTGATGCATTCAAACAATGAAGAGAACTCAAAAGCTTCCACTACACCCAGTGTGGAACCTGTTAATCATGATGGACATGATGATGATTATGTCAATACACCCTGTGTGAATAAATGTACTGACTTAATTACAACTGCATGTCCAGAACCTATCAATGTTGATTTTCCCAGTTCCTCTGTTGATATGTTCAACAGTGGTCAGACATGTTCAACAAGTGAACATGCTCAAGACAACAGTGTGTCTGAAAATCTTGAGAGCTGTTCAACAGGACCTGCTGAAGATGTTAACAACTCAGGAGAATCATCATTGAAAAATGATCCTAAGTGGATCAGGTGTCACCCCAATGATCAAATAATTGGTGACATCAACAAAGGGATACAAACACGGTGGGACAGCTTAGGGAACTTTTTTATGTTCTCTAGTTTTGTTTCACTGATGGAGCCAAAGAAGGTTGATGAAGCATTAAAAGATGCCAATTGGATCACTGCCATGCAAGAAGAGCTCAATCAGTTTGAGAGAAACAATGTATGGAAGCTGGTCCCTGCTCCTAAAGGTAAAACTATAATTGGCACTAAATGGGTTTTCAGGAATAAGATGGATGAGCAAGGTCATGTCATTAGAAATAAGGCAAGACTGGTTGCTCAGGGCTACAGACAGGAGGAAGGAATTGATTATGATGAAACATTTGCTCCAGTGGCCAGGCTAGAAGCAATTCGTTTGTATCTAGCCTACGCTGCTCATAAGAGTATTAAGGTATTTCAAATGGATGTGAAAAGTGAATTTTTAAATGGGAAGCTGCAGGAAGAAGTTTATGTCAAGGTTTTGAAAATGAACAACATCCAGGTTTTGTCTATAAGTTGGACAAAGCTCTCTATGGTCTCAAACAAGCCCCTAGAGCCTGGTATGACACTCTTACTGAGTTCCTTATGAGCAATGGGTATTCTAGAGGTAAAGTGGATACTACACTGTTCATAAAGAAAGTGAAATCTGACATTATGCTTGTTCAAATTTATGTGGATGATATAATATTTGGTTCTACTAATGAGCAGCTATGCAAGAATTTTTCATTACTCATGAAATCCAAGTATGAAATGAGTATGATGGGGGAACTGACTTTCTTTTTAGGATTACAGGTTAAACAAACCTCAACTGGAATTTTTATAAATCAAAGAAAGTACACTTTAGATCTATTGAAAAAGTTCAAATTTGATCAAAGTTCTCCAATAAAAACCCCAATGGCAACTAATGTAAAATTAGATGCTGATGCCAGTGGTAAAGCTGTTTCAGTAACAGCTTATAGAGGCATGATTGGGAGCTTGCTATACTTAACTGCTAGTAGACCTGATATTATGTTTGCCACCTGTCTATGTGCTAGGTTCCAAGCTGATCCAAAAGAATCTCATCTAGCTGCTGTTAATAGAATCTTCAGATACCTGAAGGGTACACCAGGTTTGGGTCTTTGGTATCCCAAAGACTCAAGCCTTGAACTAACAGGCTATTCAGATTCTGATTTTGCAGGCTGCAGGCTAGACAGGAAAAGCACAACAGGTGGATGTCAACTCCTTGGTGGAAAGTTGATCAGTTGGAGTAGCAAGAAGCAGAATTCAGTGTCCACTTCTACTGCTGAAGCTGAGTACATTGCTGCTGGAAGCTGCTGTGGACAGATTCTGTGGATGCAGCATCAGCTTGAAGATTATGGCCTTGTGTATAGGAAAACTCCTATTCTGTGTGATAATACAAGTGCGATAGCCATCTCCAACAATCCAGTATTTCATTCCAGAACAAAGCATATTGAAGTCAGACATCACTTCATCAGGGATCACATTCAGAAAGGTAATGTGGAGGTAAGTTTCATTTCCACAAATGAACAGCTTGCAGACATTTTCACCAAACCTCTGGATGAAACAAGGTTTAATTACCTTGTCCGCAAGCTGGGCATGTTAAACAAGAGTGACTAAGTGTTTCTCAAAGGTCTAAAAATCTGTATGTTTCACACTGCTCAAGTTTCTCAGAACAGCTTAGACAGAACAGGTTATTCATGTTCTGTACTTAGTCATTTGTCTGAAAAACGTGAACAACTTGAGCATACAACAGGCTGAACAAAATCAGTTTATTCGTCCATCCTGCTCTGATGGTTCAATCCTCAACCTGTCCATTCCTTCACGCTGTCTTACAAGTTTTTCTCTTGTAACCTGTTCTCCTATTGAACACAACCTGCTCTTACAAAGGAGAGTAGGCTGGAGGAACAGCTTGAAAAATGAACAGCTTGAAGATTGAACAGCTTGTGATGGCTTTGGTCATCACAGGGTTGACCAACAGCTTAGACCAAAAATTTTAATTACCTTTCTTCAAGATTAAGTTACTTAATTAATGTTTTATTTAGGGATAATTGCGTAAAAAACCCCAAACTTGTCTGCTTTTTGTGATTAAAACCCCAAACCATTTTTCGTTGCATAGAAAACCCCAAACTAACTAAAAATCAGTAAATCAAGGTTTTATCAATGACTAACCGGTTGAAACCGCTTATTAATCCTACAGGGACCGCTAAATAACCTACATGTGATAAATTTTAATTATTTACACCGGTTGTCAAGCATTACACATCATTTTTAACGCTCGTAGATAATTTTTAATTGTAATTTTTAAACGGGATTACCTCATCTACGAGCGTTAAAAATGATGTGCAATACTTGGAAATCGGTTTCAACAATTAAAATTTATTCTACGTAGGTTATTACTAGTCCATGTAGGATTAATAACCGGTTTCAACCGGTTAGTCATTGATAAAACCTTGATTTACTGATTTTTAGTTAGTTTGGGGTTTTCTATGCAACGAAAAATGGTTTGGGGTTTTAATCACAAAAAACGGACAAGTTTGGGGTTTTTTGCGCAATTATCCCTTTTATTTAACTTAATTACTGCGGATAATGTGGATTACGTGTGTAAGTGATTAAACAGAAATCAAGTGGTCTGACAAACGGTCTGACATGGACAACCGTTCCGTTTTCCGTTAACGACTTTTTTAAATCAAACCGCCCAAAATCTTCTCTCTCATACACACTCACATTCAAATCCTATAAATACCAAACTACTGTTTCATTTTCTTCATCATTTCCAGAAATCCTCAAGAACCCTAAAAATCGACTAAGTGTCCTTTGCTTCTTCAACCTCCAAAATTCCCAAATGACTCACAGACCTAATCCCTTTCTTCCAGTGTTTGTTGGTGATGAAGGTTGTCAAAAATTCATCAGTCACCACAATGCTAGACCACAAAAACCCACAAACTACTACGTTGCCACCTCACTATCCCCAAAAACTATGTGGGGAAGGGCTTAAACTATCCAGATGGTGGAATTCTGCAAGTTCATCCGTTGAACTATGCAATGACTGCAACTCCTGGTGTCCTGTACCAGGAGATGGTGTATGAATTCTGGTACACTTGTTCTTACAACCCCAACACCACAGTCATCAAAGGGACTATTCTTAATGGGACTCAAACCATTGAGATAACTGCTGATCTTCTGAGGGAGGTTCTTCATCTGCCTGTTGCTGAGTCATATGATCTGCCCCAGCCTGAGAACGAGCAAATGGGAAATCTGCTACGCTTCTGTGGTGTAGCAGAACCCAAAATTGGAGCAACATTGTACAGGAAGGACTTGTCTCCTACTTACAGCTTTCTGTTTGCTTCTGTGATGATGAGCTTCAGTAGTAAAGTTGGTTCATTCGACCAACTCAGTAGAGATGAAGTGCCAATAGTCCTACAGCTAGTGGATGGGACTACTCTTGACATGGCTAAGCGGATCTTTTCGAACCTGAGAAACCTGGTGCAGCAAGAGCCAAGACCAGCTGCTGTCCGTTATCCCAGGTTTCTGAGCCTCATTTTCAGTCATGTTTGTGGTGAGCAACTATACAATTCCCAGCCATTACTTAAGTCTGCTGCATTCCCTGTCATAGGGAATAGAATTTTTCATACTCGTGTACTGCAAAATGAGCCTCCTCTATCCACACCAATGAGGAGGCTGTTAGGTTTGGTGGAAGGACCCTCTGATGTGAGGGTGGATCCAGAAGTTGCTGCTCCCGTATCAAAATCCAAAGCAAGGTCCAAGCTTGTTAAAAGTACCCTGGCAACTGAAGCTGGCCCTGTGAAAAAGAAGGCCAAAACAGCTCAGCCTGAGTCTGTTCCTTTAGCCTCTGTGGCTGAGGAGGAGCAGACTCCTCACCCTGGTTCATTTGTTGAGCCTGAAGCCTTTGTGGCTGGTGCCTCTGTGGCACAAGAGACTATGGAACAGACCAGCCCCACTGTTCCTGACCCAGTCTCACACCCTGTCCAAACAGATCCTCTCCCCTCTCCACAATCACCCACTCCATCCATTCTCTATCACAGAAAATCCATCTCCAAAAAGAAATCAGCTAAACCAACCACCTCCTCTGTTCCCTCTCAACAGGGTTCAGTTGAAAAAGAAGCAACCCCAGCTGCCTCTCCTATTTTGGGAACAGGTTCAGCTCATTTGGAGCCTGCTTCACTCCAATCTGAGTCTACCTAGAGTCAGCCTAGACCCTCTGTTTCCTCCCAACAGGAACCAGTTGTACAAATGGAGATACCCACATCAACTATCCCAGCCTCCCAACAGGCTGAGGATATTGAAAGACAGGAGTCCTATCCACTCCATACTGTGTCCACACTGTCCCCCACTAAAATGTCCTCACACCCTGAGTCTGCACGAGGTGCCCACGCTGCTGATATAGACCAATCAGCAGCTCAGCCTCAAACTTCTGCTCCCCATGATACAGCTGTTCTACACCAAACAGCTGCTGAGGGACCAACAACCCAAGCTGATGAACCTCAGGGATCACACCATCCCTCTGGTGAGGCTGCTCCCTCCATGCAAATTCCATCAGCAGGTTTCACCACTGCTGATGTTGAAATGCATATCCCATCTCCCAATGATGAGGTGTCTTTAGACCAAGGCACTGCAGAGGGAACCAACACTGGTCTTCATGAGGGTGTTGCAACACAAGCAGCATCTGAAAGGCCCCAAACATCATCCCCTTCTCCTGGTGATGCAGCTACAGCCGCTGCTGAAGGACCCTTTGATCCCTCCAAACTGGGTCATCTTACTTTTGCCCAGGCTATGGAGCTTCTGTCCAAAGTCCCTCTTCCCTCTCCATCACATCCTCAAACACCAGCCTCATCATATTCCTCTCCATCTACCCACTCAAAACAATCTACCCATACACCTCCATCTCCCAAAGACCTGCCTTTGAAGGATCAGCTTTCTTTGCTGACCAACAAATTTGGTTCTTTGGAAAACACCATGCACTCTCTACCCTCCATCATATCAGACTCTGTGTCTGCACAGCTTCAGGGGTTCTTTGATTCGTTCAAGGCCTCTTTCCCTACCACTCCACAATCTGATCCCTCTCCACAGCTGTTAGCACTCACTGCTCAGCTGCAAAATGTATCCACCTCCCTCTCCTCTATTCTTTCCATTCAGCAGGACTCTGTGTCCTCAATGACAACTATTTCCCAACAGCTGTCATCACTTCTTATTTCTTGCAACTCTACCCTTCCAGCCACTCTGGCTAGCTTACAAACTCTAATTGGCTCCCTATCAAACTCTGTGTCATCAGATCTTGCTGATGTGCAAGATTCTCTAGAACTTCATCTTGCACAGCTGCAAACTCTGCTGTTCACAGCGTCTGACAGGGAAAATATTATTACGCTCACATCCCTAGCTGATTCCCACTCCTCTTCTCTTCAGACCTGTCTTTCCCAGCTTACTGAGGTGAAGGATAACTTGGCTTACTTAGTGACTAGCCTTGTTGGTCCTAAACCTTCTACTAAACCTGCTGGCAAGCCTGCTGAATTTGTGTCTTCAGGCAGACCAGGTGTTGAAGTCGCTGCTTCATCTCCTTCAAAGGGGGAGAAGTCATCTGCCTCGAAGACTAAATCTAAGGGGGAGAAAACTTCTTCTCCTAAGGAGATACCAGTGTCTGCAACTCACACTGGTCAGCCAGCAGATGTCTTTGAAACAGGTACAGCTGAAGGTGCCTCTCAAGCTGCTATGCCTACTCAGGCTGTCTCTCCAAACCCTGCTCAGTCTAAGGGGAGGAAGTCATTCCTGAGGACAGGCCTAGCAGTAAAAGGAGGCACTTAATTCTAACTGAAGAAGAAGAAGAAGAAGAGAAAATTCCTGAGGCTGCTGTCACTACAGCAGCAGCTAAAGGAAAAGAAAAAGCAGCCATTGATCAACAACAGCAGAAAGCAGCTGATCTTAAGTTTCACAAAGCCAGGGCTAAAGAGATGGGTCTTCCTATGCACAAGTACTTTGAGTTTAGAGAAGAACAACTTCAAGCTCTGGAGGAATTGAGAAAAGAAGAAGAATCTGCTAAAGCTGCTAAATCTTTTGCACTCCAAGAAGCAAAGAAAATTAAAATGTCTACCTTGGAGGTGCAAAAGAAAATAATGGAAGCTGCTAGACAATCAGCAGGGGAGAAAGAGAAGGAAGTAGAGAAAGGTACTCAGGTCTCTGTGACCAAATCAACAGTACCCCATGCAAGAGCTCAATACCACTTTGACAACTTGGGTAGGAAAAAGTTTCAAGATGTTGCTGAAAGAAGGCTAGCCAAGGAAGCAATTGTCAAAGCTGTCCCTGTATCAAGGAAAGGCAGTTAGTGGAAGCTTAAAATAACAAGGATGGGTGCAACAGGCCCAGAATTGGAAACTTATGACCACACTGATGTAGCTCAGATGGGATACAGGGAGTGGATTGAGCTGGCAGTTGCCCTGAGTGAATCAAAGTCTGAAACTGCTAAACAGATCAGAGCATATGTCAAGAAGTTGATGGAAAGAGTAAAGGATCTTGGCCTGATATCTAAGGAAATTAGTGAAGGTGTCTTTGTGACACATCCAAAAATAAAGGCCAGGAGAACAAAGAAGGACACAGAGATGGAGCTACTCCTTACACTGATCGAACAGGGCGACTATGCCATTGAAATGAAGGGAGTTGATCATAGCCTGCCAAGTGGAATAGAGTTTGAGGATGGCAAAATTATTGAAGAACCTGAGCTGGGGGCATTTTTTGTAGATCCCCTAACTCAGAAGAAGTGCTTCCAAAGAGCCTCAGAGCTGTACAAAGTTGATCTGAGACAGCTTGTCGCCTTCAGACTTGCAGTTTCATTTAGGCAGTCTAGCAAATGGAGAGCAGCCGTCTGGGATCAGCTCAGAGGCTTCTATGAAAGAGGAGAGCTCAATGATCCCAAGTTCATGATAATAAGAAGTGAAATTCAAGATCTTGAGGATACAAGGGAAGAACTGGAAAAGATGGTTCAGGATCCTTTTCCATTGTAATGAAGTCCACCTGCCATCTGGGTAGGTGAAGAATGGAAGCTGTCCATCAGTTGGACAGGCTTACCATTATTTGCTCCCATCTAAAACAGTCCAATGTACATCAGTTGTACTTTATTTACATTTGTTGTAATTTCAGTTTACATTAGTTGTAATATACATCAGTACATTAGTTGTATTTTTGTAAGAACATGTGTTGTTCTAATGCAATCAAGAATCAGTGTATATATAAACTGATCTTTTACTTTACTGTAATATTGTAATTTAAATTCAGCAAAATGTACTGTAAAAATATATAATGATTTTTGATAAGACCAGCTTAGACTGGTTATTGCAAATAGGGGGAGATTGTTAGGCACAAAAAGGCCTCAGTCAAACCTGTTCTACATCTGAGGGGGAGATTTATAATCAAACCTGTTGATGCATTTGAAGATTGAATTTAAGGTCTGTTATATGCCTTATTGAAACCTGAAAATGATTTGCAATATCAGTCTAAAGCTGTTCTATATGTTGAATGTGTTGCAACTAAGACAGTTTGTCCAAGCTGCTCTGTCTGCTGAACAGGCTGGACATAAACTGTCTACGCTGCTCTACACTGGTGAGCAGCTTGGGCAATTTTAAACTGTTCTGTTCTTTGTGAACAGAACCTGTTCTTTGTGAACTGGCTAAAAACTTTATGGAATATGTTTCCAAGTCATCATGTATTGTTTTTGACTACAAGATCAGTTTACAAAGTCGAAGACAAAGTGGAAAACAGAACTGCTCAGCCTGCCCAAGCTGTTCTGTAACATGAAGACAAAAGGTTATTTTAAAAAGGGTGACCGACCTTTTTCTTATATCAAAATAGGCCTTTACAAGGAAGAAAGACGCAAAGTTGACATTCCTAAATTAGTTAAAGGCAATGCAACAGTAGACAAAGTAAAAAGACAAAAGTTCTGCACATGTGAAGACAAGTCTGCTTTTCAGAAAAGTGCAGAAAAGGTTATGTTGTCTTTTCAACAAGACTTCTTCTTTTCATTCCGTCCAATGAAGATGTTTCTCTTAGATCCTCTGAATGAGTATAAAAGGAAGCTTCTAAGGACAGAGAAAAGTGTGTGAAGAAAGCTAAGTGCTGAAACAGAGTGAACGTGCAAGTGTGTTTTTCATGCATGCAAGTCTGCTGTGTAATTCAGTATCTGTGTGTCTAAGCTGTTTTACATAAGCTGTTCCTTTAAAGTCTTGAAAACCCAGTGAGTGCTTCTTAGTGAGTGTATTCATCGTATACTAGTTTGAGTTTGTCTTAGACTAGTGAACATACTGTTGTATCTGTCATCTCAGCTTGAACTATTCCGCATTCAAGCTTGTTTGTAATTAACAAATTGTTGATAATATATACAAACATTGAGAAATAGTGTGTAGTTTTTAAATTGTTGTATTCACCCCCCTCTACAGCTTAAAGCTATATACTTTGGGAACCTCTCGGGACCTACATCCTTTTCCTCATCGGACCATGAAGCGGGCATCCGCTCAATACCAAGAAGTGCCCTATGTAAATCCATTTGAATTAATACATCTCTCATCTTTACTTGCCACAGAGGAAACCTAGTGTTTCGATCCAACAACGGAATATCGTACTTCATCGAAGACATGATTAATCACTTGATAAATATAATCCCAACAAACTAATATTAGAACTTGGCTCTGATACTAATTGTAGTAAAACCGATGTGAATGCGTTAATCCACAGCCCCAAGAATCTGAATCAATTAAGATAATATTAGTTCAATGCAGAATAGGATTAATCTACTATCAAACAATAATCAACCACAATGATAAAACCGTAAACACAGTAAAGTAAATAGAGACACAGAGATTTACGTGGAAAACCCAAAACGGGAAAAACCACGGGCGGAGGAAGCCGAGAATCAATCCACTATAATCTTGCAGTGTTTACAAAGCTTGATCAACGAGATTACAATAAGCTTAAATGGTGATTTGTAATTAGGGTTAAAAGAAAAACCTTCGTGTCGTTTCTCTCCTTATGCGAAGTCGCAAAAAACCCTCCAAGCCGCCGCAGTAAAAAACAGAGACCAAAACCCGCAGACAGATTTTCAATTCTTCACTTTTTTTAATTCTGCCTCGGTAAGCATGAGAAATTAATAAAGTTTCTTCAATTGACACTTTAGCCCCTCGAACTATATAATAATTGTCAATTTGAAGGCATAGTTCCACAGTATTACTGGCAAACCTTATGGTTAATCTCCTTCTTAGCGCATACTCATGTAATTATACATGAAAGAGGAACTGTGAAAATTAAAAAAAAAAACCTCACTTGAGCTCATATTTGATCATTAAACTTCTGGATAACGTATAACACAGTGCATCTCCAATATTAAAAAGAGAATGTAAGAAGAAACATACCTTGCTTAGCAATAATCTACTTCATAATCTCAAATTTTAGCCGTAAATCCCTCTTTTTTTGTACTCCAAAGATTAGAGTCATGTTAATATTAAAAGTGATAGGTCATCGTTATAATTCAAAATTATTTTCTATATCAAATAAGCATCTAATATAAACATGTCTTCAACCTAAATTAATCGTCACAAAAATAATAATTAATTAAAATGCATACAAACGGTAAAATACTTTGCTAATTAATGCATTTTACTGATTAAAACAAAACCTTGGAAATAACATTATAAAGTAGTTAAAATTTTCAAAATAGCAAATAAAATAGAAGAAAAAAAATGTTTGATTACTCCTCTTCTTCATCAGATGCATCAAGAAGCTGATAAACCTTGTTTCGACTTATAATCAATACGTGGTTTGACTTGTTTTGTTTTATTCGTGTCATAGAAAACTCTTTATCATTGATATAATGATAGCCGCCTGCAATAAATTGTAAAATGTATACAATGCGTTATAAAAAAATTATGTGGTTGTATTTAAGTAAGTGTAGGAACACAATTTACCTCAACTTCTTGTAAGGTCTGCTCTCTACGGATCTATCTTGACGCGACACCTTCCAACGAGTGCGGAATCCTCGTTAGTGGCTTGACGGTAAGACCACGCACACCAAAACACGGAGACTACCATGGTGATAGACGAACAACTAGAACGCCCCAACACGATGATTCTCTCCGAACGAAACTCTCCAAATGCTAGCAAGTTCGAGATCGCCTTTTTGCTTAAACTCTCTGAAATCTGACAAGTCTCTGCCAAAATCTGATAATTAATCGAATTAACCCTTAATTATACTGACAGGTTTGACTTTGTCTAGGACAAATTCGAACTTGGCCCAAGGCCTATTCGAACTTGTCCTCCTAGACAAATTCGAACTTAGCCTAAACTCGAACCTTATCTTTCAAACTTATGTTTGAACTTATGTTTTATCTTATGTTTGAATTTATCTTTGAGTTTTATGTTTGAACTTATTGCAATACGTTACCCTAAGGGGCTGTTTGGTAGAGAGATTTGAGGGCAGAGAATTGTGATTTCTCTTGTTTGGGAGAAATGCTCTCAATTTTTGGGTGGAGAATTGAATTCTCTGGTAATTGTTTGAAGGCTATATATGGAGAAATGCAATTCTCTCCATTTGGTAGAGAAATGGTGAGTATTGACTGTCTTGTGTTTCTACTCCACCTGAGCCACCATTTTTCCTTTTTATTTCTCTGTTGATACCAAACAAGATACACAATTTCAATTCTCCACCCAATTCATTTCTCCCCTATTTCCATTTCCATTTCTCATCATTTCTTTTCTCTGTACCAAACGCACCCTAAGTTCAAACATACAATCAATCAATATCAAACATACATAATCACACATATATATCAAACACTTGTTAATATTCAATATCAAGTAAATTGACTTACACAAAATGCTATCTAAACTTAGACTGCTATCGTCACACGGGATGTACTAACAGACTCCCCCTTGACGATAGCTTCTAACTTTTTACATTTTGTCTAACTACTTGAACCATATAAACTACTACCTGCATATAGGCCTATATCGATACATACTCTAACTATCTTTTGGAATTTCCTAGCTTCAGATCTCCATCCTTCGTGAAAGAAGATAGGCTGATTGTGTAGCTTCTTTAGGTCATCCTTAGATAGGTTTATTAGATGCAACGGATCATACACTCGCAAAATAACTTTGTCTTCTGTATCTTCCATCACAGCTTCAGCAGTATCGTTATCTATGTACCACCACTTCATGTTACTGAGAACATCTTGTGGCATAAACTTCATAGGCACCTTCTTCAAACACTTGACATGCTTATACACCATTCTAGCCCATGGCCTTCCTGTATGTGGATCTATTCTTGTCTCATCTTCTACCCTCTTGCCTGATCTTGGCTTTAGCCTTTCGAACTTTCCGGACCGACCCTCTTTTCTGATTATCTTTGCGATCACTTCAGCGTAAGGGTCGTCACCAATATTTATCAATTCTTTCCAGGCTAATTTCTTTACTTCTACCTTCGGCAATGTGTTAAACACTTTAAGCGTTCGCCTAAGGTATTGATGTCCATCTCTTCTCTTTAGAATAAATAGCTGCAGCTCTCTGTCGAAGAACCAGCTCAGAATTCCACCAGAGAGATTTTCAGATCCTGGCACTTTCATCTTCCTTTTCCTCTTCGGCTCTCCTTTCTTTTCTTTCTTTCTGAACCATAGATTTAGCAATTCAGCTCTGGTTGGTTCTTTCTCGGCTTCCTCCAATTCAGAATCTTCTACTGAGGCCAACTTAATCTCATCAATATAAATCACATTGTGCTTGTTCTACACGTATAGTTCTGTGATAGGTTGTGAATTAATGATCACTTCATCAACGTTATCATCTTCATCATCCATGACCTCATCATCAGACTTCCAATCTACTATGTCTTCAGGAACAAACTCCCCTTCCTCTAAATCTCCAACTTCATCTTCAAAATCAAAATCAAAAAGTGTTTCTTTTTCTTCTATATCCATGAGAGCATCTATCATCTCGCTCTCTACAATCTTAGAAGAACTAGCTTCACCTCCTTCGACTCCAGATTGACTAGGCTCCCCCTGAATTGATGCATGCTGAGCAGATGGAAAATCTTCTGGCTCACTTTCTTTTCTAGCTTCGGGATCATTGCCATCGTCATCTTCTCTCCTTGTCGCTTGAGCTTCTCTGCAGCTTGTCTCCCCCTGAGCCTGAAGATTTTTCATTAGCTGCTCGAGGAGAGACTTCATGGTCTTGATCTCAGCACCTTGATCAGCAACAAATGTTTTCAGTTCAATATTTTTCTGATCAATTTTTGCATTATGCGCTTGTAGCTCATTAACTGCTTTGGACAGCTGGAAGATTTGGACTTTCTGAAAATCTACTTTGCTTCTTAGCTCTGAGAATCGCTGGTTATCTGTGAATGTGGACGATGTGGATGGAACGGATGTTATTGGAGATGGCGTGATTGATGGTTGAACAGCAGGAATCTCAGTTTCTGAAGCAGAAGCAGATGAAGCTCCCTGCATGAACCTGTGCCTTTTTGCCCTTTGTCTTGGCACTAGAGGGGTAGGATCTTCAGCTTCAAAATCGGAATCGTCGTCATCTGAATCTCTAGCTGCTCTTTTTCCTTCCTCTTCTCTGAGACTGACCACTATTCTTGAACCATATTGCCCAATACGTACAGATGGGTCAACAGATTCAGCGGCTACTTCTTCAACTTCTATCTCTTCAGCTTCCTCAAACTCAGATTCTGAGGTGGTCACTACTTGACCCTCTACTTCAGGCTGATATTCATCCACGTCTCTAAAAATATCATCATCATGAAGTTCAGTTGGTGGATCCAAAACATCCTGAACCAGCTGTTCAGTTAGATTTACGTCTGCATTAATCTGAGCCCAGATTTCTTCTAAAGTTTCTACTCTAGGATCAACCTCTGGCTATGCGCTTGAAAGGCCCGCAGCATCCGATGATGGACCTGCTGCCGATGAAGATTGGATTCTGCTTGACGAAGGCCTTGATGCCTGTGTTTGCCTTTCTTGAGCTCTTTGCCTCCTACGAGGTTGCTGTGGAGGTCTTTGCTGTTGTTGAGGCTGCTGCTGCTGTTGCTGTAATTGCTGCGGCTGAGGCTGAGGCTGAGGCCCTTCTCCAGCCCAGTTCTCCCCCTCTGGGGCTACAAAATCCGGATCTACCACTGCACCGAAGAGAGGTGCATCCAATGGTCTAATCTGTTCTGCCCTACGAGCGTTATGAGATTGGCAATCAGCAAAAATGCGCTTATCTATTACTGCCACACTCTGAATATCTGCTAGCTGTGCAAAAAGTGGCGGATTAACATCATTACGAACCGCGGATACATCAGAAATCTCTCCCGCGCTGGAGTCGTGATCTGGTGCACGAACTCCGCAAAGAACATCTCCGAAAAGCTGAAACTCTTATTATATACCAAGGCAATCATGGACGATTGCATCTTGGATACGATATAATCAAATCCGGCCTTTTTAGGTGCAAAACACACCATAATGACGTGTGCAAGGTACCTCCATTGGCCTATCAACCCGCTCTTCATATAGGCAGCTTTAGCAATATCTAGGCCAAATCCCATTCTCAAAAAGGCCGCTTGCCTGATGTTTAATGTGAAATCGATCGGCCCTGCCTCTTGCTCTACCGTCCCGAGCTGCAAAACTCTACGTAGAATATCCGCAGAAAACACAATAGGATGCCCAGCAACTCTTGTCCTTAACACTGTAGGCGTCACGGTACAGTCGACTTGCAAGTGATCCTAGAATTGCCTAACATATGGCAATATGATCTGTACATTATGTGAAAGTGCATATGACACCCTGGAATGTGCCAAGAAATCCACCATTGGTCTAAAAGCCTGAGCTTCAGGAAGCTCCCGATCTGGCGATATGACCATATTATGTTTCTGAAAGAAGGCTCTTTCACCCATATCTGCACATTAAACAGTAACATATATTAGAAGTGAAAAATAAAAATGAAACTTGATTAAATTCAAATTTGTTTTATTTTGAACTTACAAAGTTCAAAATCCAACACATTTGAATTTCTACAAGATTGAATTTAAAATAATGCAAACATTTCGATTTTAATACTAAATTCGGAGGACATGTTCATTTGACTTGAATTCGAGTTTGCTGACAAATTCGAATATACTGACAAATTCGAACAAGATGAACAAAATCGAATTCGGTCACTTTCAAACACAAATCCATGATTTAGACCCCATTAGACTTAGAAAATTGTATTCACTAGTCCTAGTAGGTTCTAATTGAAGATATATGTAACTTATTTGAAGTTTTACCGGTTAAAACTTGTGATTTTGAATCACTAAGTTTAAAGCCTTAAAACTTCAAAATCCGTTGATTTTTTACAATAAATGAGTCCTAGACTACCTAAATCTTGTATAAAACTTATGTTTATACCTAGATTAACAAGTAGATTCGAACACAAGTGGACAAAACTTCGAGTAATAGTGAAAGAATCGAAATCGGTAAAGTCGAAGATAAGTTCGAAATCGCCGGTGTGCAAGTTCGAATGAACAAAGTCGAATGTAGGTGGAAATGAATGTGCACTGTTAACCTTTAAATACTAACCACCTTCGAACTTGCATTAATTTCGAATTTACTGACAGATTCGAAAATGAATTCGAGTTTGTTTTAAATTCGAACAAAATTGAAAATCTTGAAAATCTTCGAATAAAATTCAGCTTTTTCAAACTTTTCCAACTTTTTTCAACTTTTTCAAGTTACGGAACAAACTATGCAAAATTTATTCACACAAAGCAATAGATTTTCATGCAATGTATGTTTATTCAACTAAAAATGCATCCTTAGTAATTTTGACCTTTTTCCTAAAAATAAAAATAAAAATAAAAATAAACTAAAATAAAATAAAATAAAATAAAATAAAATAAAATTTTGAATAAAATTTAACCTTAAACTACTCTAAAATACTTTTAAAATTTACATCCTATACTTACAGAATATTTTTGGCGAGAAAGTCAGAGAAAGGTCACTCAGATAGCGGTGTCAGATACGCACTTTCAGTATTATACTCTCACACTTAGGAATTTTTGATTCCTTGATTGTTTGTCATGACACACATTTCTAGACGATTGTTGGTATTATTTTCCCTTTAAACATGTTACACTTTGGAATATCCCTTGGCCTTTTTATTTATCAAGAAATTACCTTACGTGACTCATACTTAGACATACTTTTATGATCAAGGCATACACACAATGATTATAACTTTTCGGTATTGCAAATCTTCTTTAAAAGGCAAACGTCGGACACAGTTCTGTATTTACATACAACAGAGTGTCTTAGTTTGTCTTAAAGTTTATTTTTAAAGCTAGCAAGACAGCGGTGACAGGTCTGTACCGACGTACAACAAAGCGACTTATCTTGCTAACTCGAGTCAAACCAGAGACAACAGGTCTGCACTTACGTACAACAGAGTTACTTGTTTTGACTCTCAATTCAGTATCATGATTTTTCTATTCTTTTCTTTAAGATGTATATGATGTTGCTATACATCCCCCAGAAAATTTGCATACCTTATTTTGAACAATCTCTGTATGTCTCTAACATAAAAATTAAGACCATTTGGTCATACATCTAAGTTAGTGATATATCTGACTTTTTCTTGAATATTTTATTAGCCTTGAGATTCCCTTTGTGTATTATGCCTACTAACACATCAAACTAGAAAATGTATATCACTTAGAGTTTTAGGTGCATTATGTGTGAAAGTTTAACACTTAGAGATTGTATCAACTGTGCTAATTTTCGTCACTTTGAACCTATGAATCTAAGACTTAACTCATTTTCTAATATTCTCCTTTTTTGAACTTTTTATGGTTTTCTCTCTTTTTTTCTTTTGTTTTCCATAAATAAGAGTAAGAAAATAAACTAACCTACTAACTTACTATAAAAGGAAATTCTTCTAAGCTACTAAACTTACTATAAAAAGAAAGAAATTCTACTAAGGTCAAGTTACTCTGGATTACGCATTCCGTTTAGTTGAACCAACAACTCAAAACGTGACTTATCAAAAGCTTTGGTAAATAAATCAGCATTATTATCTTCCGTTGCTACTTTTACCAGCTTAATTAAATTCTTTTCAGCACAATCACGTATAAAATGGTGTCTTATGTCTATGTGCTTTGTTTTACTGTGTTTAACTGGATTATTGGTTATTGCAATAGTTGACTGGTTATCTATCCTAATAGGAGTATGAGTATAAGTCAAACCGTAATCTCGCAATTGTTGTTGTATCCACGAAACCTGTGAACAGCAACTACCAGCAGCAACATATTCGGCCTCGCACGTTGACACGGCTACCGAAGTCTGTTTCTTGCATTGCCAGGAAACGAGTCTCCCTCCAAGGAACTGACAACCTCCAGTTGTTGATTTGCGATTCAAGCTGCATCCTCCATAGTCTGAATCCGTGAATGCTTCCAATTCCAGATCACCATCTGCGTGATACCAAAGTCCCAGCTTCGGTTTCGATTTGAGGTATCTCAGAATCCGCTTCACAGCTTTCATGTGCATCTCTTTTGGATTAGCTTGAAACCTAGCACAAATACACACAACAAACATTATGTCAGGTCTAGAAGCAGTTAAATACATGAGTGACACAATCATGGCCCGATATAACGTCGGATCCACATCGGTATCACTTTCTGTACCCGGTCCGAGATTATGATTCACTTGAATCGGCGTGCTGAAGTGAGCAGTCAGCTTTGTCCCCTCCATCCCGAAGCGCTCTAAAATGTCATAGACATACTTCGTCTGATGGATAAACATGCCCTTCTTCCTCTGTTCGACTTACAAACCCAGAAAGAAGTTTAACTCACCCATAGCACTCATCTCAAACTTAGACTTCTTCACCTTTTCAAAGTCTTTGCACATCTGCTCGTCTGATGACCCGAAAATGATATCATCGACGTACACTTGTACCAAGATGAAATGTTCACCCTTTCTTTTCACAAATAGCGTACTATCTATTCTCCCTCTTTCAAACCCGTTGTCAAAAAGATGATTAGATAGAGTCTCGTACCACGCCCTTGGTGCTTGATGTAGTCCATACAAAGCCTTATCTAACCGATACACTCTGTCTGGATACTTCGGATCTGTAAACCCGGGCGGTTGTTCCACATACACCAGTTCCTTCACTTTGCCATAGAGAAAGACACTCTTTACGTCAAGTTGATAAACCTTAAAACCTTTGAAGGAAGCAAAAGCTAGAAACAAACGGATTGCTTCAAGCCTTGCCACTGGCGCGAACACTTCATTATAATCGATTCCTTCCTCTTGATTGAAACCCTTTACCACTAGTCTTGCCTTGTTGCGAGTAACTATACCCCGGTCATCTCTCTTGCAATTAAAAACCCACTTGGTTCCTATTGCAACTTCTCCTCGAGGTAACGGAACTAACTCCCACACTTCAAGTTTCATGAACTGTGACAGTTCTTCCTGCATCGCTTCAACCCATGAGTTGTCTTTTAGTGCCATTTGCACATTCTTCGGCTCTACTTGCGAGATAAAACATGAATGTAAGCCAGTATGAAATGCCTCGGAGTCGTTGATCATCGACAACAACACTGTGTTGTTATTCAAACTACTCCTAGTCCTCACACCATCATTAGGATTTCCTATGATACTCTCAACTGGATGATCCTTATTAATTCTCGATGTTTCTATCTCGTCAACCCTAAGATTATCTCCCAAATTTGATCCTATGTCACCCAACGGGGGAACGACTTTAGACTCCACATTTTCTTCCTCATGAACACTGTCTTCAGAGTTAGAACTTGTTGTCTGATTTTCATTTGTAGGCATTTCAGAATCTGTAAGGATCTTAAAACTTATGAAAATTATGAATAACCAAGATTAACTGATTTGAATTTATCAGAGTATAAATCAATAATCTTGCTTTGAATCAAAGTTTAATTAAGAAGTTTGCGGAATAACACTTAATTATTTTAACAAAAACTTTCAGAATCAATAAAGCATAAAACATAAGAAGTAATCAAGACTGTTTGTATTGCTGAATTCACTGATTACAATCACCTCTAATCTGTTTTGATTAGACGAAGAACACAGATTGTTCTTAGGGTTTTACAACCTTAGAGGCTTAAGAAAACTTCAACAATAAAGCAATTACAGACTCAAAAAAATGCAGAAAACTTCTTTTTCTATGCGTATCTCTTCTATACAATCTTCTGTCTATTTATATTGCTTTATGGACGTGTTTCCTTGAAGGACTATGACTTCTCTGATAGTAGATATGCTGGAATCTTCGTGTAGATATCTTCCCTGAAAATCAGCACATTCTGTTTATGAAACTGTTGAGCAGCTTGAATGACTTGGCAGCATGAACTGAGCAGCTTGAGTTGTTTTGCTCTGGCAGCTTGAACTTTTGCACTGGCAGCTCGAGTTTCTTCAACTAGCAGCATGAACTTTGTATTTACACAGAAAATCTACTAACAGTCTGAGAAGCCTAAACTAACAGCTTGAGTATACTTAAACTATTTCCCAACAATCTCCCCCTAACTTAAATTCTTTATACCAGACTTTAAGTTCTATACAAATAAGGAAATGAAAAAGTAAACTGTTATATACAAACCAAGGCTTTCAAAAACTTACAACTGTGCAAGCTTCTGATCTACAGCCTTCAAAAATTCTCTCTTCATCTCTTCTTTATCACAAGATATCCTAACTGATTTTATTTGGAGCAGCATATCTTTTGAAAAATTATAAAACTCGAGATTGAAGAAAATACCAAATCCATCTTTGAATGTGACTCTGTAAGTTCTGGATTTGACAAAAATATGAACTTCCTTGATCTGTTTCCCTTTCTTCTCAGCATCTTCTACTTCTTTTCTTGCAAATTCAGCATCAGCAACTGAACTTAGATCTCTGATGAGTTGTTTTACTTGTGGAAGATCAGATCTAACTTGAGAAACAGATCCTATGTGGTACATCTTTATCAGTTCATCCCTGGTCAGCTTATGAACCATCTGCCAGAATGTATCAATCTCCTCTTCTGGTCCAGATTCTCTCCTTATCACAAACTTGACCCTTAAATTCCTTTCATCCAATGACTTAGCAAACCAGTAGTTGATTTCTGGCTTTGTGAAGTCATGTTGATCAATCAACTTTTCTATCTCCATAGCTTTTTGCAAATGGTGCTGAAAGATCACCCTCTTGACAGATGATGGAACAGAAATAGTAGGTTGATCAGTGGGAGCAGGTGCATTGGCAGCTTCAGGTTGGACTGGTTTTGTTGATGGTTGGACTGGTTGGGACGGTTGAACTGTTGGCACTGGCTGAACTTCTGAAGAGACTCTTGTTTTCTTTCTTTTCTCCATTTCTTTATCATGTATTTCCTGCAGCCTCTCAGTAGTCATAGACTGAGCAATTTTCTTTGGAATATCTGCTGCAACGGCAAAATTGATTAAGAATCTTCTATTTTCAGCCTTGGTATGCCCAGTTGGCATCTTCCTCTTTCTTTCACCTTGCTTTACCACAAACCCTCTTAGGTAATCTCCTAAGGTTTCATCATCTTGCATTGGGGCATGGGTTTGCTGGTCTAAGGCCTGATCTTGTTCTTCTGCTAATTTTATGGCAATCTCAGCATCAAAGGCAATCTGGGCTTCTCTGGTAGAAAATTTGTGCTTTGGAGACTCAATCAGAATACCCTTGCCCTTATCTTTTGTAGCAGAAGATGTAGGTTGGACTGAAGTAGATGGAGCTTGAATGCCTTCTCTTATAACAACTCCAGTTGCTCTTGTAGAAGCAGCTTGAGTTTCTAGGCTAACAGCTTGAGAAGCTGTTGGGACTGCTAGCCTAGAAGATGGAGCTGTTGATGCTGCTTGGACTGTTGGTGTTGGAGCTGCTTGGACTGGTTCAGGAACTTCCTGATTCTCCCCCTTTTGGAAGCATTGGTTTGGTCAGAAGGACCTACAACCTTTGCCACATGGGTTTGAATCAACTGCTCTAGTTTGATGAGCTTATTTCCACAAAGAGTAAACCCTTTGTGTAGATTAGCCAGTTTCTGATTGTGAGCAGCTTCTGCCTGTTTGAGTGCATGAATTTGTGCCCCCTGTGCAGCAATGATGGACATTTGGTATTCCAACATTGTTACAACAGGTTTCAGCTTTGGATCCGTTAAGAGCATCAGTTGCAGGCTAGTCTCAAGATCAGATAACACCAGGGGTGTTTGTGGTCTATCACTGACATTAACACCAGAAGTAGAAACCTCTGGGCCCCTCTTTTCTTGGTACTGGGGACTTCCAGCTCGTGTTTGCACACTTGCTGTTGCCATGGGTGTGGTCTTAGAGATGTTGGCCCTGTCCTGTGCCTCTTGTGCAGAGACATCAGTAGTGCCAGCCACAAAACCCATATGAACAGTCTCAGAAGAGATGTTCACCTCCTGATTGAGGTTGGGAGTGTCCTCAATTGGTTCCCTTTGGATATTCTGTGCAGAAGGATCCTCCTGCACAGGGATATATGGCTCTTGTCTAGGGGAGGAGGAGGAAGGAGCTCCTGGTCCCCTTTTCCTTTTATATAAGTATCTGAGTGGGCGTTTGGGCTGTACAAAAGGATCAGAGGGAATATCTGTATCATGAGGAGTGGGTTGGGGTCCTGGGGTTGAAGCAGTAATGTTGGGCTGTGTCTGCTCAGGCCCCTCTCCTCTGTTTCTTGTGATGATGTTCATCATTGCAGAGGGCAATGGAGCATCAATACTAACAAAATTGGCACTTGGCTTTATCAGCCTTTTGATTGAAGATAGTGAGTGCCTATGGGAAACATATATCCTCTTATGTAAATTTGAAGTAGTGCAGGTGTGTGCAATTATTTTTGCCAAAAATCGAGGATACATCAAAAATTTCCCATGCTTCAAGGAATGATGCCTTAACATTCCTTGAAAGATCATATTTGAAAAATTGAACTGTTGGCCAGTAGAAAAGCACACTAAGGCAGTGGCAATATTTGAAGAAAATTCTGACCAACCAGTTCTTTTGGGGCTTAAACATTGCTGAATAATATGCACAAGGTATTTCCATTTAGGAGAAAAATGTGCTTTCAAGAAAGTAAAAGAATCAGCAGGACCCCTATATCCAATATTTTGAAGACCAAAGTGTAAAGCAGTAAGAGATAGGTCTTTTATACCTGTGGCATCTTGAAGATGCAGATGATGTCTGATGGACTCCTCGGTGATATTGATGGTAGTACCATAGATTTTGGAAGTCAGGGTAGGCACTCCATTGATGGTTTGAACATAGGCATGATTCCAGAATTGCTCAATATGAGATATGTATATAGTGGGGTTGATATTGAGGGCATAGTGGATATGGGAGTGCCTGAGGAAGTCCATCATCTCATGGAACGGTTGAAGGTCAGTGTGTTTCAGGGTGTATGGGAGGCAGTTGTGTTCTTTCACGAACTCCATTGATCAAGAAATGACTGTTTGGGGTTTAGGGTTTGAAAAGAGAATGTGTGTATCGTTCAGAGAGAAAGCAGAAGGCCGTGGAAGAAGAATATGTAACTGGTAGTTACAACTGAGCGAAACTGGGACCTTTAAAGGTTTCGAAAAGGTTAGGTCCCGCGCACACATTTGGAAAATTACCTAAATACCCTGCACACTTTGACAGATCAAGTGAAAATAACTAGCAGTCCGAGAAAATGAACTAGCAGCATGAGAAAAGACTCATGCTGTTGGTGTAAATTTGTGCAAATTTTCAATGGAACAGTGTCTCCCCCTTAAATTAGCATATTGAGTTGATAATAATAAAAATCAATTAATCCATGTTTACCATACCAATGTTTGATATTAGAAAAGTGAACCTTCCTACATCAAAAGGTTTTGTAAATAGATCAGCTAGCTGATCATCAGTATGTATTTTGGTAACTTGGATTAACTTCTTTTCATTACAATCTCTGATGAAGTGAAATCTGATTTCTATATGCTTGGTTTTTGGGAATTTCACTGGGTTTTGCACAATGCTAATGGCACTTGAATTGTCAATATAAATAGGAGTGGATAAGAAATTCATACCATAGTCTCTTAGCTGATTTTGAATCCACATTACCTGGGAGCAGCAGCTTGCAGCTGCTACGTATTCTGCTTCAGTGGATGATGTGGAGACAGTTGTTTGTTTCTTACATTGCCAAGAGACCAGTCTTGCTCCTAAGTATTGACATCCACCAGTTGTGGATTTTCTGTCAATGTTGCAACCACCATAGTCACTGTCAGAATATGCAGTTAGTTCAAAAGGAGAATCTTTGGGATACCAGAGGCCTAAATGTGGTTGGCCTTTAAGGTATCTGAAAATTCTCTTAACAGCAACCAAGTGAGAATCCTTTGGTGAACATTGAAACCTGGCACACACACAAACAGCAAACATTATATCAGGTCTAGAAGATGTTAGATACATGAGAGATCCTATAAGGGATCTGTATAGATGAATGTCCACATCTATGCCATCTTTGTCTGTATGAAGCTGTTTATGAGGATCCATTGGAGTGCTTGCAATCTTTGTGTCTTAATAGCCAAACTTTTCCAGTATGTCTTAGACATACTTTGATTGACTTATGAATAGACCAGTAGGCTTCTGTTTGACCTGCAGCCCTAGAAAGAATGTGAGTTCCCCCATTGAACTCATTTGAAACTTTTTGTGCATTAGGGCCTCAAAATCTTTGCACAACTTATCATTAGTTGAGCCAAAAATGATGTCATCAACATAGATCTGGACAAGTAGAATCTCAGCTTTGATGGATTTAGTGAAAAGTGTTTTGTCCAGAGTGCCTCTCTTGAATCCATTCTGTAGAAGATATGATGACAGTGTGTCATACCATGCTCTGGGGGCTTGGTGAAGACCATAGAGAGCTTTGTCTAGCTTGTACACCCTGTCTGGATACTTGTAGTCTTCAAAACCAGGAGGTTGACACACATACACTTCCTCTTCAATTGTCCCATACAAGAAAGCAGACTTAACATCCATTTGATACACTTTAAAGCCTTTGAAACTTGCATATGCTAGAAATAGTCTGATGGCTTCAATTCTTGCTACTGGAGCAAAAACATCATCATAATCTATTCCCTCTTCTTGAGTGTACCCTTGTGCTACTAGTCTTGCTTTGTTCTTGATGACTATTCCTCTCTCATCCTTCTTGTTTCTGAACACCCACCTTGTACCTATTGCTCTCTTACCTTTAGGAAGATCCACCAGAGTCCATACATTCTGAATTTTAAACTGTAAAAGCTCTTCTTGCATAGCTTCAATCCAGGATGAGTCTTTTAGTGCTTCTGATGCCTTTTTAGGTTCTAGTTGAGATATGAAGCAGACATGTTCAAAAGCAGCTAGGCTGAATTCTGGAACTGCTTGTTCAGCAGCAGCAGTCTCATTGTGGACCATCTTCCTTGTTTGAACAGGAGTACTTGGATCACCCAGTATTTGATTGAGAGGGTGATACTTATGAACTCTTAGTGTGGGCTCTCTCTCTGTTTGGAAGGACGTTCCAAGGTTTGTGTCATCTCCATCAGAACCAGTGAATGGTTCATTTTCTGGAACAGCATGAGTTTCTAGGCTAACAGCTTGAGAAGCTGTTGGGACTGCTAGCCTAGAAACTGGAGCTGTTTCCTTTTGTGTTTGAGCTGTGCTGTCAGGACTTGGGAATGGCACTTCAGTGTCTGGATTTGCATCATGTTGAGTGCTCAGGACCCCTGGAGGATCACATGACAGAAGTGGTAGAGTGGTAAAGTCATCCCAACTTGTTGAATCTGCAGCAGTCTGAAACTTTGTCCCAACAGCATGAGAAATTGTATTGGCAGCATGAGAATTTGTGTTAGCAGCTTCAACCCTGTATGCATCAGCTTCTGTAGTAAACTCAGCAAAGCTCAGAGAATTTGATAGTGAATCTAAATCAAATAACCAATCAGGACCAGTGCCTTTGATGTTAGTAGTATTTTCATTAAATTCAACATTGGCACTTTCTTCAATTGATTTAGACACTCTGTTGTATACTCTATAGGCTTTGCTTTGATTTGAGTATCCTACAAAAAATCCTTCTTCAGCCTTACTCTCAAACTTCCCTAAGTGAGTCTTAGTGTGAAGAATAGTACATGGGCATCCAAAAGGCTTGAAGAAAGCTATTAGGGGACTTCTGTTGTGGAATAGCTCATAGGGAGTTTTCCCTTGTGATTGAACTACTTGAACCCTATTTAGAACATAACAGGCTGTATTAACAGCTTCTGCCCAGAAAGTCATAGGCAGATTGGAATCAGCTAACATTGTTCTAGCAGCCTCAATTAATGTTCTATTCTTTCTTTCAGCTACACCATTTTGCTGTGGTGTTCTTGGTGCACTATATTGTCTAGCAATACCTTTGGACTCACAGAAACTGTTTAGAATTTGATTTTTAAATTCAGTTCCATTGTCTGATCTGATCACCTTAACTTTGGAATTGGATTGGTTTTCTATCTTAAGGATAAAAGACTTAACAAGCTCAGCAGTTTCATCTTTGGACCTAAGAAAGTAAACCCAAGTAAATCTGGTGAAATCATCAACAATGACTAAACAGTATGCCCTTTTATTCAAACTCAAAACAGATGTTGGACCAAATAGATCCATATGTATCAGCTGAAGAACAGATGAGATTGAATTTATTTCTTTGGCCTTATGAGAAGTTTTGTGTTGCTTACCTTTAAGACATGCTACACAATGATCATCACAAATGAACTCCTTTTGTGGTAATCCTCTTACCAGATTCTTTTTAACCAAATCATTCATGGACTTGAAGTTCATGTGACACATCCTTCTATGCCAAAGAGCAGACTCATTTGATGATGCTTGGGATATTAAACAGCTTAAAGTATTTGATTTAGTCAAAAGAGCTGTGTCTAGGCAGTAAACATTGTCCTTTCTTGGTGTTCTAAGTAAAACAAGATTTTCAGGAATTTTGAAATCCTTTGAAAGAACAATGCACTCAGAATCTGTGAACAGAACAATGTTTTGTTTGTCACAGATTTGAGAGACACTCAATAAATTGTACTTAAGCTGTTCAACATACAAAACATCATGGAATGTCATGTTGCCTGCATTTACAGTACCTTTACCTGTAACCTTACCTCCTTTTGAGTTGCCTCCAAATGCAACAAAACCTCCATCAAAGCCTTTGAAATTTGACAAGCATTCAGAATTGCCTGTCATGTGCCTAGAGCATCCACTGTCCATATGCCATCTTGTCCTAGGAGGAGACCTGTGGTTGCCCTGCACAAATAACAGCTTAGTTAGTAGTGGAGTAAACCCAAACCAAATTGGTTTTGGGTTGGCCTTGTACATTGACATAACTAAAAACTGTTTTTGACTTCTTGTATTTAGTGAGATCTACTGATGGAGTCTTTGGAGAGTATTTAGTGATAATATGAGGTATCCAATTATTTTGATCATCTTTTCTTCTGACAGTCTCAGATGATTCACTAGCAGCTCCAGTTTGATGCCCAGCAGCTTGAGCTGTGTTTGTAGTGCTAACAGTTTCAGTTTTTGCACTAACAGCATCAGATTTTGACTTAGCAGTCTGATCTTTTGCATTAGCAGTTTGAGCAACAGATTTGTCCTTGACACACCATATTTGTTTAAAACTTGATTTAGGCTTTGCCAAAACTTGTTTTTGATGTGTGGACTGTTTTTTATTAACTTTTGAGAATCTGTGATCAACTGTTCTCTTTGGAGCTGCTGTGGAAGGTTTCACTTTTGAGTGCTTTGCCTGTTTAGGATTTGATTTTGTGTGATGCACAGTCTGTTTTGCAACAGCTGGTTTGTAAAAACAATCCTTGGCTAAGTGATTCTTCCTTCCACAGTGAAAGCATCTTTTGACAGTTTGAATTGGAACACCAGACTTTTCTGTCAATTTCTGGTTCTTGTTTCTCTGGTTTCCTCTTACCTGCTGTTGTTTAGGAAACTTTTGAACACCATGCTTTTGGCATGTGCAGATAGAAACAGTTTTACCTCTTTTAGTTCCTTTTGATGAAGATGCAGTGTTACAGTTAGAATGTACAGAAACTTGTGGAGTAGCATTGCATACACTCATCTTCTCTTTTCCTTTCTTACTGGGAACTTGGACTTCTATGGGTGCACTCTTTGTGTCACAGTCTCTATTTTGACTCTTATCTTCCTTTGGTTCAGGACTGCTATCAAGGATAGGATCTACAATAGTCATAGACTCATCTAGTGGTTCATTAACAAGTCTATCAGCAACTTCACTCATTGGATGAATGTACTTGTTATTATATGGAGGTGGAGTAGCTCTGTATCCTATTCCTTCTTTGGGATTGACCTGAGATTTGACTCTATCTTTGAATTGAACTTCCATTAGGTGTTCTAGCTTTTGATTTGCTAACTTGAAGTTACCTAAATCTATGTTAACAGATTTCAGTTTCTCATTAGCCTCTAACACCTTCTGTTCAGTTTCTTCTACCTTTTTATTCAGAGATTCTATTTTCTTATTGAGTTCCTTTTTCTCCCATTCATGATAGTTTCTATCATACCCCATTTGAATCTCATTATCCTTATAATCATTGATCTGTTTTTCCAGATCTTCTATGGCTTGCATATATTCATATCTCCTTTCTTCCATCTTAGCTAGAGTTTTGCACATGCTCTCATTATGATCTCTGTACTTTTTAACCATATTTTTGCATGATTGAGAGCAGAGTTTAGAATTTACCTCAGATGGTAGTTCAGTGGAGGAGACATTTGATGTTTCTGCCATAAGTGCTTGATTTTGGAATTCTTCCTCTGTCTGATCACTCCAGTCAAACACATTGTCTTCTTGAGAGACAAGTGCTGTTGATGAGGAAGCTTGGATGGGCTGTGAAGTCCTTGATGGCTGTTGACCTTGAGATCTACATTCTCTGGCAAAGTGACCAAGCTTATGGCATTTATAGCATTCCACTTTTGATTTATCAAAAGATGGTTTGCCTTCTGTTTTGGCTTGAAAGTTGGTCCTTCCAGTTCTTTTCAGGAATCTTTTGGCTCTCATGGTCAGCATTGCATGTTGCCACTTTAAATCCATCTCTTCAAGATCATCAGGATGGATTTGTTCCAAGTCTTCAACATTTAGAGCAAATAATCCATCATTGGCAACAAAAGCTTCATAATGAGTTTCAGCAGAATTGCCATCACCACCTGAAAAAGAATCACAGTTATTAGATTTTTCAGAGGACAGAAGAGCAGTGTTGTGATTATAAGAAAAGGATTTCTTTTTAGCATCAATTTCAGTCTCAAACACTCTTAGACTGTTGTATAGATCATCCAATTCTATCTCATCAAGTGTGTCTTTTGTTCTCCACTGTGCAGCATAGACTGTCCATTCTTCTCCAAGAGATCTGAGAAACTTTCTGTTGACTTCATCTTGATCCAGATTGACCTTTGCACTTTCCAGTTCACTTATCAGTTTGTTGAACCTGTCAAAGATTTGAGTGAGGTTTTCATTCTTGCCACCAGAAAAGTTTTCATACTGCTGTTTCAAGAGGTCCTTTTGATTTCTCTTGGTACTTGCATTACCAGCAAACCTCTTCTCTAAGGCATTCCAAAGAGAGTGAGCAGTATAAAATTTTTTAAACTGATGTTGATAAGCATTAGGAATGGCTATTTGTAATAATGTGAGTGCTTTCACTTCATTCATTCTAGCCTTCCTTTCAAGTTCAGTTTTTGGAGGAGTTTTGACTGGTTTTCCATCAGCATCAAGTTCTGGATCAACTGCAGGAGGGAATTCAACAGCTTCCCATATGGCATAATCAATGAATTGAATATGCTGTTGAATCCTGAGTTTCCACATCTCAAACTCAGTGGGCTTGAGCATAGGCACTTTGAGTCCTTGCCCAGATCCACTACTGCTATTTTCAAATTCCATTGAAAAAGATTAAAAATTTGAAAGAAAGTTTTCGACTTTGAAAAACAAAGAACGACCTGTGGCTCTGATACCACTTGTAAGGATCTTAAAACTTATGAAAATTATGAATAACCAAGATTAACTGATTTGAATTTATCAGAGTATAAATCAATAATCTTGCTTTGAATCAAAGTTTAATTAAGAAGTTTGCGGAATAACACTTAATTATTTTAACAAAAACTTTCAGAATCAATAAAGCATAAAACATAAGAAGTAATCAAGACTGTTTGTATTGCCGAATTCACTGATTACAATCACCTCTAATCTGTTTTGATTAGACGAAGAACACAGATTGTTCTTAGGGTTTTACAACCTTAGAGGCTTAAGAAAACTTCAACAATAAAGCAATTACAGACTCAAAAAAATGCAGAAAACTTCTTTTTCTATGCGTATCTCTTCTATACAATCTTCTGTCTATTTATATTGCTTTATGGACGTGTTTCCTTGAAGGACTATGACTTCTCTGATAGTAGATATGCTGGAATCTTTGTGTAGATATCTTCCCTGAAAATCAGCACATTCTGTTTATGAAACTGTTGAGCAGCTTGAATGACTTGGCAGCATGAACTGAGCAGCTTGAGTTGTTTTGCTCTGGCAGCTTGAACTTTTGCACTGGCAGCTCGAGTTTCTTCAACTAGCAGCATGAACTTTGTATTTACACAGAAAATCTACTAACAGTCTGAGAAGCCTAAACTAACAGCTTGAGTATACTTAAACTATTTCCCAACAGAATCATTCTCTGCTGGAGATCTATCTTCAGTTGTTGTAGGCTCAGAAGTTAATGGAAAGGTCGTCCTCAGAAAACTTTGACCCTCGTCATTCAAATTTAATGACGACAAGTCCTGTTCGATTGTACCTGCATTTCCATCCAAAGGAATGTTAAATGATTCAAACAATTTTTCATAATCAAAAATCCATTCCGGACCAGTTTGGGGTTCATGTGTATAACTTGTAACATCAATGTTATACACAATGTCTACTGTACCATTTGATTTGTTAAAACCCGTTTGTTTGGTGAGTTCGACACATAACGTACGAAATAACCTTCGTCAGCCTTTTCACCAAACTTAGGTTGATGTTTTGTTTTCATTAATGTACATGGTACCCCAAATGGTTCGAAGCCAGTTAAATTTGGTGGCCTTTTATTCAAAACTTCGTAACAGGTTTTGTTAAATGATTTGACAGTAAGGACGCGGTATTCACTGCCTCCCCCAAAACATGAGGAAGCTTTGAATACGAGAGCATGGTCCTTGCTGCCTCAATCAAAGTCCTGTTTTTCCGTTCTGCCACCCCATTTTGTTGTGGTTCATATGGTGCACTAAATTGATGCACTATGCCCTTTGATAGGCAATATACACCAATAACCGTGTTTTTGAATTCCGTTCCGTTATCACTCCTGATACGTTTTACCCTCGTTCCGTAAGAGTTTTCCACTTGGTCTAAGAACCCGATTAGCTTGGTAGCTGTCTCATCCTTTGTACCTAAAAAGAAAACCCAAGAAAATCGTGAGTAATCATAAGTAATAACCAAACAATACCAACTACCACCAATACTCCTTTTGTTGATTGGTCTGAACAGGTCCATATGCAACAAATCGAACGTGGCAGCTATAGAGTTCTGAGTCTTGGACTTGTGTGCCTTCTTGTGTTGTTTTCGTTTCTTGCATGGAAGACACTTGTCTTCAAACTGAAAACTCTTCATTGGAACACCTTGCACCAATCCATTTTTCGTAATGTAATTCATTTTTCTCAGGTGCAAGTGTGCCATGCGTCTGTGCCATAAAACTGATTCAGTCTCTGAAGCTTTTGATAGTAGAAAAATTGTACCCATCGAAGATTCCGACTTGTTCATGTCTAGCATGTACATGTCATTCTTCCTTGGAGCCCTCATCAGTATCCATTCTTCAGGTATATTGAATCCCGGTTTCAGCACTAACGCCTCAGTATCAGTGAAAAGTACTGAGTTCTTCTTATCACAGATTTGAGACACACTAATGAGATTGTGAACCAGTTTATCAACGTGATAAACTTGATCCAGTTTGATAGTCCCATTAGTGGCCACTCCAGTACCGGTGATATTTCCTCCTTTATTACCAGCGAATGATACAAAACCCCTATTCCCTCCCTTGAAGTCTGCGAGTAGACTTCTTTCCCTAGTCATGTGCCTAGAGCAACCACTGTCGATGAACCACTTGTTGTTTGGACCTGTAGTTATCTCCTGCACATGAAAGAAAAGAGGTTAGTTATCACGGGGTACCCAAGCCATGACTGACTTGGTGATACCATTCTCGTCCACATACTTGAACTCTTTCAAATACCCATCTCTCCTTTCAGGTGACTTGGGTTTTTGATTTAGAGCCTGTTGTGGTGCAGAGTGATTTAAGTTCACTCTCGGCCTTTGTGTAGGCAATTGCTGTGGAGCTCTTGAATAGTTTCGATTATAAGGTATTTCCGATTGATATCCCTGAGCTCTACCTGGTGTTTGATGTCTTACAGGAGTGTGTGACCTAACCGGAGTATAAGCTCTGCTAGGTGTAGTACTCCTATAATTTTGTTGCGGTCCTGACCTAGATTGATTAGAGACTCTATTTGGTGAATTAGCCCTAATCACTTCTTTGGTTCGACCTGACATAGGTGTTTTTTTCACAGCAGATTTTGGTGTGGCTTGCACAGTTTTCTCGGTGTTATGAGAACTACTTGTGCTTGCAACACTTGTAGAAGGCTTATGTTGTTCCGGCTTTCCAGTTTTAGGTATAGAGTCTACCTTCCTATGTGGACAAATCGAAGCAACATGTCCCTTTTCATGACATCTAAAGCAAGACATTTTGTCAATCGACTTTTTATGTGTTCCCTTTGACTTAGGTGTCTCACTAGAGTCTTGTTCTTTCGTCTCAACTATAGTGACTGATTCCTCCTCTTGATCATTAAAGTCAATTTTGGCTTGTCCTACAGGCTTATCACTAGAGGATGGCACAAATTTGACCTTCTTAATCCTGACATTATTACTAGTCACCTTAGTTTCTTTATCCTTAACTGGTTCAGACATAGGTTCAGGTGCTACCTCTGATTCAACTGATTTTTCAGTTTTCTCCTGAGGCTGAGGTACATAGTTATTATTGAAAGGTGGAGGACTCTCATTAAGATCTTCCCTAGGTTGAGTGTTGAGTTCCTAAACTTTTCCAGTTTACTATTCACCTCGGCTACCTTAACCTTAGATTCAGCTAGCTCTACCTCTTTGATCTTAAGCTCTTTGGTCAATGCCTCAACATGTTCATACATTAGTTCTATTCTAACACACCGCTCACTCAGCTTGTCTTTCAGAACTATGACATCTTGTGCATCTGCCTTAAGCTTATTCCTAAGGTCTTCCTTTATATCTAATAGGCTAGCGTTATCTGATTTTAAGGATTCATTTTGAGCAGTTATATTTTGATGTGATTCTAGCACTAAGTTTAATCTATCATTAGACGTAGCACACAAAGCACATAAATCACGAAAAATAGAGAAGTTCAGAATTACCTTGGTGTGATCTGATTCCACGTTGGCCATTTGTGCGGCGAACTCCAGAATCGTCTGATCTTCTGACTTTTCTACCAACATAGGACTGCTATCATTCTGATTGATGTCCCTTGTTTGTTCCTCTGCTCCGACACTTCCAGTCTCCGTTACTTCAGCCATAAAGGCTCTAGCGTTGGACTCTGGATGTGTACTCCAGTCATAGGTACCATCAAGCTGTCTGTCAGATGTGACATTGGTTAACAGACCAGCTATATTTGCCTGACTGCTTGAACTACCCTGCTGATATCTCCCTTGAGATTGATTCTGGTACTGGTTCTGGTAGTTATCGACTTTAGGTCTTTGACACTCTCTAGCGAAATGTCCTAACCCTTGGCAGTTGTAACATTTAACTTTGGATTTATCAAACCCAATCTTACTGTTACTGACATTGAGATTTCTACCCGTCCTCTTGATGAATCTTTTAACTCGCAGAGTTACCATGGCCAGTTGCCATTGCAGATCCATCTCCTCTAGATCATCAGGGTCCACCTGATCATAATCCTCATCCCATAGCGCAGGATCGTTGATTTTCTCTTGAACGCAATTGCGATAGGCGGCCACAAATGAAGCCAACAGATTTAGATGGTCTTCAGCTGATTTTGTGCTCATCGGCATCTTTGAATACCCTTGAGATGTAGATGTAGACTGAGTTGGCTTTTCTTCTGGTCTAGAAAACCCTAAGAAAGCCCTGCTCACTGAGTCTTCTGCTTCAACCGAAGTCGATGTTTCTCCTGAAAAGAATGTTGTAGCCGTCTTCACGTCACTTACCCCTGAAGGTTTGGACTTCCCAAAATACATATCCGGATCCTGTACCTGGTCATAATCCCGTTCCTTCTTCAGCAATTCAAAGTTATAGGCACTCAGCGTTCCTATGACATTTTCTAGAGTTAGAGTATAGAACTTGTCTTCATCATATTTTATCAGCGCCACATACATTTCTCATTTGGCTGGTAAAGCATCTAGAATTTTGACAATCTTCTCTGACTCACTATACTCGACATCATGGTTGTCTAACTCAGTTAACGATTGATAGAATCGGGTAATTGTCTCATCCAACCTTTCGTTCTTCAAAGCTTTGAATATCGCGAACTGCTGCTTGAGCATTTCCATTATATTTTCCTAACCCTGGGATTTCCCTCACACCTTTTCTCCAGTGCATCCCACAATTCTTTTGCTGTGCGTTGATTGCGAAATGTGTGCAGGATCTCCTGAGGTAAGGCCATTCTAATGATCGAGAATGCTCGGTTCTTGGCCTCATAAAGCTTCTTATCATCATCTTTCATCTTCTGATATGACAAGATACGTTGACGGCCTTCAACCTCTGTAGTAGGAGGAACATATCCCTCGTCAATACATATCCACATCCTCATGTCATTAAATCTAGCGAAGTCGGCGAACCTATCCTTCCACCAAAAATAATCCTCCAATTTCATCAACTTTGGTGGAGAATTTGCTTGTCCGACCTCGTGGTCCATCTCAATAAACCTCTGTAAACTTGTCATTGTTTCAAAAATTTTTGGAGTTAAAACTTAATTAATTCAATTCGAAATTAATTTAAAGTAACTCTTTCGAACCTGAGTAAGTTCGAATTTAATTAATTTTAAACCTGTTTGGAATTAAATTCGAAAATAAGTTTGAACTTCAACTAAAATCGAAATAAATGACAAATTCGAAGTTATATCAAATTCGAAGGTCTAAATTCGAATTTAATGAAGATTCGAATTTTGAGCAAATTCGAATTAAAGTAAACTCGAATCAAACCCTAAAGAACTTTGAAAGGAGCGTATTTTTCTGACAAACTCGAAATGTGAGTAAACCCTAATATCCCCTTGATGTTCGAGCGCCGCAAGTTCGAAAAACAGCTAAAAGTTTGAATTTTTCAACTTTTCAGATTAAACCAAAGTTTTTAGGCCTAAAAACTTTGATTTCGATAAAAAAGATGAACTTTTATGAACTTTTTCTCGATATCTTACTTGATAAACTCGAAATAAATCCAAAAACGTTATTTTGACCGTCCAAAACGTCAAGAAACCACAGATGTTTCTAGTGAACACGAAGAACACCACGAACACCCAAAGTCTTTGATACCACTTGTAAGGTCTGCTCTCTACGGATCTATCTTGACGCGACACCTTCGAACGAGTGCGGAATCCTCGTTAGTGGCTTGACGGTAAGACCACGCACACCGAAACACGAAGACTACCACGGTGATAGACGAATAACTAGAACGCCCCAACACGATGATTCTCTCCGAACGAAACTCTCCAAATGCTAGCAAGTTCGAGATCGCCCTTTTGCTTAAACTCTCTGAAATCTGACAAGTCTCTGCCAAAATCTGATAATTAATCGAATTAACCCTTAATTATACTGACAGGTTCGACTTTGTCTAGGACAAATTCGAACTTGGCCCAAGGCCTATTCGAACCTGTCCTCCTAGACAAATTCGAACTTAGCCTAAACTCGAACCTTATTTTTGAAACTTATGTTTGAACTTATGTTTTATCTTATGTTTGAATTTATCTTTGAGTTTTATGTTTGAACTTATTGCAATACGTTACCCTAATTTCAAACATACAATCAATCAATATCATACATACATAAATCACACATATATATCAAACATTTGTTAATATTCAATATCAAGTAAATTGACTTACACAAAATGCTATCTAAACTTAGACTGCTATCGTCACACAGGATGTACTAACACTTCTAGTTTGGCCGATATGGGATTTCGTTCCTAGTCCACCAAATTCTATAATAAATTGAGAAGTCAATTGCGATGACATGGTTAGATATGGGTACTTCTTCCCTGTTCAACACATTTTGTGATAAGACTGAATGCAACTAGCATGTGAAAAATTTTATTGTTAAATTTAAGCAAGGACTGATACAATTTACCACACTTCCACCTGTATCTTTGGGTTGTAAATATTAAACATGAATAAGTTGATAATATTTTCTAATGAAATAACATAATGCCTCTTTATCTAAGGAAAGACTGATGACTTTGTTTTCTTTCCGGTTCACCGCATTATGTAGTAAGTTGAATGCAACTAAGTAATTGGTATTAAACATATTACGTAAATAAGTTGAGATAACTTCAAATGCAAATAAGATGACTTTTACCTTATCATCTCCCATTAAACATATTTAAGTTATAATAACTTTCTACGTAAGTAAATTGACTTTTACCTCATCATCTCATGTTGTGTTTTCCTTGGTTTCTGGTTTGAACATAAATACATTTACAATCATGAAACACATAAAATCTACAAAATAATATTGACGAACATAACATTGTTTATGCGTTATTATTTGTTTCAATCATTTAACAAAGAAAACAAATACTAATTTGTATATGTCACCCACTACATTTCCTTCTGCTGATTGAAGAAAACACCAGAAATCTATACGTATTTACCTCGACAAAATCCATGTTCTCATCAATGGTGACGGTGACGTTTCTCTGTAAATCATGGCAATAAAAAACGATCTTTTTAAAACTCATTTTTGTGAGTATATATAGATTAGAATAGAGAATGTAGTGTTCTTAAAGGAAATAAGCAATTAATGGAGAGAGTTTGTATAGTGATGAACAGATTAACATATAAAGAGAATAGCAGTAAAGGGGTGCGTACCTATTAAGATCTGTTTTGGTTGTCTTCGTGCGATTTGAAAAAATGATAAGGTCAATGTTATCCCAATTTGTTAGGCAACCTCTTCAATCACTCAACCTTTTATCTAAAGTTTTTCTGCACATATATTTTAATATTTGAGTTATAATATTGTAAGCTTGAACGTTGTAAATAAGGGATAATTTGAACACATCAGTTTTGAATTTTTTGAACCCAATTTATTTTTTGCATTTTCTGTTTAGATTTTATCCAGAACATTTAGCAGATTGTTATATCAGTTTTAAATAAGGGATAAGATGATCCCGATTTTATATGATTTAGAGGGCCTTGATTAAGCCATGTCAGCATATATCCGATTAAATCTGAATTGTAATGGCTGTGATTAAGCCATGTCAGTCCAGTTCCTACAAAATCTGATTTTCAAAGGTTGAGATTTGTTTCAGATATAATTTATGGCTAAAATTAGGCCACGTGAGCAGAGTTTCGCTCTGCTACGTCGGCACTAAAATATATAATTACAACCATAATTTTAATTTGTAAGAAAATACTACAATAATAAATGTTAAAAGAAGATTAAACAAAAATTTAGTAAATACTGGGGTTAAGTAAAAGATAAAATTAAGATGATGGTGTGTTATGAAAATTTTAAATTAGTAAAAAAAAACTAACCAATCATGGGTTGCCATGTTACAAATTCTCATTGGTTAAAACCATTTGGAAATTGTATGGACATATTATACTAGTTTATTACCCGCGTATTACGTGAATATTTTTAATATATATAAAATATAATAAATTAAAAGGTGAAAATATATATATTATTTTTAAACAAAACATATAATAACGATATAGTTATTTATTATTACCTATTAATTTTGTATAATTTTACACACACATGAATAGTAATTATTTTCTTTAAATATTTTAAACTTTTATTATATTATATTATAATTAATAAGTTATTAGAGTATTAGATTTTGTTTGATTTGATTTGATCTAAATTTAAAGTAGATTATGAGGGTGTTTGGATTTGCGTTTGAAAAAATGCTGTAGCGTTTTGGAAACTAATAATCAGATAATAGCTGTAACAAAAAGTGCTGCAGGAAATGTAGTGTTTGGTTTAGCTTTTGCTGTTTGCTATCATAATTATCAAATAATCAGTTTTTAAAGTGTTTGGATTTGCGTTTTTACTTGTAAAATGACCAAATAATCACTTATGAAGCAAATAAGCTACAATTTTTAACTTATGAAAAAGTGTGGTAAGATAACGCTAAACGCAAATAATCACTTATTAACGTATGCAATCCAAACACTTTAAACTAATTATTTGCGTTATTGTAACGTAATAAGCTGATAATCTGGCTCATAACGCAAAACCAAACACCTATTAGATTTCGATAGATATAATTTAAATTTTATTTATTAATTTTTAAAACTAGAAATGACACGTGTCGATTCATGGTGATGACACGTGGATTCATGAGAGTTGAATATATTTACTCTTTTATTTATACAGATAGATAAGAAAGTCAACATAAATTATTTTTGACAATACGATTTATCAATTAAAGTACATAAATCTAAAATTTGAATTTCTATATGTATTAATGTATCTAGCTATTAATAGGATGTTTCGATATAACATTTAAATGCTTTTAGTATTAAACGAGTTATTGGACTCCGCGCGTTGCTGCGGGGTCTAAAATATTAATTAAAAAATAAATAAAAGTACAAAATGAATAAAATAAATTTCAAACAATTCAAATAACGAATAACCACTGAACCAAGATCGAAAAGTGAAATTGGAAAGCTGATATGTATTCAAGAAGCAAGTCAAATGATACTGTTTGTTAGCTCTTATTATTAATTTTCTAGTTTTTGCAATGCTAAAATTACAAATAATATTTTATCAAATCAGATATAAACCAAAATTAATTAAGTAAATATTCATAACCATATTATGAAAATTTGACATTGATTAGGTTTAATCGTCAATTAAATTTGTTGGTTTACAATCGAATCAAATAAATTTATAACGGTAATGTCTCTAATATATCGATCAGGGTCTACCAACGTTATAATAGTAATGTTCAATGTTACACATCTTCTTATTTAATAAAAATATCTAAATATTAAATAGTTACATTTTATTTATAAAACAGTTTCATTAGAATTTTGTATTGTGCATTTGAATAATAATAGTTTTTTTTCATACGATTAAACATAACATAATAGTTTTAATTGACCACTCCAAATATAAGTATAATTAAAATCATAATTTTAAGTATGTAATAAACTGTTGTGATAATAGTAATGTTCAATGTTATACATGATCATATTTAATTAAAAAATCTAAATATTAAATAGTACATTTTAATTATAAAACAAATTCATTTGAAATTTGTATTGTGCATTTGAATAATAAATTTGTTTTTATATAATTAAACATAACATAATTGTTTTAAAATACAACTCCTAACATAAGTATAACTAAAATCATAATTTTAAGTGTGTAGGAAAATATTATAATAATAAATATTAAAAGAGGACTAAACAAAATTTATTAAAATAAAAGAGCTAAATAAAAGATAACACTAAGATAAGAGTGTGTTATGAAAATTTTAAATTAAAAAAAAAAAAGAAAAAATTCAAATTAAAAAAAAAGAAAAGAAAAGAAAACCAACAAAAAGGTGGAAGATTACCATTGGCCAAGTAGATATGATAAATGTATGTATATATAATGTAAGATACCTTATTATTTTTTTTTAATGGCTTACTAAGTATTTACTACAATTAATTGTAAGATGTATTTTAGTTACTATATATTTCAGAATCTTATTAAATACTTTTTCATTAAAATATTGGTAGCGTTTAGTTAACGAAAACTATTCATTTTTCAATTTCAATTTTCAAGTTATAGTATTTAGAAAAAAAACAAGGATTTTTTATGAAAAGTAAAAACTTGTTTAGATGATTAAGTTTTAGTTAAATAAGATGAGTGATTATAAAATAAGAAAAACTGGATAATTGATAGAAAAGTAAGAGAGAAAAATAGAGTATTATAAAGAAATATAACGTAGGTAATAAAATTATAAGAGAGACAATATGAAAAGTGGTATTTTAAAAAGTAAAATGAAAATTTATGAAATTATTGTTAAGTAAACAAGTTTTCATTTTTGAAAAGTGATATGGAAATTTTGGAAATTTTTTGTTGCTAAACGTAACCTTAATGTTATTGACAGAAAAAAAAAATTCATCATAAGGTATGGATAATATTGACAAAATTCACCTCATGTTCAAGACTAACATTCAAAGGCTCTTAAATTCATGATAGAGATCGATTTAAAAGAATTCGTCGTAACTAAATAAATATTTAAACAAGGATTATTACAAGGTCCTGGTGGTAGTGTAGCGGACAGGAACATTAAATTCATAGTGGATTAAATTTAGGGTTAAATATGTCAAAAGGTAATCTATTTTCATTGTTTTTTCAATTTAGGTAACATACTAAAATTTTTTCTATTTGAGGTAACATATTTTCAAATCAAGTCAATAAAGGTAACCGTATCGGATTGAAAGATAAATATTACTGACATGACAGTTTCTGTATCCAGTCATCAGTTTTTTTAATTTATAATATTGCTTAATTATTTTTAAATTTGTTCAAAATAACAAGGTATTATCAAAAAGTACTTTTAAATTACACAAAATAGTGTACATCATATAACAATTAAACTATCATTTCTGTAAAAAAATGTTGACTGGACAAAGAAACTGTTACGTCAGTAGTTTTTAACTTTCAATCCGATATGGTTACCTTGATTGACTTGATTGGAAAGTATGTTACCTTAATTAGAAGAAAAATTAATATGTTACCCAAATTGAAAAAACTGTAACAGTATGTTACCTTTTGACGCAATTAACCCTTAAATTTAATTTGACACGTCTTTAAATATGACAGTGAGTTACGTAATTTGCATCCTTAACGTTGATCGTAGGACTCGTCGATAAAGCCCCTTTTTTTATATAATAATAGGTTGTTATTAGATACACTTCTAGTCATGCATCGTTTGTTGTAAACATAAAATAAAATATTAGAATATATGGTTCCAATGAAGTTGTCTTGTGAACGGATCTTTGCATCAATCGTATAATATTTTTCTTCAAACTAACTCATGCTTGAATATGAACAACCGATGGTACAAAAAAGCAGTATTCTACTGATTTGATTACCATCTTCACTTCCAACTATTAACACAAATTCTTGTGAATCTTGACATCTAAATCATGAAAATAATGTGTGTCATGTTTAAGTTAAACGTTTCATGTTTTTCTATTATCATATTTGCTTTTATGTTTTTTAACAAACCAGATTATCCGAATTTAAATCTCTAAAATACAAATTCATGTATCCAAATACATATTAATTAAGAATAAATATATCACAAACTAAATGTATCTGGAATTATTTTTCTCAAAACGACTAAATAAATATTAAAAAACCAAAATATATAAAGTTTTAGTTAATAAATCTATAATATCAAGATAAAACAAAAACAAAAGTATACATTAAGATAATAATAAACACTCAATATTATGTAAATAATCAACACTAAAGATATATAAAATTGATTTTTTTTTTGGATTTTCGCATATTCAAATATCTGAAAATTTGGAATTTTACTACCCGAATCTAAAATTTCGGATATCCGAAAATCCGGATATCCAAAATTTCGGAACATATTTTTGGTATTTTATTTCAGATCCTCAGATTCAGATTTTTATGAACACCCCTAATATAGAGGGAGTTCAATGGAAAACTCATACCTATCAAAATATCTTGGAAAACCAATGTGCATCAAAAGGAGACATAATAGAGGTCATTAAGGGTAATATTAAAATTTTTTAAGTCATATATATTTATTAATTAAGTTTAAAAACAAATTACATGATTTTAGGAAATTTCCACAGTCATGGTGATTCCATATTTATGCCGGAGAAGTTATAATCATTCAAAATTTCAAAAGCCCTAAACCACCACTTCCCCCCTCTTAATTTCTTTGGCATCCATCATACCTTCATCTCCGACCATATTTTTCTACAGTCTCCGCAACCGTCCGGCTTCTAATTCCGGCCTCATCCACCGTCCGACCATCTTCGCATAGAGGTTTCCATCTTCCGTCGTCGCCCCGCCTCTATCACAACGTTCATGTAATGTGTCACATGAGAAAACCGAGAGAGAGAGAGAGAGAGAGAGAGAGAGAGAGAGAGAGAGAGAGAGAGAGAGAGAGAGAGAGAGTAAGAGTTTCTACACGAAGGTCTTGATTTTCAACATAATGATTTGATTTATTCAAGGTGTTTCAATAAAAAAAATGGTGTATATTAACGATGTAGCATTGTGAAACACAATATATTGACGATGCAATAGCGATTTTGTTTTGCATAGAAGTGATATTGGCGATGCATATGTAAGTGTATAATCAATTTGATATGAAAATTTTTGTTTGTTGAATATGATACATCATTTTGTATAACAATGATATTAACGATAAATCTAAGATTTTGTTTTACATAATAATGATTGATGATGCATTAGTGATTTTGATTTGCATAGGATTGATATTTGAAGGAGTGCATCGTGATTTTAGTGTGATGCAGTTGTGATTTTGGTTTGCATGAATTAATATTGAACATGAAGATGAAGATTTGAAGTCGTTGCATCGTCTTTTTGTGGAGTACATCATCATCATTTTAATGGAGTTCATTGTCGTTTTTGTAGAGTGCCGAGTGCATCATCATCTATGGTTCAATGTTGAACTTGAAGATGATGATGAAGATTTGATGGAGCGTATATGAATGTTTTTGTAAAATACATAATAATGTTGGGAATAAATAATAGAGATGAAACAATTATATTGTATATAATTGTAAATACTCAATAGATTAGGGGTTATATGTGTAAATACACAATACTTGTGTATTGTGTATAAATAGAAGTGTATGGTTCTGTTTGTATGTGCTGCTAGAAATCTCAGATTACACATACACATACGAGTAGATCAGATTAGAGAGAAGGAGTGTCAAGCAAGAAAGTCAAGAACATAATGTAATATTTCTTCTCTCATTAATCAAACATTCGATTTTATGTGTTTATAATAATTGTTCATATGAATTGTGTTGTATATGATTGAATTGCATGAAAAGTGAATTCACAATTGGTATCAGAGACTAATATGGCTGAATTTGAGTGAATTTTGAATCTGAAATCGTTTTTTTAAGAACACTGTTATATTCATTTTTTTGAAAATTTGAAAATCAATTGAGGATTTTGATTCTGTGGATGAAATGATCTGATATTTGGATCGAAGGTGCGAATTTTAAAGACGAATTCAATGATATAAGTATCAAATTTTAATTACAAACACACAAAATTTAATTGAGAATTTTCAGATTATTTGAAAAAGTGTGTGTTCTTGAGGTTTTTGGTTTTTAATCGAGAATTAGCCAAAGTGATTTCACAAAAGTTGTTTCTGCTATTAAAACGAACATTCGAAATCAATTTGAGGTCATTTCATGGATTTTTGTTGAAAAAGTTTGGATCTGATCTTGTTTTTGTTGAAAAATGATATAACTCGGGCATAACTAAATTCATAGTGTAATTCGAGTTTTATAAAGAAGGCATTCGAGTTTTATGTATGCTTCATTCGAGTTTTATGTATGCTTCATTCGAGTTTTATCCTTAACTGATCGAGTTGGATAAAGAGTTAATCGAGAACTTCATGTTTCATTCGAGTTGATCAAAGCATCAATCGAGAAACTTCATGTTTCATTCGAGTTGATCACAGAGTAATTCGAGTTTCATTTCACTTCACATTCGAGTTGAATCATTCTTCATTCGAGACTCAATAAGCTTCATCCGAGTTTCATACTTAATCAATCGAGTTTCATACTTAATCATTCGAGTTTTATCATTCTTCATTCGAGTTTCAGTCATAACCATTTGAGTTTCATTCTTTTATCATTCGAGTTTGACTATATGACCTATTTTGCTTAAATTGGTCATAACTTTTGACTGGAACATAGTTAGAAGGCCTACCATACGTCAAATCGAAGCTTAAACAGAGATCTACATTTCTAGAATAGGCATACCCGGTTCGGGTAAATTTTCGAGGCCCAATTCCACTCCAGAAAAAAGTTACGGGCATTTTTTCTGCAGAAAAGCTGAAATTTCAAAGTCAAAATGTCATTTCAGAGCTGATTTTTCACAAGTAATCATTAACTGAAATAGTTTTTGAAAGTTTTATCAGAATTCACTCAGTTTTTCCATAAAAGATCTTGGAAGATTCATTTTTCTGCAATTCATAATGGTGTTTGAACAATTTTCAAAGTCTGAGCTGATTGTCAAACTTACTGAATCTAAAAAGATTCGTAAGAACAATTACGACATTCTCGTTCAGTTAAATACTGATAAACTTTTGGCGTTACGTGACGTACAAATACTGAATGAAGAAATTCAGAGCTTAAAATAAAAACAAAACTCTGAGAGTTGTGCTCATCAATTGAAAATATCTGAATTACTTAAAGAACTTGATGAGCTGAAACAAGAAAATTTTCAGAATGCAACTCAACTGAAATATCTTTTGCCTGAAAGATCTGATCTTTACAAGAAAGTTAAGGATCTTGAAGATACACTTTCTAAGACAAAACAAACTGGTCAGAATTGTATTTTAAACAAAAATGAAGAATTTTTTGCTCTTCAACAAGAGTTGTCTTTAACTAAAGATTTGATTGAGAAGGAAAAACATGAGTTCTTACTTAAAGAACAAGATTTTAAATCAAAATCTGAATTGTTTGAAGATGAAAGACAGATGTTCTTAATCAAAGAACAATCTGTTAAATCTGATTACCAATCATTTGATCATGACAGAAATTCAAATTTAGTCATTATCAAAAGTTTGGAAGATCAGATACTTCATCTTACAAAACAATTACATGTGTTTTCTTTTAAATGCACCATGATGCGTTAATCTAAAAACGTATATGCATCGAATCCAAGGGCTATGATTGATTTTACAAGGTTTTCCGATGCATAGAGATTTTTCATTGAACCCATCCCTATATTGGTTGTTCAATGGAAAACCACACACATCGTAAAACTTTAAAAAACTTCTAATTCACCACAAGGGACATCAATGCATCACAACCTTCATTACACTGGTACAAATTTTGGCTTTGGTCACACCCGAAATGTGTGACGATAACCATATAGTCACACATGTTTTTTCATTGTGTGTGTGACTAAAGGTCCCGTGACCAATGGGTCCATACGGTCGGTCACATTAGATGGTTAGTGACCGTATCCATTTACAAAGAGTGACCAAAACCAAAAAATGTGTGACCATACGCTCTTTAAAATCAAGCGAAAGTGTATTTTGTGTGACTATTGTCAATGCAATGACCACTTTATTTTTTTGTATGTGTGGCTGATTGCAACCATTTGGTCACACAACGAGTGTCTTCTTGTGGGCTTTGGTCATAAAATTATGTCAAAAGTGGCCATAGGTTTTAAAAGTGTGACCATATGCTCTTTTAAGTGAGGTAAACTTGTATTTTGTGTGACTATTGTCAATGCAATGACTACTTTATTTTTATGTATGTGTGGTTGATTGCAACCATTTGGTCACACAACGAGTGTCTTAATGTGGGCTTTGGTCACATAAAATTATGCCAAAAGTGGCTGTAGGTGTTAAGAAGTGTGACCATATGTTGTTTTAAGTGAGCTAAACTTGTATATTTTGTGACTATTGCCCATACAATGGTCACTTAATTGTTATGTATGTGTGACTGATTGCAACCATTTGGTCACAGAACGAGTGTCTTTTTGTGGGCTTTGGTCACATAAAATTATGCCAAAAGTGGCCTTAGGTGTTAAGAACTGTGACCATATGCTGTTTTATGTGAGGTAAACTTGTAATTTGTGTGACTATTGTCAAAGCAATGGCCTCTTTACTTTTTTTGTATGTGTGGCTGATTGCAACCATTTGGTCACACAACGAGTGTCTTCTTGTGGGCTTTGGTCACATAAAATTATGCCAAAAGTGTCCGTAGGTGTTAAGAAGTGTGACCATGTGCTGTTTTAAGTGAGGTAAACTTGTATTTTGTGTGACTATTGCCCATGCAATGACCACTTTATTTTTATGTATGTGTGGCTGATTGCAACCATTTGGTCACACAATAAGTGTCTTCTTGTGGGCTTTGGTCACATAAAATTATGCCAAAAGTGGTCGTAGGTGTTAAGAAGTGTGACCATATGCTGTTTTGAGTGAGGTAAACTTTTATTTTGTGTGACTATTGTCCATGCAATGACCACTTTATTTTTATGTATCTGTGGTTGATTGCAACCATTTGGTCACACAACGAGTGTCTTTTTGAGGGCTTTGGTCACATAAAATTATGCCAAAAGTGGCCATAGGTGTTAAGAAGTGTGACCATACGCTGTTTTAAGTGAGGTAAACTTGTATTTTGTGTGACTGTTGTCCATGCAATAGCCACTTTATTTTTATGTATGTGTGGCTGATTGCAACCATTTGGTCACACAACGGGTGTCTTCTTGTGGGCTTTGGTCACATAAAATTATGCCAAAAGTGGCCGTAGATGTTAAGAAGTGTGACCATATGCTGTTTTAAGTGAGATAAACTTGTATTTTGTGTGACTATTGTCAATGCAATGACCACTTTATTTTTATGTATGTGTGGCTGATTGCAACCATTTGGTCACACAACGAGTGTATTCTTGTGGGCTTTGGTCACATAAAATTATTCCAAAAGTGGCCGTAGGTGTTAAGAAGTGTGACCATATGCTGTTTTAAGTGAGGTAAACTTGTATTTTTTGTGACTATTGTCCATGCAATGACCACTTTATTTTTATGTATGTGTGGCTGGTTGCAATCATTTGGTCACACAACGAGTATCTTCTTGTGGGCTTTGGTCACATGGAGCGCGCCTCTTTAGATGCATCTGACTTTTTCATAATTTCAGAACAAAATGATACTTAATTAACGTTTGCAAACACAATATATAATATGAAAGATATTTGTATGGACTTAATTACAATATAACCAAAACCTGGTAAGCTTCTGTGCTCGATACTGTACGATATCAACCCATTTATTGGGCTTGACAATATCAGTATACTTGGGTGGGACTTGATTTAGTTTTGAAGGTGTATCCTTGTTGGGCAGTAAGTATTTTTCCCTCAATTTACTTCTGAAGTTCCTTAGATGTGCACCAAGACGATTCATTTCTAACTTTCTGTATGTCTCATCAGCATCAAAATAGCGCTGCAAATAACAAATTATACACACAAATCTGATTAACAACAATCTTGTTTAATTTTTGAACATTGAGAAAGTAAACATAATTGGTTAAAACTAACTGTGATTTCATCCCATAGCTTAGCTCTTGCTGCTGAATCGACCTTCTTCCAATACAGAATCTTCAAGCCTATGTGCTCACGAACCATGTCTCCTGAAAAATTTGCAAACACTATTCTGTGATCCCCTGTTAGCATATCCATTGTATCAAACGTTACCTTGAGCTTTAATGCACCGGGTCTGCTGTACTGGTTGCGTAACTTGAATAACCTAGTTATGTCCCTCGGCGGAACTATTTTGAATGGATTTGCATTGATTGTCGGATGATCCATCTCATGTTTTTCATCATAATCATCGTACTCCTCTGATTCATATCCATCATGATCATCTGCCTCACCATTATTTTCAATAAGAAGTTGATTGTTAATGGTTTTAGTATCCATGATCCTTTAGTTATTTTGGAAAGAGTTGAAAAAGATTAAAAATGATGAAGATTCGGCTAGAAAAGTGTAAATGCAGATTAATGATTGTGTTTGTAGACATTAACTGTAATTATTGAAGTTTAAGGAATGTCAATCGTCAAGTATAATTTAAATATTTTCGCATAAATTTTGGCTCCATGTTTAAAATATTCCAGAAATCTTTCGATCCAAAAGTAATAAGAAAAATATCAAAAATGTTTTATGAAGAAAATACAAAACCACATAAGTTAACTTAGTGGTAAAGGTGGTGGATGGTGTTGGGCTGGTCACGTGTTCGACTCTAACATGTAACTTCTTTGGCTTTTTTTATTTTGTAAGTGATAATGATATAACTTATATCTTATATTTTGAATGGCTAGAATATCATTAACAACCAAACTTATATAAGCTAAATAACTTATACTTGCAATTTGGGTATAGTTTAAGGACCATTTTTGTAATTTACTCTAATTTGAATTCAAACCAACAAAATGATCAACCAACATTTGTACATAAATCTAAACATATATTGTATTATAAATCAAAACATGCTTGTAGTAATTACAAGTATCAGCATTGTATTTTGTATAGAATTGTATCAAAACCATACCAAATACAAACATGACAACTAAAAATGCATTCATTGCCAGGGTTGTATAAAATAGCTGTAACAAGCATACCAAATAGAAACATTATAACTAAAAATGTATTCATTGCCAAAAAGAAACCCTCTAAGTAATGCATCATTTTGCCAATTGTGTTGTTCACAAGAAAGTCTGAACCTGTTGAAATGCCTTGGTACAAGCCTTGAGCGATAGTGCATCAACAATCGTCTGACTTTGGCTGCTGTTTTTGAGACCGTCTGCCGACGCCCTGCTGATTTTCTGAAAGCAACATTCAACAGGCTCCTTGCCTCTTCTACGCTTTGTCCACCTTATGCCATTAGCAGCATTCCAAGGACAAACGTAGCATTAAGCGATCCCAAACGTGCTGCCCGTTGGAGCCTCTCCATTCCTTCAGGCTCAATACCCGCATAAATAATAATTAGCTGTTGATCAAGACAATACAGAAACATAAATATGTATTTTATGTTCAGGAAAATAAAATAAACAATAGAAAGCATGGAAAATAAAGTGTACTAATCCATTATTAAACAACAAGCTTATGTTTCCTTTCTCCCTCAGAAGGGATATCAGTTCAGTTTTGGGCCTCCTAATCCCTAATCGAAGGATGAAATCAACTTCTGTTAGGCACAAAAAGGCCTCAGTCAAACCTGTTGTACATCTGAGGGGGAGATTTTTAATCAAACATGTTGATGCACTTGAAGGTTGAATTTAAGGCCTGTTATATGCCTTATTGAAACCTGAAAGTGATTTGCAATATCAGCCTAAAGCTGTTTACCATGTTGCATTCGTTGCAACAAAGGCAATTTGTCCAAGCTGTTCAGTCTGCTGAACAGGCTGGACACAAACTGTCTACGCTGCTCTATTCTGTTGAGCAGCTTGGACGGTTTATGAGTGTTCTGTTCTTTGTGAACAGGTTAAACACTTCATTGGAATATGTTTCCAAGTCCTCATGTATTGTTTTTGGCTACAAGATCAGTTTACAAGTCGAAGACAAAGTGGAAAATAGAACTGCACAGCCTGCCCACGCTATTCTGCTACATGAAGACAAACGGACATTTGAAAAAGGGTGATAGACCTTTTCTTATATCAGAATGGTATTAGCAAAAGATGAAAGATGCAAAGTTGACATTCCTTTTTTGGTTAAAGCCTTATGTAACAGTGACAAAAAGGAAAAGACAAAGATTCTGCCATGTGAAGACAAAGATACTTTATCAGAACATGCAGAAAGGTGTTTTGTCCTTTTGGAACGACTCCCCACTATCTCATCTGTCCAATGAGGAAGCTTCACTGAGATTCTCCTTTTGAGTATAAAAGGAAGCTTCTAAGGATTATGAGATATCAAGAGTGTGAAATCAGAGCGTGCATTGAAGTGTGTTATTCCATGCATGCAAGTGTGCTTATATAAAACAGTAGAGTGTGTCTAAGCGGTTATGGTATAAGCTGTCCATCTGAGTCTTGTAAAAACAGTGAGTGCATCTAAGTGAGTGCAGTCATTGTGTCTAGTCTGAGTGTGTCTTATATTAGTTGAACAACTGTTGTATCTTTCATCTCAGCTTGAACCTTTCCGCATTCAAGCTTGTTTGTAATTAACACTTGTTAATAATATACACAAACATTGAGAAAAGATTGTTAATTTTTTAAATAGCTGCATTCACCCCCCTCTACAGCTTAGAACTATACACTTTGGAAACCTTTCGGAACCTACAACTGGTATCAGAGCGGTTAGAGTGTGTGTCTACTCTAGATCTCTCATTCTCCCTACGTTTCCATGGACAACAGTGCTGCTAGTTCCTCTTATTATGACAATGGGTCAATGGCCAAACCCCCAAAGTTCAATCATCAGAACTTCTCTGGCTGGAAGTGCAGAATGATGCTGTATTTAGAGAATCTGGATGTACAACTGCTAGGATAGTAATGGAAGGTCCCTATGTGCCAACTTCTGTTACTACCATAACTCCTGCTGTTTTAGGAGCTGCCCCTGATATCAGAACCTTTGAGAAGGCCAAAGCTCAATGGTCTGATGAAGACAAAAGACTGGTTGCTCTGGATGCAAAAGCCTGAAATAATGTGGTTATCTCTCTGCCTGATGATGTGTTCAAACAGGTTGAGAAGATGAAGACTGCGAAGGAGATGTGGAATACTTTGTGTACCGTCTATGGTAGACCCACATCACACTGGACAACAAGATTAACAATCTTGTTAGACAGTATGAACTCTTCTTTGCAAAACCAAAGGAGACACTCACAGAAACCTACACCAGGTTTACTGCTCATGTTAATGATCTCAAAGCTGTTGGGATCACAAAGGACAGCCTGACACTGGTGAACAAGTTCTTGGACATCTTACCTGAAGAATGGAACTACTTTTCTACCATCTTGAGAAATTCAGGTACCATCAAAGGTATGGATCTTGTAAAATTATATGGATCCTTACTAAATGATGAGCAGTCAAGGCAGCAGAAGAGAAATGCCTTGGAAATATCCAAAAGAGGTGCTGCCTTAGTGGCCAGCGTGAGATAACCTGTTGGACAGGTGTGTGATGTGTTCACACATCCTGACCAACAGGCTGATGATGAAAAAGAAGAAATGTCTGAAGAGGTCGACAATGCAGATCTTGCTGAGTTTGATGATGGCAGATGATAGCAATGCTTGTCAAAAGATTCAACAAGAAAAGGTTTGGAAGAAATATGCTGCAGGGGAACTCAAATGCTGTCAAGAAGAAGGCATTTGATAAATCTAAAGCTTAGTGCTTCAAATGTGGCAAAACTGGCCATATAGCTCCTGACTGTGTGTCAAAAGCTGTTGGTCAGTCTTCCAAACCATACAAGACTAACATGGACGATGGCTATAGGGTTAAGTACCTTATGGCCATGACAAAGATTAAAAAGTTGGAAAACCCAGTGGCTTCCAACAAGCAAAAGGGACTGATGGCAGAGACATGCGACTGGGAGGAGTCTGATTCATCCTAAGATGAAGAAGACAATAATTGTCTGATGGCCAATACTGACATCCCATCAACTAGCAACTTCAAACAAGACTTGGCTGAAGCTGAAGCCTTCAGCAGCTTGGAGAACTGGAACCCTACAATTATGTACAAGGTACAAAATTTTATGGCTTACAGTTCTGATGAAATGTAACAACCTAACTTGTGCCAAGCTTGTAAATATCTGATTTTGAGATAATAATGTAATTTTAGTTACATTATTTATGATGTAATGTATTAAGTTTGAAATTATATGACTCTTTAAAAATTAATTGAATATTTATATTATAAATCATTAAAGATAACCAAAATAAAAGAGATGTAAAATACAAAAGTTTAGTGGGTTAAACAACAAATATAATTAAATAATATATAAAAACCGAAATAATGATCATTTAAGATCATTAACTAAAATTTACTTCTCTCTCTACTCTCTCTCTACACATATCCGGCAACCTCATAAAACCATCAAGAAATTCAAGAAACTTGTGTTTAATTGAGGATTGAAGACAACAAGAAGTTACAAACAACATCAAGCAACATTAATCTGCAAGAAATTAAGGTAATTCTTGACTTAAATCTCAAGTATTCAAGAGTTGGTTCGGTTTTATTAAAAACCGAAACCAAGTGATTTAAATGTAAAGATTTCAAGTTGCATGTATAAGATTATGAAAGAATATGATGAATTGAAACTAATAAAAGTGATAGAAACAAGAATCTGTGATTAGATTGTCCAGAAATGATGAAATCGGAAATTTTTATAAAAACTTGTGTTCTTGGCAAAAAAAATAATCATTTTTGGATGATCTTGATCAAATAATGATGTTATTGATAGGGAAAAATGTATAAAAACACCAAATAATGATAATACATCAGTATATGTAATTGCATGTTACTAAAAAGTGTTTTTAGAAATTTTTATGTAAAACCCCTATGAATATAATGAAGAACATTAAGAACAAATTCTGGGAAAATACTAAGTACGGGATCCGAATTCGGATATACCCGAATTCGGATGAGGTACTCAATTCGGATCCTATCTTGAATTCGGATCAACATTTCGGATTTTGCCTTGGGTCCTAATTCGGATCCATGCTAATTCGGATCTTGCTTTTTCTAATTCGGACCCCAAGTCATCCTCAATTCGGATGATGATCAAATTCGGACAGGCCATTACAATTCGGATTTGTCCGGATCCGGATGATCCGAATTCGGATCCCAATCCGGGCTGATCCGAAATTATGGTCCGAAATGCAATTTTTATATTTTAATATAAATGGCTATATAAATATATATATTGTTATATATATATATTTAAGAACTTTTGGAGAATTTAAAAGAATAAAGAATATGAGCAAACAAAAGATTGATGAGCTATAAAGTTATCAGAATCAGATAGAATTAAAGAATTTATGACCAAAAGATGATGACATTGATAAGATAAGCTATCAGATATCAGACTCAGATAAAATACAAGAATTTGAAGACTAAATTGATGATGATAAAGATGATGAAAATGACATGATCTTATCATGAATGATTTTGAACAGGTTCAGTATATTCTGAACAAAGATTTACAGATTTAAAGACTTAAAAGCGGGTCAGAGACTTGAACTGACAGATTACAGATTGACAAAATCCTGAGATAACTCAGGTGGCAGATTCATATATCTGTTTGACCAAGACCCAGACCTGTGAGTTATAGATATTCAAATTGAACATGCAAAGATCCGTTTGAGATATATTGATGCTGTTACATTATTTGACATTCATTTATCAACTGAATTGAGACCTGTGCACACCATGGATGGGTGTTGCCCAGTGAATCATGATAGTTATTTGCTTATCATTTCATATTGCATTTATTAGCGTTTCAGACTTTGCTTTATGATTCGTTGCTATCATGACTCCTAAGACTTATGCTTATTTCATTGATCAGACTTGATAAGATTTATTCAGCTTGACTAGCCCTTATGGTCTATTGTTCTAGACCTGGCTATTTCACCAGTTCTCACGAACTTGGTAATGACCTCCGATGTTCGGCCATGTTGACCTACTGGTAGCTAGCCCAGTATGTGGCTGATCCCCACGATATAAGCGTGAGTGTGGTTTGAACATCATCCGATCTTAAGATACTATATCTCAATCATGATGAGGGCTGTAGCGGCAGCCAAGACTTATCACGCTTAGATTTATGACTCCGCTTGACACGCATGTTAATATTGAAAATCTATAAACTCACTAAGCTTTGCTTACAGATGTTGCTTTAAAATTTTACAGGAAAAGCCAAAGGAAAATCACCTGCAGGACCTAGTACTTAGGTCATTCAAGATCCAAGTTTTGAAGCTTTCCTAGACCACTTCTCAACAAACTTTCTGGTACTGATTGGAAGACAGCTAATGTGGTGATTCTGGGTAGACTTGTTGTGATGATTGATGTTATGAATAGATTAGATGTTACCCTTTTATAATTTTATAATTTTATTTTGAAATATGTAAACTTAAATCCTAATCTGTAATGTACATGTAATTTTTAATTCCGCAATTAATTACCCTATCTTAGTATGGTTGATATCGTATTGCATGATGTGGGACCTAGACTGGTGAGCACTGCCCCGTAAGGGGTGGTCTTCACATGAAAAAGTGAAAATGTTTGAATATATGATAGTTGATTTAAAAGCTGCTATTGAGAAGCATAATGTTTTACTATCTAAAATCTCTAACTTTAAAATTGATCTTGAAATTAAATCTGGTAAACTGGACAGTTTAGTTGGAAACTGAGCTTGATGAACTAAAACACATCAACTCCATTTTACTGGAAGAAAAAAGAGAAACAGATGTAAAACATGCTAAGCTTCAAAAGATAGTTGACTCTTGGTGCCAATCTGCACAAAAAGTCAGCCATTGTATAAGTCAGCAGATCCCTGCGCAAATCCAAGCCTATCTTGGAGGGGATCTTGACACAACAGCTTCTATTGTTGAGATCAATAATCTGAAAGATAACTTATCCACTCTTGGTGAGCTTCCCAGCACTTTCATACAAAAAGTTAATGGGAAGCTGGTCTCAACAAACAGGTTTGTCAGGCCTCAAAATACTGACAGCTTGTGTGAAAAAGCTGATAATGGAATGTGTTCTCCATCAAATCAGCCTGCTAAGTGCTCTGCTGATTCACACAAGCAAAAGAAGGGTAAACATGTTCAAACTGCAGCAGTGGACACTAAACCTGTTGACAAAACAGGATCTGGGTCCAAAGCTGATGGTAAAAGAAATGTTAATCCTTTTGATGCTAAACATTTTGAAAATAAGTTTTCAAAAGGTAAGAAGCCTGCCTTCAATAAGGGTAAGTCTCATGTTGAAAGCAAATCTGCTGTGGTTTAAAATAAGTTTTGAAATCATAGTGGAAAACTGGTTATAAATGAAAATAAGTCTTTCAAAACCAGAAACAGTGGTTATGTTGATAGGCAGCATCAATCACATCTCAGTAAGGGCAAAGGCAAAGCCATTGCTCAGCCTGAGAAATCTGGGAATAAGTTTCGCAAACCTGTGGAAGGTCAAAAACCAATCAAGCTTTCCTGTTTTTGACATCTGTCCTCCTAAAAAGAGGAAAGAAGAAACAGGCAAAGCCGTTGCTATTGTGCCTTCCACTCAAGCTGTTGATTCATCTAAAGATAGTAATAAGTTTGCTAAACCTGCTGATAAAATCAACAGAAATAACTCAGAATGTGTTTCTGAAAGCTCTTCTTCCAAAAAGGCCAAAAAGAGAAAATGCTATAAATGTGGGAAGAAGACACACTTGGCCAAAGACTGTCCTGAAACTGAGGACATGAGGCCTGTTGACTCTGCTAGTTCCATCATTGCTAAAACAAGCAGTGTTGGAAGTAACTTAGTCAATGAAAGTGGTATCCAAATTGATACCATTCAAATAGGAAATATTAATGTGGATATCTCTAGCCCATCAACACATGTTGATGAAGTAGGAGAACTCATCGCTGTGATGACTTCCCCTAAAAGTAACTAATATTTTCCTATGACATTCTGCAGGACAAACAACTGTCCCAGGTTTGGTACTTGGACAGTGGCTGCTCAGGGCACATGACAGGTTGCAAGGACCTGCTGAATGATCTCAGGCCTGAAAAATGGCCAAAAGTCACATTTGGTGACAATGTATAGGGATCCACTAAGGGATATGGAACTCTTAAAGCTGGTGCTGCAGTGTTCAAAAGAGTAGCCTATGTGGTTGGGCTAAAACATAACCTTGTTAGCATAAGTCAACTGTGTGATGCTGGCTACAAGGTTAACTTTGAGGAGCACCTGGGTTACATATTGGATCCCTAAGGCAAAGTTGTGTTGTGTGCTCAACGAAAGAAAGGTGTATATGTTGTGGACATGAAATCTGTTGATCCCACAACTGAAACCTGCTTTTTCACAAGAACCAATGGAGACCTAAACTGGTTATGGCACAAAAGGCTGTCACACCTGAACTTCAAGAATATCAACAAACTCTATAAGAAAGAGTTGGTGACAGGTTTGCCTTCTATGACCTTTGTTAAGGATAGACTCTGCACAGCTTGTGAGAAAGGCAAGCAGAGGAAATCATCTTTTAAATCCAAGCATAATTTTTCTATTGATACTCCTCTCTTCTTAATCCACATGGACTTGTTTGGACCAGTCAATGTCCCAAGTCTAGGAGGAAGAAGATACACTCTAGTAATGGTTGATGAGTTCTCCAGGTTTACATGGGTAATCTTCTTGAAGAGCAAATGAGAGGCTGCTAGAGAAATCATTGGATTTGTCAAAAAGATGGAAATGCTGAACTCTGCTCAAGTGAAGCAGCTTAGAAGCGATCATGGTATAGAGTTCAGAAACAGTACTCTTGAAGACTTCTGTGAAGAAAAAGGGATCTCACAAAACTTTTCAGTAGTAAGAACTCTACAACAAAATGGAGTTGCTGAAAGGAGAAATAGAACCCTTATTGAAGCTGCTAGAACCATGTTGTGTGCAACTAGTTTACCTTCATCATTCTGGGCTGAAGCTGTCAACACTGCTTGCTTCACCCAAAACAGATCCTTAGTGGTGAAAAGGTTCAACAAGACTCCCTATGAGCTGCTCAAAGGGAGGAGGCCAAATATTAGCTACTTCCATGTGTTTGGATGTCCCTGCTTCATTCTGAATCAAAGGGACCGACTGGAAAAGTTTGAACCAAAAGCTGATGAAGGTGTGTTTGTTGGATACTCTGCTATCTCCAAAGCCTACAGAGTGTACAACAACAAAAGAAAGGTGATAGATGAATCTATCAATGTCACCTTTGAAGAGTCCAGTAATGCATCCACCAAAGCTGTTCCTGAATCAGTTTCAGGAGAATTCAACTTTGATGATCTCATGCATTCAAACAGTGAAGAGGACTCAAAAGCTTCCACTTCATCCAGAGTGGAACCTGTAAACCATGATGGACATGTTGATGATTATGTTGATACACCCTGTGTGAATAAGTGTATTGACTTAATTACAACCTCATGTCTAGAACCAATTAATGCTGATTTTCCTGGATCCTCTGCTGATATGTTCAACAATGGAGATTCATGCTCAACAAGTGAACAGGCTCAAGACATCAGTGTGTCTGAAAATCTTGAAAGCTGTTCAACAGGACCTGTTGAATATGCAAAAAACTCAGGAGAATCCTCATTGAAAAATGATCCTAAGTGGATCAGGTGTCACCCCAATGATCAAATAATTGGTGACATCAACAAAGGGGTACAAACAAGATGGGCAGCTTAGGGAACTTTTGTATGTTCTCTAGTTTCGTGTCTCTCATGAAGCCAAAGAAAGTGAATGAAGCACTGAAATATGCCAATTGGATCACTGCCATGTAAGAAGAACTCAATCAGTTTGAGAGAAACAAGGTATGGAAGCTGGTCCCTGCTCCTAAAGGTAAAACTATAATTGGCACCAAATGGGTTTACATGAACAAGATGGATGAGTAAGGTCATGTCATTAGGAATAAGGCAAGACTTGTTGCTCAGGGCTATAGACAGGAGGAAGGAATTGACTATGATGAAACATTTGCTCCTGTGGCTAGGCTAGAGGCAATTCGTTTGTTTTTTAGCCTACGCTGCTCATAAGAGCATGAAGGTATTTCAAATGGATGTGAAGAGTGCATTTTTAAATGGAAAGCTGTAAGAGGAAGTTTATATCAAGCAGCCTCCAGGTTTTGAAAATGAACATCATCCAGGTTTTGTCTATAAGTTGGACAAAGCCCTCTATGGTCTAAAACAAGCCCCTAGAGCCTGGTATGACACTCTTACTGATTTCCTTATGAGCAATGGGTATTTCAGAGGTAAAGTGGATACCACACTATTCATAAAGAAGGTGAAGTCTGATGTTATGCTTGTTCAGATATATGTGGATGACATAATATTTGGTTCTACTAATGAGCAATTATGCAAGAATTTTTCATTACTCATGAAATCAAAATATGAAATGAGTATGATGGGAGAACTTACTTTCGTTTTGGGATTACAGGTTAAACAAACCTCAAATGGAATTTTCATTAATCAAAGAAAGTACACTTTAGATCTATTGAAAAAGTTTAAATTTGATCAAAGTTCTCCTATTAAAACCCCAATGGCAACCAATGTAAAATTGGATGCCGATGCCAGTGGCAAAGCTGTTTCAGTAAAAGCTTACAGAGGCATGATTGGGAGCTTGCTGTACTTAACTGCTAGTAGACCTGATATTATGTTTGCTACATGTTTATGTGCTAAATTCCAAGCTGATCTAAAGGAATCACATCTAGCTGTTGTGAAAAGTATCTTCAGATTCCTGAAGGGTACACCAGAATTGGGTCTTTGGTATCCCAAAGACTCAAGCCTTGAACTAACAGGTTATTCAGATTCTGATTTTGCAGGTTGCAGGCTAGACAGGAATAGCACAACAGGTGGATGTCAACTTCTTGGTGGTAAGTTGATAAGTTGGTGTAGCAAGAAGCAGAATTCAGTTTCTACTTCTACTGCTGAAGCTGAGTACATTGCTGTTGGAAGCTGCTGTGGGCAGATTCTGTGGATGCAGCATCAGCTTGAAGACTATGGACTTGTACTTAGGAAAACTCTTATTCTGTGTGACAATAGAAGCGCCATAGCTATCTCCAACAATCCAGTGTTTCACTCCAGAACAAAGCATATCGAAGTCATACATCATTTCATCAGGGATCACATTCAGAAAGGTAATGTGGAGGTAACTTTTATATCCACCGATGAACAGCTTGCAGACATTTTCACCAAACCTCTTGATGAAAACAGATTTAATTATCTGGTAAGCAAGCTGGGCATGTTAAACTAAAGTGACTAAGTGTCCAAAATGTTCTAAGTCATTATATGTCTCACACTGTTCAAGTTACGCAGAACAGCTTAGACAGAATAGGCTATGCATGTTCTATACTTAGCCGTCTTCTGCAAAACTTGAACAGCTTGAGCATATAACAGGTTTGACAACAACAGCTTACATGTCAAGCCTGATCTAATGATCAAACCTCCACCCTGCTCACTCTTTCAATCTGTCATACAAGACGTTGTCTTGTAACCTGATCAGCTATTGAACACAACCTGTTGTTACTTAGCTGAACAGGTTGAAGGAACAGCTTGAAGAGTGAACAGCTTGTGATGACCCTGCTCATCACAGGTTTGACCATCAGCTTAGACCATCTGTTTTAATTACCTTTCTTCACAATTAAGTTACTTAAATTTTGTTTTTATTTAACTTAATTACTGCGGATAATGTGGGTTTACGTGTGTTAGTGATTAAAAAGGGCTCAAGTGGTCTGACAAACGGTCTGACATGGATAACTGTTCCGTTTTCCGTTAACGACCTTTTCAAATCAACCGCCCAAATGTTTCTCTCTCATACACACTCACATTCAAATCCTATAAATACCCCCTACTGTTTCATCTTCGTCTTCCTCACTACTTCCATAACCTCCTAAGAACCCTAAAAAAATATCGACTAAGTGTCCTGTGCTTCTGCTACTTTCACTACTTCCCAAATGGCTGAAAGAAACAACCCCTTTCTACCAGTGTTTGTGGGTGCTGATGTTCACAAACATCCATCAGTCACCACAATGCTGACCTTGAAACCTACCAACTACCTTGATAACCTAACCATCCCCAAAAACTATGTGGGAAAAGGCTACGAAGATATGGTGGAGTTTTTCAAAGTTCATCCGTTGAACTATGCCATGACTGCCACTCTTGGTGTCCTGTACCAGGAGATGGTGTATAAGTTCTGGTACACCTGTGCCTACAACCCAGACACCAAAGTCATCAAGGGCACTATACTCAATGGGACTCAGACCATTGAGATCAACACTCGTCTGATCAGGGAAGTTCTTCGACTCCCTGTGGCTGAAACCTATGATCAGCCACAGTCTGAAGATGAACAGATGAAGAATCTGCTGCACTTCTGTGGTGTAGCAGAACCAAAAGTTGAAGCTACGCTGTTCAAGAAGGATTTGTCTCCTACTTACAGCTTCTTGTTTGCCTCAGTGGTTATGTGCTTCAGCAGCAAAGTTGGTTCCTTTGACCAACTCAGCCGTGATGAGATACCTATAGTCCTACAGTTGGTGGATGGGACTACTATCAACATGGCAAGATGGATTTTCATGAATCTGAGGAATCTGGTGTAGCAGGAGACACGTCCAGCTGCTGTTCGTTATCCCAGATTTCTGAGCATCATTTTCAAGCATGTTTGTGGTGAGCACTTGTATAACTCTCAGCCTTTACTCTGTACTGCTGTTTTTCCTGTTATAGGAAATAGAGTTTTCTATACTCCGGTTCTCCCAAATGAGCCTCCTCTCTCTACTCCAATGAGGAGGCTGCTAGGATTGGTGGAAGGACCCTCTGATGTGAGGGTGGATCCAGAAGCTGCTCCTGCTAGAAAATCCAAATCCAGGGTCAAGTTTGTTAAGAGGACCCTAGAAACGACTGAAGCTGGGCCTATCCATAAGAAGGCCAAAACAACTAAGTCTAAGTCTGCACCCTCAGCCTCTATGGCTGAGGGGGAGCAAGCTTCTCACCCTGGGTCATTTGTTGACCCTGAAGCCTTTGTGGCTGGTGCCTCTGTGGAACCTGAGACTATGGAACAGGCCAACCCACCTGTTTCCGCCCCAGTCTCCAAACCTGTCCAATCTGAACCTCTCACCTCTCCACAATCACCCAGCTCATCTCTTAGATTATACCAACGAAAAACCCTTGCCAAAAAAAAAAAAACCAAAAACCAAAACAGCCCAATCTAGCCCCTCTGTTCCCTCTCAATAGGGTTCAGTTGAAAAAGAACCTACCCTTGCTGCCTTTCCTATTTTGGGAGAAGGTTCAGCACAATTGGAGCCTGCTTCACTCCACCCTGTGTCAACCCCAAGTCAGCCTAGACCCTCTGGTTCCTCCCAACAGGAGCCAGTTGTACAAATGGAGACAGCCACATCCACTATTCCAGCCTCCCAACAGGATGAGAATATTGAAAGACAGGAGTTCTCTCCACTCCACACTGACTCCACACTGTTCCGACCTCATACTTCTCTACACCCTGAGTTTGCACGAGGTGTCCACACAGCTGGCTTAGACCAACCAGCAGCTCAGCCTCAAACTTCTGTTCCTCATGATGTAGCTGTTCTACACCAAATAGTTGCTCAAGGACCAATTACTCAAGCTGATGAACCTTAGGGAATGGAACATCCCTTTGGTGGGGCTACTCCCATTATTCAAACTCCATCAGCAGGTTTCACCACTGCTGATGTTGAAATGCAAATACCATCTCCCAATGATGAGGTACCTTTAAACCAAGTTATTGCAGAGGGAACCAGCACTGGCCTTAATGAAGGTGCTGCAAAACAAGAAGTGTCTGAAAGGCTACCATCCTCTACCTACTCTCCTGATGATGCAGCTACAGCCACTGCTGAAGGACCCATTGATCCCTCCATGCTGGGCAACATCACTTTCGCCCAGGCTATGGAGCTCCTTTCGAAAATACCCTCTCCTTCTACATCACATCCCCATACACCAGCCTCATCCTCTTCATCACCCTCTACTCACTCAAAACAATCCACCCATACACCTCCATCCCCTAAAGACCTGCCTTTGAAGGATCAGCTTTCCTTGCTGACCAACAAAGTTGGTTCTTTAGAAACCTCCATGACTTCTCTACCCGCTCTCATTTCAGACTCTGTGTCTGAACAGCTTAGGGGATTTTTTTGATATGTTCAAGGATTCCTTCCCGACCACTCCACAAACTGACAACTCCTCACAGCTGCTTGCACTCACTGCACAGCTGCAAAATGTCTCCACCTCCCACTCCTCAATTATTTCACTCCAACAGGATTCTGTGTCCTCTATGACAACCATATCCCAACAGCTGTCCTCTCTCCTTACTACTTGCAATTCTACACTTCCTGCCACTTTGGCCAACTTAAACACCTTAATAGGCTCTCTATCAATTTCTATGTCAGCAAACCTTGCTGATGTGCAGGACCCTCTTGAGTTACATCTTGCACAGTTCCAAAGTTTGCTCTTGACAGCTTCTGATAGGGAAAACATTCTTAAGCTGACCTCCCTTGCTGATACCCAATCATCTTCTCTTCAAAACTGTCTTTCCCAACTTGCAGAAGTGAAGGACAACCTGGCTTTCTTAGTGCATAGCCTGGTTGGTCCCAAACCTGCTGCCAAAACTGCTGGCAAGCCTGCTGAATTCGTTTCTTCAGGCAGACCAGTTGTTGAAGGTGCTGGTCCATCTCCTTCAATGGGGGAGAAGTTGTCTGCCTCTAAGACTAAGTGTAAGGGGGAGAAAACTTCTTCTCCTAAGGAGAAATCAGTATCCACTGGTCAACCAGCAGGAGTATCTGCAACGGCTACTGGTACATTGGAAGGTGCTTCTCAAGCTGCTAAGCCTACTCAGGCTGAATCTCCAAACCCTGCTCAGTCTAAGGGAGAGCAATACATTTCTGAGGACAGGCCAAGCAGTAGAAGGAGGCATCTCATTTTAGAGGAAGAAGAAGAAGAGGAAGATACTCCTGAAGCTGTTATCACTACAACAGCTAAAGGAAAAGAAAAAGCAGTATTTGATCCTGAACAGCAGAAAGCAGCAGAGTTAAAGTTTCACAAAGCCAGGGCAAAGGAAATGGGTCTTCCCATGGATAAATACTATGAGTTCAAAGATGAACAGCTTCAAGCCCTGGAAGCACTAAGAAAAGAAGAAGCATCTGCCAAAGCTGCCAAAACTTTTGCACTTCAAGAGGCAAGCAAAATCAAAATGCCCTCTCTGGATGTGCAAAAGAAACTGATGGAAGCTACAAAGGGATCAGCTGGTGAGAAGGAAGTTGAAAAGGAAGAGGGTGCTCTGGTCTTTGTGACTAAACCAAAGCAAGCATCCTCTGCAAGAGCCGAGTTCCACTTTGACAACCTGGCAAGGAAGAAGTTTCATGATGTTGCTGATAGAAGACTTGCCAAGGAGTCTATTGTCAAAGCTATCCCTATTTCAAGAAAAGGCAAATAGTGGAAGCTGCAAATCACCAGAATGGGTGCTACAGGCCCTGAACTGGAATCTTATGACTACACTGATGTTGCCCAAATGGGGTACAGGGAATGGGTTGAGCTGGCAGTTGCCCTGAGCCAGTCTAAGTCAGAAACGGCTAAGACTGTCAGGGCATATGTTAAGAAGCTGATGGAGAGAGTGAAGGATCTTGGCCTGATCTCAAAAGAAGTAAGTGAGGGTGTCTCTGTGACATACCCCAAAATAAAGGCCAGAAGGACAAGAAGGATTCTGAGCTGGAGGAACTCCTCATCTTAATTGAACAGGGTGATTATGCTATTGAGATGAAAGGAATTGACTACAGCCTGTCCAGTGGAGTTGAGTTTGAAGAAGGCAAAATTATTGAAGAACCTGAGTTAGGAGCATTTTTTGTAGATCCCTTAACATAGAAGAAGTTTTCAGAGAGCATCAGATCTATACAGAGTGGATCTGAGACAGCTTGCAGCCTTCAGACTTGCAACTTCATTCAGGCAATCCAGTAGGTGGAGAGCAGCCATCTGGGACCAGCTCAGAGGCTTTTATGAGAGAGGTGAACTTCAAGATCCTAAGTTTATGATCCTCAGAGTTGAAATCCAAGATCTGGAGGAAACACGGGATGAAATTGAAAATATGTTTGAAGGACCACCACCACTGGAGTGAAGTACATCTACCATCTGGGTAGGTGAAGAATGGAAGCTTTCCATCTGTTGGACAGGCTTGCCGTTATCTGCTCCCAAAATCAACAGTCCAAAGTGTTGAACTTTTTGTACATTAGTTGTACTTTGCTTATTTACATTAGTTGTAATATACATTAGTACATTGGTTGTACTCTTGTAAAAACATGTGTTGTTATCTATAATCAAAATCAGTATATATAAACTGATCTTTTACTTTACTTTAATGTTGTAATTTCTTTTCAGCAAGATGTATTGTAAAAATGTATAGTGATTATTGATTAAATCAGCTTAGACAGATTATTGCAAATAGGGGGAGATTGTTAGGCACAAAAAGGCCTCAGTTAAACCTGCTGTACATCTGAGGGGGAGATTTTTAATCAAACCTGTTGATGCACTTGAAGGTTGAATTTAAGGCCTGTTATATGCCTTATTGAAACCTGAAAGTGAGTTGCAATATCAGCCTAAAGCTGTTTACCATGTTGCATTCGTTGCAACAAAGGCAATTTGTCCAAGCTGTTCAGTCTGCTGATCAGGCTGGACACAAACTGTCTACACTGCTCTATTCTGTTGAGCAGCTTGGACAATTTATGAGTGTTCTGTTCTTTGTGAACAGGTTAAACACTTCATTGGAACATTTTTCGAAGTCCTCATGTATTGTTTTTGGCTACAAGATCAGTTTACAAGTCGAAGACAAAGTGGAAAACAGAACTGCACAGCCTGCCCACGCTGTTCTGCTACATGAAGACAAATGGATATTTGAAAAAGGGTGACAGACCTTTTCTTATATCAGAATGGCATTAGCAAAAGATGAAAGATGCAAAGTTGACATTCATCTTTTGGTTAAAGCCTTATGCAACAGTGACAAAAAGGAAAAGACAAAGATTCTGCCATGTGAAGACAAAGATACTTTAACAGAACATGCAGAAAGGTGTTTTGTCCTTTTGGAACGACTCCTCACTATCTCATCTGTCCAATGAGGAAGCTTCACTGAGATTCTCCTTTTGAGTATAAAAGGAAGCTTTTAAGGATTATGAGATATCAAGAGTGTGAAATCAGAGCGTGCATTGAAGTGTATTATTCCATGCATGCAAGTCTGCTTATATAAAACAGTAGAGTGTGTCTAAGCTGTTCTGGTATAAGCTGTCCATCTGAGTCTTCTAAAAACAGTGAGTGCATCTAAGTGAGTGCAGTCATTGTGTCTAGTCTGAGTGTGTCTTAGATTAGTTGAACAACTGTTGTATCTGTCATCTCAGCTTGAACCTTTCCACACTCAGGCTTGTTTGTAATTAACACTTGTTAATAATATACACAACCATTGAGAAAAGATTGTTAAGTTTTTATATAGCTGTATTCACCACCCCTCTGCAGCTTAGAACTATACACTTTGGAAACCTTTTGAGACCTACAACTTCCATCATCTGATAAACCACATCAGATTCTGCTTCTCGTTTGAAGGTTTTGCAACTGTAATGAATGCAGACATAAAAGCTTAATAAAACGTACTCTTAAATAGGCAAATACATTATTATCAACTGTAATTTCTTAATAAAATGTACTCTTAAATAGAAAAATACATTATTATCAACTGTAATTTTTAATACGTCATGTTCATTCAAAAAACCTAAAATCTAAGCCCTAATAAATGGGCTACGGTTCGATAACGTTAATCTATCTCTTAAATAGGCAAATACATCATTATATTAGTTGAATTGATAGTATATGCTAGGGTTAGGAAACTTACATTGTTTTTCTTATAAAAAGTTCAGAGGCACTTGATTCCCCCAAAACCCCAATATTCTCGCTATTACTTCGTCTGGAACCTCCATAATCGATAATCTAATTTGCGTAGTTGCTTGGCGAGAGTTTGAAATGACGATTTGCAGAACGTATCTTCCGTGATTACTTGATAAATTTTAACCTAAGTTTTATTATTCATGGAATGGAATGAAATAGAATTGAATTGATTATATATAACCTAAGTTTATAAAATTACTTGATTAATTTTAACCTAAGTTTTACTATTCACTTGAATTAAATTGAGAAATTCTGTTATTGCAAATCTCGAACTATTAGTTCAATTTCTTAAGCTGTTAGTGCATTTTCTCAAGCTGTTAAGTGTTACAACCTAAGTTTATAAAATTACTTGATTAATTTTAACCTAAGTTTTATTATTCATGGAATGGAATGGAATTGAATTGATTATATATAACCTAAGTTTATAAAATTACTTGATTAATTTTAACCTAAGTTTTATTATTCATGGAATGGAATGTAACTGAAATGATTATATACAACCTAAGTTTATAAATTACATGATTAATTTTCACCTAAGTTTTATTATTCATGGAATGGAATTGAATAGATTATATATACCCTAAGTTTATAAAATTACTTGATTAATTTTAACCTAAGTTTTATTATTCACTTGAGTTAATTTGAGAAAATTCTGTTTTTTCAAATCTCGAACTGTTAGTTCAATTTCTCAAGCTGTTAGTGCATTTTCTCAAGCTGTTAAATATTTTATAACCTAAGTTTATAAAATCACTTGATTAATTTTAACCCAAGTTTTATTATTCATGGAATGGAATGAAATTGAATCGATTATATATAACCTAAGTTTATAAATTTACTTGATTAATTTTAACATAAGTTTTATTATTCATGGAATGGAATGAAATTGAATTGATTATATATAACCTAACTTTATAAAACTTGATTAATTTTAACCTAAGTTTTATTATTCATGGAATTGAATGGAATTGAATTGATTATATGTGAATTATAGTTTCCTATCAATCAAACAACAAATTAAGAACAATAACAATTCATTAATCAGAACTACTAACCGAATGATTGAATATCTGAGAATGTCGATTACAAAAGCTTGAGAGAATAATTCTAGAATCAGTAACTGCTATTCTTCCGTACAAAAGTGCAAATGTCAGAGATCTATTTCTATTGAAACTCAAACATACTATTTATATACATATTTGACAACTATTAAAGAAATACAAAACAACCCCTAGTCTTTGTTTTCATCAATTAAAATACAACCTAACATTCTCCCCCTTTGATGGAAAGACCAAAGTCTTTAAATTGATAGACCCAGATTTTGTTCAAATCTTCTAATGCTTTTACGATCCGAGAGCCTCCATTCAATCTTTGAAATGAACTCAACCATGAGTCTTCGGTCATTAACAGATAGAGCTCCTTTCTTCGTCTTTCTTTTCTTATCAGCTGCAAGCTTTCCTTTTAAACCACTCAAAACTTTATTCAGAGTCCCATCTGAAAATTTGTTCAGCTCTACACTTCTCATAGCTCTTAACTTCTTATTTCTATCTCTGTACATAACTGCTGGATGCTTTACCTTGATAACTTGGAATTCTTTCAACTCTCCAGCAAACTTGATATCTCTGTGTGGAGCTGTCATGTTGATCTTCCTCATACCTCGTTCAACACCTATCTGTAGATCTTGCACTGACATCAATACCAATTTGGTATGCATGAAGTGAAAAAGTGTCTTAAGTGCAAATCTGCAGTGTTCATTTCGTTTGTTTCTGCACAACTCATCAAATAGATCTTCAATGTCGACCATGTGCATATTGAACATATCTGCTTCTGTGAACGTATAAGTGTTTCCATCGGCTCTAGTAACAGTGAATGTTGGATAGAAGATCTTAACAAATCTGTCCTTTTCAATTTTCACCAGATCAACTATCCTGAACTCACTCCTAACCTTCTCAACTTCTTGTGTCTTATTTCTCAGAAAGCTGGCATAGTTGACCAAATTTGGCATATTCGGCTCTAAAACCCTAAATAGCTTGAGAAAAGAACATGGTGCTTGTTTCTTGCAAAATATTCGTTTTTCAAGAATATCTTCGATGTATGGCATCTTGTTCCTTTAACTGATAAACTCTGCCGATCTATTCTCTGGAATCTCAAGTTTCTTTACTTTCTTTTTGCTGATCTCATCTTTTTTCAACAGTGTCAGCATGTCTTGAATTTCCCTCTGAATGACTTGTTGTGCTTCAAATCTGAGTCTATGTTGCTTTTGAGACTCATCAGCAAGCACATATTCATTGAAGAATCTTTACATCACCTCAACCTCATTCAATTCAACCTTTTCTTGAACTACCACGTTTTCAACTGGAAACTCATCAATTTCTTCCTTAACTTGAATAACCACCTCAGGCTTTTCAACCGTTGGTGTCGATTCAGTATCTTTCAAGATCTCCTGAACTAAACCTTCCTCCTCTTCAATCCTTTCAGCTCTAAAATCAATATCAATTAGAGCAATTACATCATCATCTTCAGACACTTCAATGTATTCCTCTCTCTCTTCTCCTACTCCTTGAATACTCAACTCATGATGCTTAACTTGAATATCTTCATCAGAATCAATATATTCTACAAAATTGTAAATATCAGACTGAATGTTCAAAGGAACTGGAACATCTTCATGAAGAATCAATCCCAGCTCACTTTGTTCACCAGCCGATTCTTTTGAGCCCCCGGCCTCTCTTTCTTTAACTTCAGTTTCTTTTTCTGGGTATGTGATCATCAAAACCCCAGGTGTAGTTTCATCAAGCTTTCTCCTCTTCTCCCCCTCATGAGGAGCATCATCAGAGTCCTCATCATGCTCATCATGTTTCCGTTTGGATGAGGAAGCTTGAGCTTGACATGTTTCCTCAACTGTTGCAACCCTTTCTGATAAATTGCCCAATGCAGTTATCACTGTGCTTTCTAAACTTATCATGCGTTCTCTCATTTCATCAAATTGTTCGAACACAAAATCTTTCAACTCTTCTTTCAATTCATTGATAGCTTGATGAGATTCAGATTGCTTTATTGATTCCTCTCCAACAGACTTACCCTTTAAGAACTTGTGAATATTTGACATCTGTGCCATTACCTCAGAAAATTGAGCAGATACATGCGTGTTCACCCCAGCAACAACTTCATTCAACGCTTGATTTAATGTTGATTCAGTTACAAATGGGGATAAAGTCACCACTGGGTCACGTAGACTTCCAGTTGTCACAACAGTCGAACTTGTAAAAAGTACGTCTGTGTGGCCAGTACTCAGAGTTGGTAAAGTCGTTGCTCTGACTGGACTTCCACCCTCTTCAAGGGACGGAGCAACAAATGCTTCCGTTTCTGAGGATGTTCTAGTGGGAACACAAAGTTCAACCACACTAACTTCAACGGATGAAGTTGACTCGAGTGTCCTAGGCTGTATAGGATCTATACTCAGTGATTGAATTGAAGTCGTACACTCGGGCAGCTGTGTACGTGTTTCAATATCCATCAAGTCCAAATGACTCTCAGATAGACTATAAGGTTCATCCCGGTGCTCAATTGAAACAATCTCCTGTTGAGAGGAGACTGAGTGGATGGTTGGGTGTGCAGTCGTCAGTGGGATACTGACTTCTTCAATGCTAACTCTCATAGGAGAGCTAACAGCAGATGTGGTTATACCCCGGCTTTCTAGGTTTACGGTATCCCTCACACTCTCTTCAGCAATGCTTACTATATCTATCATCATACTTCCTCCCTCATGATGATCACCCCCATCAGCACCATCATCATCATTATCATCTCCTTCACCTTCTTCTTGGATATCCGACAAAGTTCTCCCGGAATCAGATTTCTCAGCCTCTTCCTCACCTCCCCTTACAACGTCATCTCCCACACTCACAGATTGGGCACCCTGAACTTTAGCCCCTTGCTGAGGTTCCTCTAGTCCTAAAGCTCCTTGGGTAAGAGATCCCGGCTCTTGGGTCTCTATTGGAGCATGATCTATGCTATACAATCTCACATTCTCACTCTCTTGATCCGCATATTTTAATAACGACTCCGGGATTGGCATAATATTTGCATTTGGAGAATCCGGCACTTCGTGTAAACTCATCATCACATAATCTGGACATCGCTGTGAATTTGCTCGCTTCAGAATAGTTTCATTTGCTCGAAGAATTCCTCGGATGAGAATTTGTATAAACCTCTGGAGCGGAACAAACTTTATTGCTCTATTTGTAGTTTTTGCAAGAAAAATCTCCTTTAAGTCCTCCCAGATGCACTGAGCATAGTCTTAATGCTTGTTAAACGCGATTCCATGAAAAATCCTTAGACAATGAATGCTGCATCTGTCGATGCCTGTGTGCTTAGACGTCATACACCTATTGATAATTCCAAATAGCGTGTACCATTCCCCATTCAAGCCATTTCTATGAAATTTGGAGCTCTTTGGTAGTGGCTTTGAGTAGCCCAGACAAATCAGATCATGAACTAGCTCTTCATCCGACACAAAGTCTTCAAAATTAGCCAACTCGGAAAAGTTAACTGTGTCTATACATCTTGGAAGAAATAGGTTGTGATGAAGTCTCTCTAGAGTGATTTTGGTTTTGTATTGGTCTATTGTTACTTTGAAATGATGATTGCTGTCAGCAGGAACAAATTTGACTGTGTGCCAAAATTTTTGTAGGTAAACTTGTGGGATAGAAGGTTTATATTGAAGCAGATAACCTAAAGGATGGCCCTTGAGGATGTCAACTATGATAGGATGACTGACTTTAATAACCTTGGTATCCAGACGATGGTTATTATCTCTAAAAGGTAGCCAATGCTTAGGTTTAACCAGTTGGTTATCTGGGATGATATTTGATGGTGAGGGACGGGGAACAGAAGTTGAACGAACAGGTGTGGATACTAGAGTATGATTGGATGATGAATAGGAGTCAGATGAATTGGAATTTTGAGACTGCACTGGAGATGCCATTTGAACACCTGTAAACAAATAAAAATCATGTTAGTCAGACCAGGTACACAAATGACAATCCTTCAAATGTAGAAAACTTGTAACATTTCATCAGAAATTGTAAAAAGTTGTGATTTTCTGTTTAAGGCATCGGGATTCCAGACAATAATAAACTATTATTGACAGGACTCCAGAGTCAATCGTTTAGAGACCAATGTTAGAAAATTACAACTTTATAATAATTCCTTGAAAAAATGTGACATTTTTCTTAAGACATTAAAAATCTAACACTTGAAACAAATTTTTATTGAAACTCGAATGAAATTACTTCATTCTCGAATGAATCTTGACTAGTCTCGGATGACACATGAAACAACTCGACTTAGTCTATGTATCAACTCGAATGAACTATAATCTTCTCGAATAACACAAGTACCAAACTCGAATAAAACATGAAGATTCTCGAATAAGTCTTAAGTGTTCTCGTATGTTCTAGTAGTCCAACTCGAATGAATAAGGATTTTTCTCGAATTCAACATATGACCAACTCGAATGAAATACTTGTTAAACTCGAATGAAACAAGTGTTTATTGACCATCTCTATTATGTCTAACACTCAACTCGTATGAATAATGAACTTTCTCGATAACAACATTACCAAACTCGAATAAACTAGTAGTGTTCTCGGACAATGTATCAATCGAGACTTAAGTTCTGAATTTTCTAAGGCATGTATTCAGTCAACTCGCATGACACACATAAGTTTCTCGAATAAACACTTGTACCAACTCGAGTGACACTGCGACTTTCTCGATTATCATTTGAATCAACTCGAATGAACTAAGACCTTTCTCGAATATAGTTTGATTCAACTCGATTGAGTCTTAGGCTTTCTTGACTAAAGCCTTTATTCGAGAAGTTCTTTATATATTTATTTCAAGTCTTCGATACACTGAAAAATCAAAAATTAATTCCTTGTTGTTTTTCAGTGATTTAAAACTTGTATCCCCCTCGAAAATACATTTTAATCATTTTTGATTTACTGAACTTCAATTAAAAACAACATTTAAGTTGTTAAAAATTCATTTTTCAGTAACAAGAAGAACACGACATTTTTTGACATTGAAAATCAAATTTCTTGTTTGTGTGGTTTGTTTTGAATCATGAATTTTCATATTCATGTTCACATTGATAAACCAAATCAGGCCACACATTTAATTTCAGGTTTAATTTCAGATTTCTGTCCATCTTATCACCTGCGTGATCAGCGTCAGAAAAAGCAGTTAGATTAATTGAATATTCTCTAGGATACCACAAACCAAGATTTGGAGTTCCTTTGAGATATCTTAAAATTCGTTTCGCAGCTGTTAAGTGTGATTCTTTAGGATTTGCCTGATATCTTGCACAGACACATGTAGCAAACATAATATCCGGTCTACTAGCTGTTAAGTACATTAATGACCCGATTATACCTCGATAATGAGTCACATCTACAGGTTTCCCTGAGATGTCCTCATGGAGTTTTGACTTTGAATCCAGAGCCATGGGAGTTTTCATAGGAGTGTTGTTGACCATGTTAAATTTCTTTAACATGTCTTGTATATATTTTGATTGATTGATAAAAATACCATCAGCTAATTGTTTTACTTGTAATCCTAAGAAAAAATTTATTTCTCCCATCATGCTCATTTCGAATTTTTGGGACATTAAAAACGCGAATTTCTTACAAAATTCTGGATTTGTAGACCCAAATATTATGTCGTCTACATATATTTGCATAACTATGATTTCCGGCCCCTGACGTTTTATAAACAAGGTTGTGTCAACTGCACCTTTTGTAAATCCACATTTCAACAGATATGTTGAAAGTGCATCATACCAAGCACGCGGTGCTTGTTTAAGGCCATACAGTGACTTATCTAAAATATATACATGATCAGGTCTCGAAGGATCAGTAAAACCTTCAGGCTGATATGTATATACTTCATCTGTTTGTTCCCCGTTTAAAAACGCAGTTTTAACATCCATTTGATAGACTGTAAAGTTTTTATGAGCGGCAAAAGCTAAAAACATTCTAATGGCTTCAATTCGTGCAACTGGTGCAAACGTTTCATCGTAGTCAATCCGTTCTTGTTGGATGTATCCTTTGGCAATGAGACGAGCTTTATTCCAAATGATTACTTCATGTTCATCTTTCTTGTTTTTAAAGATCCATTTCGTGCCTATAATGGATTTGTCTTTTGGGCGCTCAACAAGTCTCCAGACCTTTAACCGTTCGAACTGGTTCAGCTCTTCTTGCATCGCCACAATCCAATCAGTGTCCAGAAGTGCTTCTTTTACATTCATTTGGTCTTGATTGGGATTACGATCCAGAAATAATGTTTTCTATTGGGTGATTTCTTGTCCACTTAAAAGTATGTGGAAAAGGTTCTATTTGGTCTTGATTGGGATTACGATCTAGAAATGGTTGGGGAGTTACTTCAGATGTTGTAGGTGGGATATCTGAGGTAGGAGCTTCTGAATGTTCAGAAGTAATGGGGGTTTCAGAAGAATTTGGAGGTTCAATGGGTTGTATAATCTCAGTAGTCGACTGCACATTTGCTGTTGAGGCTTCTCCAGCTTCTTCTGAAACTTGTTGTTGAGAAAGATCAGAGACTACGACTGGATCTTCAGTAATCCTGTCAGGCACCAAATTTAGAACATTAGTTTTGGGCTTTTCAAAATAATATTCATAAAAATTCTCAAACAACTTATGTAATTCTGAGTGTTCAGCATTTTGTTCAGATGACTCCAATGAAGTCTGCGTCTTAGGTTCGGGTCCTGAACTGGTGTGTTCAGAAGCCATTACCACTCCTTCATCGAATTTGACATTCACGCTCTCGTTGACTGTCTTGGTTCTCTTGTTGTACACTCGGAAGGCAACCGACTCCTTTGAATATCCGATGAATATTCCTTCATCTGCCTTTTGATTAAACTTTCCAAGATTATCTTCGTCGTTTAGAATAAAGCATCTGCAACCAAAGACATGGAAAAATTTAATATTAGGTATTCGTTTATTAATCAATTCTTAAGGAGTCTTTCCGAATCTCTTATTTATGATTGAACGATTTTGTGTGAAACAAGCTGTTGCAACTGCTTCTGCCCATAAGAATAACGGTATATTTGAATATGTCAGCATCGTCCTAGCTGATTCCACTAGTGTCCGATTTCTTCTTTCAACGACACCGTTTTGTTGTGGAGTTCGAGCAGCTGAAAATTGATGTGTAATTCCTAAAGAATTCAAGAATGAGTCAAGCGATTTGTTCTTGAATTCTGTTCCGTTATCTGAGCGGATTGTTTGAATTGTGAGTTGCAACTTCACTTGTATTTTCCGGATGAAGTCTATAATCGTTTCGGTTGCATCGGATTTGGACCTCAGGAAGAAAACCCATGTGTATCGTGAATAGTCATCAACTATCACCAATACATATCGTTTCTTATTAATGCTTTGTACTCTCATTAGTCCACACAAATCCATATGTAGTAATTCCAGTGCTCTTGTGGATGAGTGTTCAGTTTTGGATTTGTGTGTAGCTCTTGTCATTTTTCCTTTTTCACATGCGGCACACAACTGCTCCTTTTGGAATTTGAGAGTTGGCAGCCCTTTAACTAACCCTCCTCTTGCTAGGTTGGTTAACTCATTAAAGTTCAGATGTGAAAGTCGACGATGCCACAGCCATGCTGTTTTAGATGTAGCTTTTGACATTAAGCAGACATCTTTCTTCAGCTTAACGAGGCTAAATCAATGGAGTACAAATTGGTTTTCCTGTTTCCTGCCAATATTTCCTTTCCTTCTCCGGATCAGATGCTGCACCGATTGGCTTTGAAATTGACATCTAAACCTTTATCACACAACTGTCCAATACTAAACAAATTGTGTCCAAGACCATCAACATAGAAAACCTTTTGGATGGTAATTTTGTCGTATTTGAGACTTTCATATCCTTTGATCGGACAAAACTGATCATTTCCAAATCTGACTGTCCCACACAACTTTTCTACAAAGTCCGTGAGTGTGTCTCGTTGTCCGGTCATATGCTTGGAACATCCGGAGTTAAGATACCAGACATGGTTTACCTATAAGACGAAGTAGCACATGAGGTACCCACTTGTAGTTGCGTACTTTTGTTTTAGGTAATTCATGCACAGTATTATTTGTTTTTCTAACAGATATGGCTTTTAGCTTATCATTTGAAGTTATTTTAGGTACCCACTTTTGAACTGTTCTTTTAGGTATCCACTTTTGTACAATTCGCGGTGGAATTGTTTTTGAAATACTTTTCCGTGGAACCTTTTTCTGTTCATAAAATGGGTCATTTTTCTTCGGTTGCCAGACGAGCTTATTAGATTTAACAATTGAAGGCTTACAAGCACAAGAATTCAAAGCAATTAAGTCCGTTCTTGAAAACTTTATACAAGAATTATTATAAAGTTTATTATTACAGACAGAATGTTCAATGTTGCTATTTCTATCTGTAACAATTTTGTCCTTCACGCGCCACTCTTGTTTTATACTCTTGTTTTTCTGTTCTCTTTTCTTCTTTCGCCAAACCTGTTTTCTCGAACCGTTCACAATGATATCTGACATAAAAGAAGTATGAGAATTAGTAGATTTAGATACTCGTTTCTTCTGTAAAGTTCTCATACCTTTTGAAGATTGGACTTTAAGTGCAATTGAGTCCGCTGATGAAGATGATTCACCCTTTTCAAAGTTTGGAGTATTAACAATAATTTTTGTTTTATCCTGCTTTTGTTGTAATAATGGTGAATTTTCAGATGATTTTAAAGAATCTGTAGACATTCTTTGTAGAATTTTAACAGGTTCTTTATTATCATTTGATTGTTTGTTATGCAAAGGTTTGATAAATTTATCAATTTTACCAAACCTTTGCTCTAATGAATTAAAGTCAGAGTGCATGTACAGATCAAATTTATTTTCTGAATTTATAGAATCTAGAGAAGTAGAGGATTGTGGATCAAACAACTTTATGTTTTTAGGCTGATCTTGCAACTTTTGTTCCATAGTTCTTAGTTCAGCCTTGAGAGTTCCATTCTCTGTCTCAAAATTTTTAATTTTCAATTCTAGATCAGAATTTGTCTTTTCTAAAATTGAATATGGCAGATATAATTTTTGAGATTGAGTAGGTAATTCAGACAAATCCTTTTCAGAATATGTTTGAATGTACTCTTCTTTAGTATCATGAATATTACTTGTATCATTTATTCTGGTATAATCACCAGAATTTTGCATTTTGTCTGATCGTAATATTTTTATTTCTTCACTAGATTCTACTTCTTCAGAGGCTTTCATAAATGCCATTTTTAATCCTAAGTTCATGTATCTGACATCATATAATGTTGGTGAACTAGATATTGCTTTTGTCAGATACTTTGGATTTTCCCAACCAATTCCAGATTTAGAATTATAAAATTCTATGTCTTTTGGTTGATTTAAATAAATTGTTTGATCTGTTTGCCCTCTTTTGATAAATTCATCTTCCATCTTCTTTATTTTCTCATAAAGTTTAGTTCGTTCTTCAAAAATAGCATGATACTTTACAGAAAAGTTTGAAGCTTCTAATTCTGCTATTCGCAGTCTTTCTTGTAAATCAGATATATTGTGATTAAGATTGAGTATATTGCTTTGTAGCTCTCTTTTCTTATCTTGTAAGTCTGAAACTGCTCGTAAGGCTAATGCTTTATCTTTGGAAAAGTCTAAAACTAAGTTATGTTCATTACGAAGTTTGTTTTCCAAAGAATGAGCATTTTTCTTTTCCGCCTTTAAATATTTTTCAAACTTTTTAAGCATAAAGGCCATATGAGTTAGTTTTTCTTCTAGTACACATAATTCATCAATATCAGAGTCAGAATTAGATAGTACCTCCGGCTTATCTGAACCATCTGATTTTTCAGACTCTGAATCTTCATCATTTTCAGCCTCATTTTTGCCAGTTTCCATCAATGCAACTTCTTCTGTCTCTTCCTCCTCAGATTCTTGTCTTTCTGCATCCTCTTCATCAGTTAATCCAACCCATACTCCATCTTCAGCTATCAATGCTGATTCACTCAATTCTGAGTCACTGAAAATTTCTGATTTGAGGCAAATATGAGCATCTTCATCCAGAATATCTTCATCTTCAGATAACTGCAACCAGTGGTCATCCTCCGCCATAAGAGCTTTGCCAGACTCTTTTTCTTTCGCTAAGAGAGCCTTTCTCGTATAGTAGTATGAGTTTTTGACTACTGGAGATCTACATTCTCGGGCATAATGACCTGGTTTTCCACAGTTGTAACATTTCTGTTCTGAATCTTTCTTTGCTGACTTATCTGACTTTTCATATTGGTCAGTCTTTCTTCCACTGCTTTCTCTAGATTTCTCATATTTGTCCTTCTTCTCAATTTTCCTCGAGCCTGTTTTATATCGCATCTTATTGTAGGTTGGCTTTCTGTAGAATTTCTTTTGAAATGCTTTTGTAAGCAGTGCCATCTGCTTTTTCATTTCTTTTATCTTTGAATCAGCTGATGAATCTGAGGATTCTGATTCGGAAGATGTACTGCTGACTACTGCTCTTTTCTCCTTTTTCATTTTGTATTTGTACTTTTTCTCTGCCAGTAGAGCCAATGGATCAGCAGTTTCTTTCTCGGCTTTCTTCTTTCCTGATATTTTCCTCAACACAACCTCTTGATAGTTGTTTAGGTTCTCAAATATCATATGAAAATCCATTTCTTCAATATCTTTTGTTTGCTGGATAATTATAACATATTTTTCCCATTCAGGATTCAGAACATTTAGGAATTTGACATTTATGTCCAGATTGGACTTTGTCACTCCGTTTCGTTTCATTTCACTTACCAAATTCACAAACCTTAGGTAAGTGTTTTCCAGTAGTTCACCTTCACGGGCTCTGAAATTTTCAAACGTCATTAGGCTGTTTCTAGCCCTGTTTGTGGCAGCTCTGTCAGATCCCCTCATGATTTTACACACTTCATCCTAAATTGACTTAGCAGTTTTTGTGTTTGTGAGGCATGTGTAGATATCATTGGGGATGGATATCAGAAGTAACTTCCTGGCTGTTTTATCCCCTAATTTTCTCTTCTTTTGAGCCTCAGTCAGGTTGGTGACCTCGACTGTCCTTGGTGGAATTAGGGGATTACCAGTTGGTACTCCAGGGATTGTTTCCATGAAATTGGCTGGTCCTTCTGTTAAGGATTTCAACATCTCTTCCGATAGATCATGAAAACTAATAAATTCAAGAAACCTCTCCCTTCATTGAACGTATTCACCCCTGTATAGAATTGGGGGTTTGGTATCTGATCCCATTGCTAGCGCGTCTTTTGACATTTTGATTGATATATGGGAAACTGTCCAAGATCTGATGAACTTTGATTGAGATTGAAAATTTTGATCAAACTTGGAAACACAGATTAGTACTGAAATCTACAACACATTAACTTGTTAGTAGCAATAATCAACTTGACTTAGACACTGAATAGACTTGATGTTGATGTATTGCAACAATCTCGATTACTGTGTGTATGAAACTCGAATGATCTAACTATGAAACTCGAATGAGTTTTGAGTGAAACTCGAATGAGTGTAATGTGAAACTCGAATGAGTTTAGAGTGAAACTCGAATGAGTTATGAGTGAAACTCGAATGAGTTATGAGTGAAACTCGAATGAGTTTAGAGTGAAACTCGAATGAGTTTAATGTGAAACTCGATTGAGTTTAATGTGAAACTCGATTGAGTTTTATGTGAAACACGAGTTTGGTATGAAACTCGAGTGAGTTTGGAAGAAAACTCGAATGAATTTGAAATGAAACTCGAATTTGCTTAAAATGAAACTCAAATTTGCTTAAAATGAAACTCGATTTTGTCTTCTTTGAAACTCGAATAAATTTCAGAAATCTAATAAACTCGATGAACTTTATATCTAACTTGATTGACTGTGGTTGTCAACTCGATTGACAGTGATTGTCAACTCGATTGACACTTTTGTCAACTCGAATTTCACAGGTATTCAACTCGAATAACACAAAGGATATGTGTATTTCGAGTTTCTTAATATTTTCTGATTTTTCAAGTCTGAAATTCAAATTAAATCCACAAATTTGTCCATTTTCACTCAAATTGCAATCGAAGGTGAGGATTTTGAATACAAACACTTTTTGTGAAACACCTTTGTGCAAAAATAGATCTAGGTTTGACTTTTTCAATAGAACAGTGTTCGTTTTTGTATTTTTCAAAATTTAGCAAAATTGCGTAGATCTTTTTCTGTGTTTTGTGAATCAATTCAAGTTTATACTCAATTGATTCGTCTATCAATCCTTTACCTTCGATCCAATTTTCACTGTTAAAGATCAACAGATTAAAAACCCTTAGTGATTTTAGGGTTTTTCGAAGAAAAAAAATTCTCAAGAACAGTGAGCAATTTCGAAAAAAGAATTCAACCTCAGATCAGAATATTAACCCCTAAACCTCTGATACCAATTGTGAATTATAGTTTCCTATCAATCAAACAACAAATCAAGAACAATAACAATTCATTAATCAAAACTACTAACCGAATGATTGAATATCTGAGAATGTTGATTACAAAAGCTTGAGAGAATAATTCCAGAATCAGTAACTGCTATTCTTCCGTACAAAAGTGCAAATGTCAGAGATCTATTTCTATTGAAAGTCAAACATACTATTTATATACATATTTGACAACTATTAAAGAAATACAAAACAACCCCTAGACTTTGTTTTCATCAATTAAAATACAACCTAACATTATATATAACATAAGTTTATAAATTTACTTGATTAATTTAACCTAAGTTTTATTATTCATGGAATGGAATGGAATGGAATTGAATTGATGATATATAACCTAAGTTTATAAAATTACTTGATTAATTTGAACCTAAGTTTTGTTATTCATGGAATGGAATGAAATTGATTATATGTGACACCCTCTGATTTCTCAAAGGTCTCAAGTCAAGGCCCAGTTGCAACGCATTATCAATCATGAAACTAAGATAAAATTTACAATTTGCGGAAATAAAATTAATTACAAACAGAGACAGAATTTTAAGTAACAAGGTACAAATATCTAGACTATTACATCAAATCACATAATATAAACTAGACCCGAACCCCAAAGCTCAATCATCAGCTAAGTACCAAGGTGTTGGAACAGGTTCTAATGTACTTCAAGCTCTTTCAGTCCCGACCTAAGAACTAGGTCCAGCCAATCCTTTGCCTTTACCTGAAAAATAATGCAACAACGGGTAAGCTTATTTGCTTAGTGAGAATGTAGAATTTCACATTTAACATGCAATTATGAACGCGGAAGCACATGCACTGCACTCGGCTCATGCACGGCTCAGCTCTATATGCACTGCACTAGGCTCATGCACAGCTCAATCTCGAAGGGTCATTGGCCAATTAATGCTCTTTTGATGCGCGACTTTTGCTCAGCTCCCAGTTATAAAACTGTTGTTGCTCTTGAGACTTTTAGACAAATTCATAAGGAATGCTCGGATGATGATAAATCCATACACACGCATCATTAGTGGGGATCAGCCACGTACTGGGCTAGCTACCAGTAAAAGCTCTATATGGATATCATCGGAATGCTCAGCTCTAGCTACCCTCTGTGCTTTCATCACGTAAATCAGCACATCATAAGCCTAACATTAACCCAACACTGAGCAATAGTGATGGTGTTAAGCTTAACAATCAAGTGACTCGTCAAAGAATCGAATCTAGAAGAAGAAATACTCAGCTCAACAAATCATAGTAAATATACTATGACAATATTTCAATAAGCTCAAGATCAGAATATCAATAAATCAGAATCATGCAACAAAAGTCTCAATTCACATAATATGCAGTTAAAATGAAATCTACAACTCACTGTTACTGGCTATTTGTGCTCTTTTAGTTTCTGGCTCTGGCTCTGTTGCTCACAATCTGTAGTGGATAGAACCACTATCTGATTTATATCAGACTTTCAGATGCTCGACATTTTGCTCGTTGCTCAATCTGTTATTAATATCATTTCTGATATTTATTAGCTCTTATATTATCTGAATAATATATATTCAGTGTTCATCATTTATGCTCAAGATTCATTCGTTGGTCTTTGATATCAAAATCTTATATTTTGATCATATTATCATCAATCTCTTAAATCTTATCAGAATCTTTCTATTCTTTGTCAAAATATCAAAATAAGTTATCAATTTCGGATCATCAGGATTCGGACCATCCGGATTCGGACATATCCGGATCTGGCACCCGAATTCGGACAAGTCCGAAATGGTTGTCCTAATTCGGACCAAGCCTGGATTCGGTTCATCATCCGAAATTGATACCATCCGAAGATCATCCGAGTTCGGACCTTCTTCCGTCCGAAATGGTACATTATCCGAAATTAAATATTTTATCCGAAGTAGGGCTTCATCCGAATTCGGTCTCATCCGAATTCGGATCCCTTGACTTCATAATTTTTCCAGAAATTGTTCTTGGTGTTCATCTTTTATACTTACGGATTTTTCATAAAATTTCCCAAAAGTCCATTTTATCAACATGCAACTTAACATAAAGTTGTATTATCATTATTTGGTTGATTTTATACTATTTTCCTTATCATTAACACCTTATTTTGATCAAGATTGTCCAAAATATGCACCTTTTGCCAAGAACACTATTTTATCAATAATTACATTTTCTTGCTTATTTTGGACAATCCGACTCATGATTTTTGTTTCTATAACTTCAAATTACTTAATTACATGTTTTCAATTCATTTATTCTAACATGCAACACAATTTCATGTTATAATTCTTTTGATTTTCGGTTTTTCTTTAAAACCGAACTAAACTCATAAAATATCGAAATTTAGATGAGTTTTACCTTGAAATCTTGTAGATAATTGTTGTTTGATGTTTGTTGTAACCTTCTTTGGTCTTGAATCTTCAATTAATACAAGAATTAAAGAAATTTCTTGACAATTCCTTGAGAAACCGATTTGTAGAGAGAGAAAGAAGAGAGAGAGAGTGGTTTTTGTGATAATGATCTTAAGTGATCATTAATTTGGCTTTTATATATTAAATTGGTCATATTTGAATTTAACCCACTAAATTTTTGTATTTTTCATCTTTCTTAATTTTTTTTTTTTTTATCCTCCAAATAAATTTAAAACAATTATATAATTTAATTAAATAAATTCATTGCTTAATTAAATTATAAATCAAATAATATAATAAAATTACATTATTAGCTTAAGATCAGATATTATGTATTTGATCAAAAGTTAGGTTGTTACAGAATGGGCTCCACCACGCACAAACTTCGTCCTCGAAGTTAGATATGTTCAAACAGACTTGGGCAGATAGTTTTTATGATATCCTGATTCCCAAGACTGATACGAACCTTTGTGGTGTTTCCTCTGAACGAGCACCATCTGTATTTGATATCTTTTTATTTCTTTGAGATTCACATGTACAAGAACTTAAATTTCTCTTTTCAGAGTTCATATTTGATTCATTATTTCATTGCTTGATCACTTTAGGAATTCTGACTTTTTATTCATACTTTTCATATATGAGCTTTATGCTTTACGCAATAATCAATTCAGATAGCAACTCTATACATGAGTTAACTCATATATTTCTTTTATTTGATCTTGAGCCAGTAATGGCTTTTTAAATCTTTCATCCGTAGTATTGCAAAATTTTCATGGACTAACTTTTGCAATCACCTAAGAGATTTTTTTAGGATTTCTGATTATCAGTTATATATTTACTTTGTGGGCTTTTGAGATTTAATTTTATATCTCATTCAATTCAGCTATCAGCTCTATATATATCAGTTAGCTCATATCTCTCTTTCATTTTCCTTTGAAACTAGCTGTAAAGCTTTTGGAAGTCTGATATCTGTACTTTATGTTTCTTTTATTGATGATGTTTCAATCATCAATCGCTTAACTGATTTCTGATTTATGCTGTCTTGCTGTGAAGTCTTAAAATTTTTCTTCGCTCTACTAAACAAATGAAATCAATCCTTCTGCGCAACAATCGGAGTCAACTCTTCGCGTATCGACTTCATCTCTACTTCCTTGGTCTCAATTACGCTGTCATATCCGCTAAATCCTTTATGTAAGCAACCTCTCGAGAAGCAAAATCCTCCAAGATGATCGAGTGTTAGAAGCCAAGGATGAGAGTTTGAGGCAAAATGTTGAAATACTGCATCTTAAAGCTCGCCGAGCAAAACAGGAGTTACAGTCGACCACATCTTCTTCGCAATGCTTTCGGCAGTTGATGGATATTTCAGGCAAGTCGAATATGATCAAGAACTTGAAGTGATTTTACGCTTTCAAATCTTGCAGCGAATAGGAACAAGTTGATAGAAATCGACAATTTACTTAGGCTTTCTCGGTGTGATTCGTTAAATATAACGGCAGATTCTTATTATTGAAGTCAAGTCTTGAATTACTAGAGTTCCAAAATCATCTCCATGACCATTGACATCATCTTCTACTTTATCGTCCTCGCCTTCCTCTATTAGTTCACTGTGTCATTCGGTCAAGAGGTTTCGACAAAACAATAATCTTTGATTCTGTTTAATTATATACATATACTTAGGTTTGAATCTTCATTGGTGAATTTCTGAATTCATAATTACTTTACTCTTTTTGGTAGAAACTTTTCATTTTATATGCAGTTAGGTGGAATAGGAATTCCATATTAGATATCTCACTAGTCTCGCGTCGACATAATGAGAATCCATTCTTACATTTATTTTAGCTTTTGACGGCTTTTCACTAGCCATTCATGGCTAATTGCTTGGCTTAACAAAGTTCTCAATCTATTTCTTTATCACTCTCGCTTTGTGTCTCTGACTTCTTTGATTTCAATTCAAGTTGTCATTGGGTGTTTAACAATTTGGTTCAAAGATCATCTTCTTAATAGGTTTTATTATTATTATTTAATTTGCAACTTCTACCTCTGTCCCGTTATAAGACACACTGTAATCATTTAGATTACAAGGATTTACGAAGTAGCTTGTGTTTAGGATCAAATTTCAATTTCTCTCGGGTTTTGAATCATACATGATTCAGATTATAATACCTATATTGTTTATAGGTATAATTTCTGATTGGTAATGTATTTGAATCATAACTTCAACTGATACAACCCATATGTCATCCGCATTATTCACTATCGATGACAGGGTTATACAATGTTACTCAATACTTATTTTGGAATTGGAATTCTGATGATAACGGAATTAAATCATTTTAGCATATAAGAAATTTATTATTAGTTACCATTGGGGTCTTTTGGCGTCTCTGGTGTCTCCTCAACATCTTCAGCAGTTATATGGAAAGCTCGCGCCTTTGCTGTAGGTATCATTGTAGTACCCTGTTGGATTGCTCTGTCAACTGGTTGTTCCTGTTTAGTAAGCACGCGTGTATTTGGGCAATGTTTGGCATAATGTCCACGCTCACCACAGTTGTAGCATACGTCGTTTCTTTCTGGGCACTCATCGCTTCCATGTCCAATCCGGTTACAAGTGTAACAGGTCACATCTATAGGGTTGCAGCGTCCGCTATGAAATTTGTTACAACGTTTACACGGTCGTGCTCCTGGCTGTATGGAATAGACTCTAGTCTTCTGAGGTGTAGAGGATGCTTGTGACTGCTGCTGACTGGATTTTGATGAACCAAAGAATCTACTGGATTTCTGTTTCTTAGGTGGAGATGGATATGTAGGACTTATAGCCATCATAATGGGTTCATAACTCGAATCTGTGAATTCCCGCTCCACCATTCTTGCTGCTTCCACTATACTGAGATACGTCGTGAACTTTATGCTGCTCATTTGTCTTCTATATATTGGATTCAGACCCAGTCTGAATCGGTTTATCTTACGCTCTTCCGTTGCTACTTGATATGACGAGTAGCCGCAAAGTCTCGAGAACTCATGCTCGTATTCATCAACAGTCTTAGTTCCTTGTTTCAATTGCATCAACTGCATCTCGAGTTCGTCTTGTTTGTCTGTTGGACAGTATTTGGTGTTGAACATCTCCAAGAACTGTTCCCAGTCCAGTGTCATAATTGCTTCCTCACCATAGATGCTCCTTTGTGTTTTCCACCAGGCTCTAGCAGCTCCAACGAACAGGGCTGTAGCAAACTTAACTCTATTGCTGTCCAGACATTCTGAGATACTGAAGATCTCTTCAGTATGACTTACCCAATCTAACGCTTGTATTGGATCTACTGTGCCTTCAAACGTCATAGCACCACTCGCTTTGAAATCTTTAAATCTACAGCCTTTTGGCTGCACAACTCGTTTATTGACATGCTCATTATCAGATTCTGATTCGCTCGACTGTTCAGTTTGCTTCTTTTTATGTTTATTTCTCTTTTCAGTTTTCTTTATTGATTCAATTTGCTCTAGCATAAACTTGTTTTGTTGCTCATTATTCTGGGTTATTAGTTGTTGCATCATTTCCAGGACTTGCTCTGGGGTCATGCCACCTGATGGTCCACCTTCTCCTGACATAGCTCTGAAATTCAAATCACTAAATGTTTAGATCATTAGCCTAGCACATTGTACCCTTTCATGTCCCGTCCTACTAGTCTCTGAAACCTATCTTAGTTCAAGCCATCCTGTCATGATTGATACTATAGCATTGCACAAGTTTGAGATCATGTATTACATGTAATACAATGATTCACTCAAACTATTGCTCTGATACCATCCTGTGACACCCTCTGATTTCTCAAAGGTCTCAAGTCAAGGCCCAGTTGCAACGCATTATCAATCATGAAACTAAGATAAAATTTACAATTTGCGGAAATAAAATTAATTACAAACAGAGACAGAATTTTAAGTAACAAGGTACAAATATCTAGACTATTACATCAAATCACATAATATAAACTAGACCCGAACCCCAAAGCTCAATCATCAGCTAAGTACCAAGGTGTTGGAACAGGTTCTAATGTACTTCAAGCTCTTTCAGTCCCGACCTAAGAACTAGGTCCAGCCAATCCTTTGCCTTTACCTGAAAAATAATGCAACAACGGGTAAGCTTATTTGCTTAGTGAGAATGTAGAATTTCACATTTAACATGCAATTATGAAGGCGGAAGTACATGCACTGCACTCGGCTCATGCACGGCTCAGCTCTATATGCACTGCACTAGGCTCATGCACAGCTCAATCTCGAAGGGTCATTGGCCAATTAATGCTCTTTTGATGCGCGACTTTGCTCAGCTCCCAGTTATAAAACTGTTGTTGCTCTTGAGACTTTTAGACAAATTCATAAGGAATGCTCGGATGATGATAAATCCATACACACGCATCATTAGTGGGGATCAGCCACGTACTGGGCTAGCTACCAGTAAAAGCTCTATATGGATATCATCGGAATGCTCAGCTCTAGCTACCCTCTGTGCTTTCATCACGTAAATCAGCACATCATAAGCCTAACATTAACCCAACACTGAGCAATAGTGATGGTGTTAAGCTTAACAATCAAGTGACTCGTCAAAGAATCGAATCTAGAAGAAGAAATACCCAGCTCAACAAATCATAATAAATATACTATGACAATATTTCAATAAGCTCAAGATCAGAATATCAATAAATCAGAATCATGCAACAAAAGTCTCAATTCACATAATATGCAGTTAAAAATGAAATCTACAACTCACTGTTACTGGCTATTTGTGCTCTTTTAGTTTCTGGCTCTGGCTCTGTTGCTCACAATCTGTAGTGGATAGAACCACTATCTGATTTATATCAGACTTTCAAATGCTCGACATTTTGCTCGTTGCTCAATCTGTTATTAATATCATTTCTGATATTTATTAGCTCTTATATTATCTGAATAATATATATTCAGTGTTCATCATTTATGCTCAAGATTCATTCGTTGGTCTTTGATATCAAAATCTTATATTTTGATCATATTATCATCAATCTCTTAAATCTTATCAGAATCTTTCTATTCTTTGTCAAAATATCAAAATAAGTTATCAATTTCGGATCATCCGGATTCGGACATATCCGGATCTGGCACCCGAATTCGGACAAGTCCGAAATGGTTGTCCTAATTCGGACCAAGCCTGGATTCGGTTCATCATCCGAAATTGATACCATCCGAAGATCATCCGAGTTCGGACCTTCTTCCGTCCGAAATGGTACATTATCCGAAATTAAATATTTTATCCGAAGTAGGGCTTCATCCGAATTCGGTCTCATCCGAATTCGGATCCCTTGACTTCATAATTTTTCCAGAAATTGTTCTTGGTGTTCATCTTTTATACTTACGGATTTTTCATAAAATTTCCCAAAAGTCCATTTTATCAACATGCAACTTAACATAAAGTTGTATTATCATTATTTGGTTGATTTTATACTATTTTCCTTATCATTAACACCTTATTTTGATCAAGATTGTCCAAAATATGCACCTTTTGCCAAGAACACTATTTTATCAATAATTACATTTTCTTGCTTATTTTGGACAATCCGACTCATGATTTTTGTTTCTATAACTTCAAATTACTTAATTACATGTTTTCAATTCATTTATTCTAACATGCAACACAATTTCATGTTATAATTCTTTTGATTTTCGGTTTTTCTTTAAAACCGAACTAAACTCATAAAATATCGAAATTTAGATGAGTTTTACCTTGAAATCTTGTAGATAATTGTTGTTTGATGTTTGTTGTAACCTTCTTTGGTCTTGAATCTTCAATTAATACAAGAATTAAAGGAATTTCTTGACAATTCCTTGAGAAACCGATTTGTAGAGAGAGAAAGAAGAGAGAGAGAGTGGTTTTTGTGATAATGATCTTAAGTGATCATTAATTTGGCTTTTATATATTAAATTGGTCATATTTGAATTTAACCCACTAAATTTTTGTATTTTTCATCTTTCTTAATTTTTTTTTTTTTATCCTCCAAATAAATTTAAAACAATTATATAATTTAATTAAATAAATTCATTGCTTAATTAAATTATAAATCAAATAATGTAATAAAATTTCATTATTAGCTTAAGATCAGATATTATGTATTTGGTCAAAAGTTAGGTTGTTACATTATATATAACTTAATTTTATAAAACTTGATTAATTTTAACCTAAGATTTATTATTCATGGAATGGAATGGAGTGAAATAGAATAGAATTGATTATATATAACCTAAGTTTATAAAATTACTTGATTAATTTTAACCTAAGTTTTATTATTCACTTGAATTAAATTGAGAAATTCTGTTTTTGCAAATCTCGAACTGTTAGTTCAATTTCTCAAGCTGTTAGTGCATTTTCTCAAGCTGTTAAGTGTTATAACCTAAGTTTATAAAATTACTTGATTAATTTTAACCTAAGTTTTATTATTCATGGAATGGAATGGAATTGAATTGGTTATATATAACCTAAGTTTTTAAAATTACTTGATTAATTTTAACCTAAGTTTTATTATTCATGGAATGGAATGTAATTGATTTGATTATACATAACCTAACTTTATAAAATTACTTGATTAATTTTGACATAAAATTTATTATTCATGTAATGGAATGGAATTGATATTATTATATATAACCTAAGGTTATAAATTACTTGATTAATTTTAACCTAAGTTTTATTATTAATGGAATGGAATGGAATGAAATTGATTATATATAGCCTAAGTTTATAAAATTACTTGATTAATTTTAATCTAAGTTTTATTATTCATGGAATGGAATAGAATTGAATTGATTATATATAAGCTAAGTTTATAAATTACTTGATTAATTTTCACCTAGGTTTTATTATTCATGGAATGGAATGGAATGAAATAGATTATATATAACCTAAGTTTATAAAATTACTTGATTAATTTTAACCTAAGTTTTATTATTCACTTGAGTTAATTTGAAAAATTCTGTTTTTTCAAATCTCGAACTGTTAGTTCAATTTCTCAAGCTGTTAGTGCATTTTCTCAAGCTGTTAAGTATTTTATAACCTAAGTGTATAAAATCACTTGATTAATTTTAACCTAAGTTTTATTATTCATGGAATGGAATGAAATTGAATTGATTATATATAACCTAAGTTTATAAAAATACTTGATTAGTTTTAACCTAAGTTTTATTATTCATGGAATTGAATGGAATTAAATTGATTATATGTAACCTAAGTTTATGAAATTACTTGATTAATTTTAACCTAAGTTTTATTATTTATGGAATGGAATGGAATTGATTTGATTATATATAACCTAACTTTATAAATTTACTTTACTAATTTTAACATAAATTTATTATTAATGGAATGAAATTGATTATATATAACCTAAGTTTATAAAACTTGATTAATTTTAACCTAACTTTTATTATTCATGTAATGGAATGAAATTGAATTGGTTATATATAACCTGAGTTTATAAATTACTTGATTAGTTTTAACCTAAGTTTTATTATTAATGGAATGGAATGGAATTGATCATATATAACCTAAGTTTATAAAATTACTTGATTAATTTTAACCTAAGTTTTAATTCATGGAATGGAATGGAAATGAATTGATTATATATAACCTAGGTTTATAAAACTTGATTAATTTTAACCTAGGTTTTATTATTTATGGAATGGAATGAAATGAAATTGATTATACATAACCTAATTTTATAAAATTATTTGATTAATTTTAACCTAAGTATTATTATTCACTTGAGTTAAATATAGAAATTCCTGTTTTTGCAAATCTCGAATTGTTGGTTCAATTTCTCAAGCTGTTAAGTGTTTTATAACCTAAGTTTATAAAATTAATTGATTAGTTTTTACCTAAGTTTTATTATTCATTGAATGAAATGGAATTGAATTGATTATATATAACCTAAGTTTATAAAATTACATGATTAATTTTAACTTAAGTTTTATTATTTATGGAATGGAATTGAATTGATTATATATAACCTAAGTTTATAAAATTACTTATTAATTTTAACCTAAGTTTTATTATTCATGCAATGGAATTGCATTGATTTATATAACCTAAATTTATAAAATTACTTGATTAATTTTAACATAAGTTTTATTATTCACTTGAGTTAAATTGAGAAATTATGTTTTTGCAAATCTTGAACTGTTAGTTTAATTTTCAAGCTGCTTGTTCAATTTCTCAAGGTTTTATTGCATCCAAAAAGGGGGAGAATCAAACATCACCAGCAGCTCCACTGCCAACAGCTTCACAAAATCAGCCAACAACTGCAGAAGTTCCTCAAGCTGTTACCATTGAAACTCCAGCTGCTGAGCCAAAAGTTACTCAAAATTCAAACCTAAGTCTGGCACAATGTTTATACAAAAAGGAAGAGTCTCTAAAGCTCAATCCTCTCAGTCACAGGTTTTTGGTAAAGGAAAAAGGGTTTTGGTAGAAAGCCTTTAGAAGAAGAAAGATCCAAGAGATTAATGCAAGTGAGAGCTGATGCTGAACTTGCAAGCAAATTGCATGCAAAAGAGGAAAAGTTACTAGAAAAGAAAAGAGTAATGACAGAGAATCCAACACAAGGTGTGCTCATGAACTTGGAAGAAGATGATTCTGGTGATGATGTTGCATTAAGTGATCTTCTTGACAAATGAAGAGTGAAGCTCAACCTGCTAAGAAAGAGAGCACAAAGAAAAGAAAAAGGTCTTCTTAATCTTCAAAGGCTGAGCACAGAAGATTGTTGTTAGTTATTGGCATTCAAACTCTGGAATGTCCAAGAAGGTTGTTTCAAATTGGACCACAGAACTACAAAAGAGGTATGATGCAGAGGTCAAGAAATATGAAGTTGCGAGAAAGGATCAAAATGATGATGAAATTGATCCAATGGTGATTGAGAGGACTACTGAGGGTCCTGCTAAACAAGGAGAAGAAATCACTAAGGCAAAATTTGACAAAGTGATGGAGGCTGTCGAGGAAGTGACTTAGAAGTCATTAATGGATATGGGTAAGACTCTGTTTGAGATTTTGAAAGAGGTTTTAAAAAAGCCAAAAATAATCTTTTAGAAATCCCAAACTGCTGATGCACAGATGATAATGTATCATTTTGTGGTAAAAAGAGACCGGGGTGCTGATGAAGTTTATATGCTGACTGTATTACATATATTTTCAAAGATGACAAGAGAAGATTTGACTGACATGTACAGAATTGGCAAGTCAAACTACTCAAAATCTCAATTGTACAATGTTATAGAATTGATGAAGGCCCTTGCATGCGTTTTAGAACAAGATGTTTTGAAGCAAGGGCTGAATGCTGAACAGAATATCAAAATCTTACAGGTTGATGTGTATGAGAATTCCATGACATACAGACTCAAGTTGGAAGATAGAACAACCCAGTATTTTGCTTTGGAATTTTTGAATCACTCAAAGGAGAAACTGCAAAGGATGAGAGATGCAAAGGTTAAAGGAGTTGATCTTGATCTGGCAAAGAAACTTGCTGATGACATTGTAAGAAAGCTTGCAAGATTGTAGTTTCAAAGATTAGAAGACTAGCTATATTAATTGTAATATACAAGCCTTGTAAATTACATTTTAATTAATTAATTTATGGAATGATTATCTGTACGTATCTTAATTTTTATGTGTTATAGTGCAGTAAATTATTGTAGTGGAATATGATTTAGTCACACATACAATTACTTCATGTGACCATATAGTGGAATATGATTTAGTCACACATACAATTACTTCATGTGACCATATGGTGGAATATTATTTGGTCACCCAAAAAACTATTCAAGTGACCATGTAGTGGCATATAATTTAGTCACACAAAATGGCACTCAATGTGACTAATACGTATTAGATTTTGACATTCTAACATACACTACACTTTAGACACACATACTAACTTATGGTACCATATAGTATCTGCTTTTGGCTACACTGAAATCATGTGTATATGAATTTATATCCTAAGTGTATATGAATTTATATCCTAAGTGTATATGAATTATTTATATCCTAAAAGAAAAAAAACTGCCACATTCAGGATTCGAACGCGGGTCCACTTTTAGCCACAGTAATGTTTTAGACAACTCAACCACTAATTAAGCGGTTCTTTTACTAAACCTAAATTAGGCGGTTCTTTTACTAGACCCTACTTACTTATAAAAACGTCGTATAACACTAATCAAATCTTCAACCACTAAACCAGAAGTCAACTAAACCCAAATGGACAAGTCTTGGATTGGATTACAAAGTCTGAACAAAGGTTATAGAGATGGAGTAACAACATTTATTGATTATGCAGCAGACAACTTGAAGAAGATGAATAACATCGACCTAGAAGGTAATAAAAAACAACTTCAAATGCTATGTCCATGTACCAATTGTTTAAACCATTTAATGCATAATGTGGAGGAAGTGGAATTCCATTTCTTCTGTAACGACATAGATCAAAACTACACAAGGTGGACTAAATATGGAGAAAAGGATGAGCCATTCTTAACTACATTACAGTGGTACAACAGATTATGTTGACACAGATATGGTTTTTGATTCAGAAGTTCCAACTGATGGCCAGAAACAGTGGAAATGGTTAATGCTGCAAAAGATATATTTGATGATGAGGATCTGGTGACCATGTCAAATTTCTAGAACTACTACAGGTGGCAGAGAAGCCACTTTACAAAGGATGTCCTGACTTCACAAAGTTATCAGCAATTGTTGAACTGCTCAACTTGAAGAGTAAGCATGGTTGTTCTAATAACTTCTTTACTGAGTTACTAGTTTTTTTTTAAAAAGATGCTACCGGATGGTTACAAACTGCCGGAAAAAACTTATGGGACAAAAAAATTCTGAAATTGATGGGGCCAGGATACAAAAAGATTGATGTATGTACAAACAACTGCCTTCTTTACTGAAAGGAGGATGAGGAATCGACTGTGTGTCGAACTTGTGGGACATCTAGATGGAAAGTAGATAAGAAGACGAATAAAGTGTACGAGAATGTTACAGCGAAAAGCATTCGGTATTTTCCAATAATACCAAGAATGCAACGTCTCTTTAGGATACAAAGTATTTCAGTAGATTTAAGATGGCATGCAACAAGGAGGAAAACAGATGGTGTATTACGTCACCCCACAGATTCACAGACATGGCGCACCATAGATACAGAATTCCTGGTAATTGCTAAAGATCCAAGAAACCTAAGGCTACGAATATCGGCTGATGAGGTTGACGTGAACAGTGGAAATAGGCATCACAGTGTATGACCGGTTTTAATTGTCATGTACAACCTTCCTCCATGGTTGTGTATGAAAATAAAGTTTATAATGCTTTCTGTGTTGATACCTGGATACCCGAGAAATGATATCGATGTATTTAAGAACCATTGGTTGATGATATGCAAACCTTATTCGAGACAGGGGTTGATACATATGATGCTGCCACAAACAAAATGTTTAATCTTCGTGCGGTTGTGTTATGGACAATAAATGATTACCCTGCACTTGGTATTTTATGTGGCTGCCTAACCAGTGGATAGAAAGGCTGTGTAGTATGTGGGAAAGAAACTAATTGTGTTAGACTTCCTGCATCATGCAAGCAGAGTTATGTTGGTCACAGAAGATTTCTACCACAGGGACACCCGTTCAGAAGGCAAACGAAAGCGTTAGTTGGAAAAACAAGATTTCCGCCCGTGTTAAAAACCAATGACTGGAAAAGACATTTACAACGAGGTTAAAGATATTAAAAGTAAGTGGGGAAGGGTAAAACGACCAAACAAGAAGCACACAAGGAAAAGAGGAAGAGAAGATGGTAGTTGAAGCCAAGTAAATAACAAGATGGTGCGTACTGGAAGAAATTCAACATTTGGTATCGAAATCTTAAGTATTGGAGGCATAATGAAGTTCAACATTGCATTGATTTCTTGCATATTGAAAAGAATGTTGGTGAGAGTATAGTCGGAACATTACTAAATGTTCAAGAAAAGACGAAAGATGAAGAGAAGGCTCGATTGGTCTGGCAGAGTTGGGGATAAATAATCTAGAGTTGTTTGCTAGGAAATACGGAGACAAATTAGTACTACCTGCAGCAGGTTACACATTAACGAATGAAGAAAAAGACATATTTTGTGAAACATTACACAACATTAGGGTACCACAAGGCTATTGTTCAAATTTCTCGTCTTTAGTCAGCCTAAAATATAGGAAGCTCATCGGGCTTAAATCACATGACTATCACATGCTTATGCAAGAGTGTTTGCACGTTGCAATACGATCAATCATGCACGAACCAACACGATATGCTATCATCAGGTTTTGCTTTTTATTTAAATCGATATGCAACAAAGAAATCGTATTAGATGAACTAGATAAGATGCAAGAAGAACTTTCTGTCACACTCTGCCTACTCGAAAAGTTCTTTCCTCCCTCATTTTTGGATATTATGGTCCATTTGACTGTGCACTTAACTATGGAGATAAAGTTATGTGGTCCGGTATGCTTTTGTTGGATGTATCCCTTCGAACGCTGTATAAAGGTTATTAAAGGACATGTGCGAAACAGAAATAAACCAGAGGGATGCACTGCTTAGGAGACTGTTACAGAAGAAACAATAGAGTTTTTCAGCGAATATAAAAGTCCATGAAAACTATTGGTATCCCAAGTGATACACATGAAAGTGATGAAATAAATGAAGACGGAAAGCCACTGTCGGCCGACAAGTGAAGTGAAGTTTTTGTAGAACTACTTTGGATAGCACATTTATACGTAATACACAATATAGATGAAATTGAACCGTATATCGAGTAAGTATTACTAACACATGTGTATTTCGTTAATTACTTAAATTTTTGCATCAAACATATTAATTGACCACAAATTAACACCTTGTTTCAGGCGACACAAACAGTTTTTGGAAACACAAAAACCGGGTAAGCGAAAAGCATTCCTTGAGGATGAGCACAATAAAACTTTTGTTACCTGGTTAAAACTAGATGTAATTAATTATTTTTTGTAACTGTTTGTAGTTGTTCCTTTAATTTGAAGCTCATATATTGTAATTCCGTAATATTCAATCACAAATACAGATTAAACAATAAGAACAAGATCAGATTGCAACTAACCGAATGCTTTGATTCAACAAATGAGAATTACAATTTGAGAGGCACTGAACCCTAGGAGGATTGTTCATACAAGACAAATTACAAATCCGTGCAAATGAGTACCATCCGTACCACTACTGTACACTTTTATCTATTTAATATACAACACAAACTATAAAGAAATGACACAAAGAATCCTAGACTTATTATATTCATCAACAATATAATTTCCCAACAATCTCCCCCTTTGATGAATGATAATAGGTCTTTAGTCTTTTAAGGCCAACTTTATCTTGAACCTTCTAATACTCTTTCTGTCACTCAGACAAAATTCAATCTTCTTAACAAACTCCACAATCATCATTTTGTCGTCTACACTCAAACCTCTTTTCTTTGACTTTTGTCTATTATTATATGCAAGTTTGCTTTTAAGCCCAGTCAAAACTTTTTGTAGCGTGCCATCAAAAAATTTATTTAGCTCTACTATCCGCATAACCCTCTTCTTCTGATTTTTGTCTTTGTAGATCATAACTGGGTATTTGGCCATAACAACATCAAACTCTTTTAATCTCTCCAAATTCTTCATATCTCTATTAGGTGCAGTAATGTTGATTCTCCTCATTCCTCTTTCCACCCCGATTTGAAGATCAAAAATTGTCATGAGTACTAATTTTGTGCGCATAAAGTGAAATATAGATTTCAAAGCGAATCGGTAGAATTCTTCTCTCTTATTCCGACACAGTTCGTCAAATAAATCTTCCACATTAATTAATTTTAATGAAAATAGATCTGCTTCAGTGAACTCATAAGTTTTTCCATCCACTCTTGCAACAGTAAATGTTGGATAAAAGACATTAACAAACTTGTCTTTATCAATTCTGATCAAATCTGCGATTCTGTGCTAACTTCTGACTTTGTCGATCGGTTGAGACTTATTCTCGAAAAAGTGTGCATAATTCACAAGATTAGGCATATTAGGCTCAATAACTATGAATAACTTCAAAAACGAACACAACACATTTTTCTTGTAGAATATTTTCCTTTCCAAGTGACCTTCTAGAAAAGGAAGTCTGTTACGTTTCTTGATGAAATCAGCATTCTGTTCCTCTGTCAGCACCAACTTTTTCACCTTCTTTTTCTTAATTTCTTTTTCATTTAACAGAGTTAGGATATCATTAATCTCCTTCTGTACTTCCTCTTGAACTGCATATCTTAAATGGTGTTGACGTTGAGATTCATCAGCCAAGATATAACTCTCAAAAAACTTGTTCATCAAAACAACTTCATTCAGCCCACTCACAGATTTAGTTACAACATGCCCAATTGGAAATGGATTGAACTCTTCTTTAACAGTAACCATTACCTCAGGATTTTCAACCGTCGGTTCCGACATTTCATCTCTTAAGATCTCTTTCACTAATTTCTCCTCATAAACAATCTTTTCTGCTCTAAATGTGATGTCAGATAATTCAAATATTTCATCTTCATCTTTAGCCTCAGGCTTATCACTATCTTTACCAACATTTTCTATTCTGAGCGATTCTTCTTCATCTTCATTCTCTCAACCACTATACTCCTCAAAATTGTATATATCTGATTGAATACTCATAGGAATTTGAACATCTTCATATAGAATCAATCCCAGCTCACTTTGAGCATCAACAGGTTTGTCTTTAGAACCCCCAGTTTCTTCGACATCTTCACCTCCTGTCTCTTTTCCAGTATACATAACCATCGGTAGCACAGTCTCAGTTTCTCCAAGCTTCGTCCTCTTCTTCCCCTCATGTGGAGCATCATCGGAGTCTTCATCATGCTCATCATGCTTTCTTTTAGGAGCTGAAGCTGTAGCTTTACAGGTCTGTTCAACAGAAGACAACCTTTCAGATATTGAACCTAGAGTACTCACTACTGTGTTTTCCAAACCAATCATCCTCTCCCTCATCTCATCAAATTGTTCAAAACAAAAATATCTCAGCTCATAAATGGAGTCTTGAGGATCTGTTTCTTTGACACCGTCCGTAATAGCCTTTCCTTTCAGCAATGTTTGAATATTTGTCATTTGAGCCATCATCTCTGAATATTGAGTTGTCATCTAAGGTGTGACTCCACTAATAGCTTCATTTAGTTTGGCTTCAATAACAAAGGGTAATGGACTAACTACTGGGCCACCTAGACTTTTAGTTGTTACAACGGTTGAACTTGTAAAAAGAACCTCCGTGTGGCCTACATTCAGAGTTGGCATTGATATACCTCTGGTAGGACTTCCAACCATTTCAAGTAAAGGAGCGACGGATGCTTCCAACACTGTGGTTGTTCCGGTAGAGACACTTAGTCCTTCTACACTTAATTCAATGAATGAAGTAGACATGAGTGTCTTATCGTGTATTGGTTCTAAGACTTGTGCATGAAAAAATGTACACGCGGGCAGCTTTGTACTCTGTTCAATATCCATGGTATCCAAAGGATTCCAAGATAGATCATGTGTAAAATCCAGGTGCAAAATTGAAACACCTTCTTGTTGAGAAGAAGGTGAGTAGATGGTTGGGTGTGCAGACGCTAGTGGGGTACTAGCTACTTCAATGCTAATGCTCACATGAGAGCTAACAGCAGTTGTGGTTTGGTCTCGGCTGTCTAGGATAGGTATCTCCCTCACACTCATTCTCGCAATCTCAACAACATCTATCTATAGTAAACTATCAGGTTCAGATATTACAATTGTACCAGCACCTCCCATAGCATCATCGTTATTATCATCATCCTCATCATCATCATCATCCTCTACTCCCTCATTTCCACCTTCAGGAATATTTGACAAGGTACGCTCAGAATCAGAACTACTCTCAACTCCCCTCACTTCCTCCATAACACCCTCAGACACAGTTTGGCTTCCCTGTACATCAACCACATGTTGAAGTACTGGCTCACCTATGACTCCTTCAGGAATATTTGACAAGGTACGCTCAAAATCAGAACTACTCTCACCTCCCCTCACTTCCTCCACAACACCCTCAGTCACAGTTTGGCTTCCTTGTACATCAACCCCGTACCGGCTCACCTAAGAATCCTTGGGCAAGAAAACCCGAATCTTAGGTTTCTATCAGAGCATGATCTTTTCGATATAGTCTCACACTTTCTGCTTCAGGATCAACATACTTAAACAATGATTCAGAAATATGCATGACGTTTGAATTGGGAGCATCTTGAACTTTATGAAGACTCATCATCACGTAGTCTGGGCATTTCTGAGCATTTGATCTCTTTGAAATTTTCTCATTTGCCCTCAAGATACCTCTGATCAATATTTGTATGAACCGTTGTAGAGGCACAAATTTTCTCGCTTTGTTGGTTGTCTTAGCCATCACTACCTCCTTCAAATCTTCCCAAATGCATTGTTCAAAATCGTAATGCTTGTTGAAAGCAATTCCATGAAAGAGTCTCAAACAATGGATGCTTCCTCGATCTATGCCTATATGTTTTAAGGTCATACACCTGTTGATGATGCCGAACAGTGTATACCCTCCATTCAGCTCGTTTCTATGAAACTTTGAACTTTTCTCAAGGGGTTTGGAATAACCCAGACAGATTAGATCATGGGATAATGAAGTCTTCAAAGTCTACCAGTTCTGGGAAGTTGACAGTATCAATCTGTCTTGGCAAAAATAAATTGTTACGAAGTCTGGCCAGTGTGATTTTAGCTTTGTACTGATCAATGGTTACTTTAATATGATGATATCTTTCAGCAGGCATGAATTTGATCGTGCGCTAGAATTGATTAAGGTAGACAAGAGGAATGGAAGGTTTATGTCACAATCACCGGATGGCTAACTTTGATGACATTTGGATCAAACCGGTGATTGTTGTCTATTAAGGATAGGTAATGCTTGGATTTGACTAATAGGGTTTCAGGAATCGAGGATGAAGGTGATGGTCTAGTAACAGATGCAAATTTAACTGGTTTAGAGACCAATGTATGGTTAGATGATGAATGAGATTCTGAGGAATTGGAGTTATGGGTGGGTGATTGGGATGCCATTTGATACCTGTAAAAATAGAAAACACGTTAGATATGTCAGGTAAACAAATTTAATCCTACAGATAGAAAAATAAAACATTTAACAAGAAATTAATAAAATATGTGTTTTATTGTTTAAAGTATCGGGATTCCAGACAATAATAATAAAATATTATTGTTAGGATTTGTGACACCCTTGCCAAAATTACCACAATCATAACACCCAGGATTAAACTCATCACATTAATAAACAATAATAAATAGAATACTTAATAAAATGCGGAAGCAGTAAAGTACATAATTAAAATTCAAGTCATACACCCTACGGTGCTACAAGGTTCCATTCTAAATCTACATACTCAATACATTATTACAACATCCCAAATATTACAACACATGATTCCATGATTTCAGTTACCAATTGAGTAGTAGTGGTACTCAAAGGGCCTTCAATAATGACCTAGCTAGAAGGTCTGGCAGCGGATTTTCCATAGCCTGTAAAAATGTGAGCAACTACGGGGTAAGCAAAGCTTAGTGAGTACAAATATTATACATTCTACAGATATTTATGCAGCACACAAGAGTAACACCGGCGACACATGCCGTATACTCTCTTCGTACACGAAGTACGGAATCGAGACGCAGCTCCATCGTGTCATTGCACGGAACCACACATTCAATTGAGGCGATAATTACCATCGGGGATGCTACACCTGCCCGTCGGGATCTCGGAGGGATCAACTCCAGGTCATATAGCCACGGTAGCATCGATTTACCAAATATTGCTCGCAAGCCAAACAGATGATGCACAACAAAGAATACGTACATGCAACAAGCAACAATGTGCATCAATCACAAAAGCCAGTTAGTAGAATGCCAAATGAAATGATACAACATGCCTCAATGAACAACAACCGACAATAAGTAAAAGTAGACATGCACAATCCTAAGTACTCACAGCGGGTGTGTTTAATTAACCGTCAATTTATATTATTTCTCCTCGGGCTTTCAACCGGATTCATAAAGTACCCAACTGTGGGTTAAACAACACCACAAGGGACCTGTTAGTCAGTGTAATAGAACATCAATGTCAATAACTGTTTAATTTCACAAAAAACTAAATTTTATAAGTTTTACAAATTTTGACCCGAAATTCGGATCCCAACCGAATTTCGGATAGATGGCATGATCCGAAATTCATTTTGAACTATTCATCTGAAATTCGGATGATGGCATGATCCGAAATTTGGATGCCTGATATTCAAAATTTGTTTCCAGACTTGTAATTATTCAAGTATTCCATCCGAGATTCATCCAAGATTCCTCTAGATCCGAAATTCGGATGAATTCGAGTTGTGTTCATCAGACCCGAATTTCATACTTGTGCAGTTTAATTATTTTCCAAATTTAATTTGATTTTTTTTGCACTTGTCCAATAACTGAGACTAGTGATACCAACTTAAAATATACTATTTTTTTAACACTTTTAACATTTATTTTAACTGATTATGTACCAAATCAGGCCCCTTTTGGCCGTTTTCATCACTTGTTGAACACACACACTAAAACTCATAGTAAATTTCAGAAATCATATTTAGAGCTCCAATTAGTAGCTGAAATTTGATATACATCTTACATAACACTCGATTTAAACATATCCACAAGAATTTTCAACATGCAACAACATTCAAAACTAGAATCTATGATTCGGTTCTTATAAAAACCGAACTCCAACCCTTCAAAATTCGTATTTTTAAGTAAATCTTACCTCAAATCGTTGGTTGAAGTGGTTATAGTTCCTTCCTAGCAATCTTGATTCCAATTTTCAGCCTTTAATTCCACGATTTTGATGTTCTTGATTTTGTGATGCTGAGAACCGTATACTTAGAGAGAGATGATGCGAGTTTTAGAGGGAGAGAGAGAGAGATCGCAAAAATGAACTGCCATCTCTCCTTTTTAATTGTTAGTTTTCCAAAATTACACATTATACTCCTCACTTATTTGATTTTATTAAATAAAGATTTCCATCTTCATTTTATCATTACTAACACTTTTAAATTCAATATACTTCCTTAATAGATTGAAATTCTTAACCTCAATTACAACAATTAAATTCTTAGGATGTTACATAGGACTCTAAATTAAATCGTTAAGAGACAAATGTTAATAAAACACAGATTTTAAAAATTTCTGGAAAAATGAAATTTCTCAAAAAATTTAAAATTCCCACACTTAGAAATTTTTTCTTTTTGAAAAATTGACTCCAAAACTCGAATCATGAAGGTACAAACTCGAATGAGTCATGAACATTCTCGGGTGCCATGAGAACCAACTCGAATGACCTTTAAACAAACTCAGTTGACTAATCGGATAAACTAGAATAAAATACAAGTCAACTCGGACGAACTTATGTCAAACTCGGACAAAGCATAAAATGTCTCGAATGAGTTATGAACCAACTCGATTAAGACTTCAATTTTCTCGAATGACATTCTGACAAACTCGATAAAAGATGAAGTTTTCTCGAATAACCTTTGAATCGAGTTGGAATTACTTGTAAAAATGTCAAGTCCTTTTCTATCAAACTCGCATGAAATAATACTTTTCTCAGACAATATATTGCCCAACTCGAATGAAAGATAAGATTTCTCGGTTGATGTTTCAATCGAGTTTGATACTAAAAATTTCTATGTCCCATTCCTTGTCAAACTCGAATAGAAACTTAAACATTTCTAGAATGCTTTATAATCAAACTCGATATATACTAAACTTATCTCGAATGATTTTTTAATTCGAGTTTGAACACTTACAAATGTTCAAAGTCCCAAACACCACTAAAATTTCCAAAACTTATTTCTAGGGACTTTAAACCAAAACCTTTGCACTATCGTACTCGGAAATTGATTTGGAGCAACTTTCCTTTACTGATGTCATTTCAAAAACAACATTTTAAGCCCCAAGCATCCGATTTACAGCGAGTTCAAAGAACTCGAAAATTATGAATTTCAAAATCAAATTAAATGTTGCATGGTTAGATGTAAGACTTGAAATTTCATATTAAAGCTTAGATGACCATTATAATCACAACCATACTTACAATTTCAGCTTTAAAACACAAAATTATAAAATAATATATAAACATACTGACACACTAAAAAATACACACAATACATATTAATGAAAATACAAACTCGAATGGATATTAATGGACATTACAAAAACGGTAACAATCTTTAAAAAAAATACTTACAATTTTATTTCTGAAATCCAACAAAATCAGTTTGCTTCGTGATGAAGAAATGTCGAGAGAAAATCTTTGGAGAGAAAGTGAACAGTGCACCGATTTTTGAAAAAGGTGAACTTGAATTTCAAAATTAAAATTTATAGTCATATTAAAATTTTGAAGCCTGGCCCACCAATCTCTCATTTTAACTTTTGAAGTCCAATTAAATTAAAATTTAACCACACTAAAAAAAAATTAACAACTAAGCTAAAAAAAATTGTAATAACACAAAAATTAAAAAAAAAAAATTTAACTAAAAAAAATAAAAGGAACTACAAAATTTAACTAAACAAAAATAAAATTTACTAAAATTGTTGCTCCCCCTTGAATTTTGCGTTTAAGTTCCCCCTCAGATTAATATCAACTGTTAATGTTGCTCCCCCTGCAAACATTCAGTAAAAAAAATCAGATATACAATTTATCAGATTTTATTTTTTGTTTTCTCCCCGTGCACATGACAATCCGATTCTATTAAATCTCAGAAAAATTAAAGACATTTAAATCACATGAGATTAACAGCAATTTAAATCAAGTAAAAAATTGTTCATATAAAGTTATATTGTGTAACTACTGAATGTTTAAATCTACCGATTCAACATACCCAATTTGTATACCAAAAAGTTAAAGCGTTTTTCATCTAACGCTTTAGTAAACAAATAAGCTAATTGATATTTGTAAGGTCACCTATAGCACAGATCTGATCTTGACGCGACACCTTCCAACGAGTGCGGAATCCTCGTTAGGGGTTTAACGGATCGATCACACACGGAAACTCAGAGATGAACACAATGATAGCCAATACGACCCGACACATGTATTTCTCCGAAACGACTCTCTGAATTCTCACAAGTTCATACGTTCACTGATACGAGCTTCTCAATGTTAATTTCTGCCAAAGTCCTTAATTCAAACGGATTAACTCTTAATTATAGAGATTAAGTTTGAACTTAGGTTAAACAAGTTCGTTTAGGCCCAAGCCCACGAACTTGTCCACTACTATACGAACTTAGCTTCACTAAATTCAAACCCTAGCCTTTGAACTTGTTCTAGAAGTTATGTTTGAACTTATGTTTGAACTTATGTAAACATCATACACAAACAAGATCAAACATATATAATAAAGATCAAACATATATATTAACTAGTAATTGCAAAGCCTAATTTATTACAAAAGACTATCTATACTTAGACTGCTATCGTCACACAGGGTGCACTAACAGACTCCCCCTTGACGATAGCTTCTAGTTTAGATATTCAACTAATCTATAGAACTAGGCTGATTCAAAATACTGCCTGCATACAAACCCTGTTCTACACAAACCTTTACAACTTTCTGGTACTTCTTGCCTTCTGATCTCCAACCTTCGTGAAAATAGATTGGTTGCTCATGAAGCTTTAGCAAGTCACCATGAGAAAGGTTTACAAGGTGCAGAGGGTCATACACTTTCAAAATAACTCTTTCATCTTGATATTCCATAACTGCCTCGACTGTTTCATTATCAAGGAACCACCACTTCATATTCGTCAGAACATCCTATGGCATTGACTTTAATGGAACCCTCTTTAGGCATCAAACCGGTTTGTAAAACATCTTCATCCAAGGCTTTTCGGTCAATGGTTCTATTCTTGACTCATCCATGACTCTCTTTCCTTCCCTTGGCTTAATTCTATCAAACCTTCCAGACCGACCTTCTTTTCTCATAATTCTAGCTATCACTTCTGCATACTGGTCGTCTCCTAGGTTGATCAAATTCTTCCATGCCAGTTCCTTCACTTCACATCTAGGCAGTGTGTTGAAGACTTTAAGTTTTCTCTTCAGATACTGGAGCCCATCTCTTCTTTTAAGCACAAAAAGCTGCAATTCTCTATCGAAAAACCAACTAAGAATGCCTCCAAATAGTTTTCCTGGGCTTGGCAATCTCATTTTCTCTTTCAAAGCTAAGTCAGTCGTCTTCTCCTCTTTCTTGAACCAAAGTTGTCTTTTTTCTTCATTGGTTAGCTCCTTTTCTGTTTCTTGAGTGGCATCGTTATCCGATTCATCATTTAATCGTTGACTTCAGAATGTCAAGATCTATCAAATTTCGGTCTGTATTTACATAATGTTCCGTTACTGGTTGTCCTTGAATGACCATGTCATCAACATCATCTTCTTCATGTACTAATATTACATCATCTGGGCTCCAATCGGTAACATTTTCCGGGACAAACTCTCCTTCTTCAAGCTCTTCTAGATAATCTTCAAAATCAAAGTTCATGTCATCATCATCATCAATATCGGCCAAGGCTCCAATCATTTATTGTTTGACTAGTTCTGATGCTTCGGGAGCCTTGCCTTTTTCCTGACCTGCTCCTGAACTAGATGTTCCAGGCTCCCACTGAATCTCAACTTGCTGAGCAGTCTCACATGGAAGATGTGCTAGCTCACTGTCTTTTTGCGTCTCTGGGTAACCTCCTTCATCGTCATCTCCTTTCTGAACTCTCCTTATCTCATCTCTTCTGCAACTGCTCTCCCACTGAGCTTGTAGATCTTTCATTATTTGCTCAACCAGGGTCTGCAGAGTCAGATTTTGAGACTGCTGAGCTGACATCGCTTCTTGTTGAGCAGCCACTTTTGTTTGCAGTTGAGCATTTTCCTGTTCCAGTCTTGGGTTATGTTGCTGCAACTCGTTTACAGCTTGCGATAGATGGAATATTTAGACTGTCTGGAAGTCTACTTTGCTTTTCAACTCTGTGAATCGCTGATTTTCAGAAAATGTAGTGGAAGTGGATGGAGTCGAAGTTGATGTGGATAGAGCGGTGGTTGCGGCAGATGGAGTGGTAGCTAAAGTAGACGGAGCTCCCTGACGAATGAGTTATCGCTTTGCCCTTTGTTGTGTGGCAATCACTACTTCTTCTTCTAAGATAAAGTCCTCATCTCTTTCATCTTCATCACGGAGTGCAGGACGTGACATCTTTCTTCTGCTGACAACAACTCTTGAGCCATATCTTTCAAAAGAAATGGCTGGATGACCAGTTTCTGTTTCCTCCTCTTTTGAACTAGATTCGGAGTCAGATTCAGACGCTGTTTCGACCAGACCTTCTGGCGCTGCTTCATGGCTCTTTGTTCCTTTAAATGTAGGAACCAGAGGCTGATTGTAATCTATTTGACGAAAAATGTCATCCATGTCGGTTGGAGGCTCCAAAATCTCTTGTACCAGCTGTTCTGCTATGTTTTCTTGGGCGGCTGCTCCTTGCTCAAATATTTCCTACAAGGTTTGTTCCTTCTGATCAGATTGTGGTGCCAATGTTGATGGCCCACCTGCCTCTACAGTAGATCTTAACCGTGGAGTTGACTTAGCAACCGGAGCTTGGCGAGCCGGTGCTTGGTTTGATGGAGGTTGTTGTAGTTGTGGTTGTTGCTGAGGTGCATCACCTATCCAATCATCGCCTTCAGGAGCAATGAAATCTGGATCTATAACAGCACTAAAAAGTGGAGCCACTTGTGGCTTTACTTGCTCCGTCCTTCGCGCATTATGAGACTGGCAGTCAGCAAATATTCTTTTATCTATGATTGCCACTCCAGTTTGCTCTGGCAGCATTGGTAAGTCCAACAGAACATGCCTTATTATCATCAATATAAAGCGCGAATACATGAAAAATCTTTCCCGGGTGGGAGTTGAGATTTGATGGACAAACTCCCCAAAGAACATCTCTGAGAAGCTAAACTTCTTATTGTAGACGAGCGATATCATTGCAGACTGAAGCTTTGACACCATTGTGTCAAAACTCGCCTTCTTGGGAGCAAAGCAAACCATAATTACATGAACCAGATATCTCCACTGGCCAATGAGGCCGCTTTTAACGTATGAAGCTTTGGTTATATCTTGAGCATAACCCATTCTGAGGAAGGCCGCTTACCTTATTTGTGCTGGGAAGTCAATAGGGCCAGCTTCTTGATCAACTGTCCCCAGTTGCAAAATTTGGCGTAGATGATCAGCAGAAAAAGCTATAGGACGGCCACCTACTCTTGTACGTAGAACTGTAGGGGTAATGGTGCAATCGACTTGCAAATTTTGCCAAAACTGCCAAATGTACGGAAGAATGATTGGCTGGTTGTGTGTTAGAGCATACGCCACTCTGGATTGTGACAAGAACTCTATCATTTGTCAGTATGGCTGAGCCTCGGCAGCTGACGATCTACTACCATCACCATGTTATGCTTATTGAAAAAGACTCTATCACCCAAATCTGCACACACTTCACTTAAACTGTTAGAAATTAATTTTCAAAATAAATTTTGTTATTCGAACTTGTATAAATTCGAACTTGATTAAGTTCGACGTTTAACACATTCGAACTTACATAAATTCGAGACTATAACACATTCGAACTTAATTAAGTTCGAATAGTCTGTTGACCTTCGATCTTACTTAAGTTCGAGAAAGCTATTCGAACATGTCTGACTTCGAACTTATAGATTTTTTAACAAGTTCGAAGTCCTGACAAGTTCGAACATGAAGAACAAGTTCGAAGTCGGCCACTTTCAATTTCAAAACCATGATTTTAACCCTATTTGACTTAATTAACAATAGAATCTAGTCCTAATAGGTTCTAGTCAAGTTTATGAGTCAATATTTTTTAAGTTTTTGATTTTAAAACTTGTGATTTAAAGCACCTAGTTCTAAAAGTCACAAAAACTCAAAATTAATCGATTTTAGCCACTAAAAAGGTCCTAAAGTTACACTTACTTAGTATTAGATGGTTGAATACACATAAGTTTGTGGGTAGGTTCGAGGACTAGTAGAAAACTTCGAGAAACAGGAAACAAATTCGAATTTGGATAAGGTCGTGTGTAAGTTCAAAATCGCTTTGGAAAGTTCGAGAGGCTAAGTTCGAAAGTAAGTGCATTGAATGAAGCACTGTTGACCTATTTATATCCAACCACCTTCGAACTTAGGTAAGTTTGAACTTTCAGCAAGTTCGAATGTAACTTCGAACTTGGCTGATATTCGAACTTAATTGAAAATTTTGAAAATTCTTGAATACAATCCAACTTTTTCAACTTTTTCATTTTCCAACTTTGCACAACACTCATAGTAAGAAACAAATCATCACGCACTATTGTTTCTTCAACTAAATATGCATCCTAGTAACTTTTGACCTTATTCCTATTTATTTAAATTAAGATAAAATAAAAATAGAATAAAACAAAAATAAGAATTAAATAAATTAAATGTGAATTAACTAAAAAATACTTTAAAGATAAAAAATATACTAACAGAATATTTTTGCGAGATAGACAGAGAAGGTTCAATCAGATAGTGGTGTCAAACGCACTTTCAGTATTTCACTTTCACACTTAGGAATTTTTATTCCTTTGATTGTTTGTCGTGAGATACATTCCAAGTCGATTGTCGGTATGTTTTTCCCTTTAAACATTCAACCCTTTGTAAATTCCTTTGGCCTTTTTATTTATCAAGAAACTACCTTACGTGTCCCATACTTAGACATACTTCTATGATCAAGGCAGACACACAAAGATTATGACTTTTTGGTATTGCAAATTTTCTTTAAAAGGCAAACGTTGAACACAGTTCTGTATTTACATACAACAAAGTGTCTTAGTTTGTCTTAGAGTTCCTCTTATGTTAGCAAGATAGCGGTGACAGGTCTGTACTCACGTACAACAAAGTGACTTATCTTGCTAGTTTAAGTCAAAACAGCAGTGACAGGTCTGTACTCACGTACAACAAAGCGACTTGTTTTGACTTCCCTTTTTTTTACAAAACCTTTTCTTTCTTTGTTTAAGATGTATTTTGATGTTGCTATACATCTCCCAGATAAATTTGCATACCTCATTCATAATCATTGTCTGTATGTCTCTAACATAGAAAATAAGACATTTTGGTCATACACCTAAGTTAGTTACACATATGACATTTTCTTGATTAATTTATTAGCTGTTAGGATTTCCTTCATGTATTATGCCTACCAACATATCAGACAAGAATGTGTATATCACTTAGATTTTAATGTACATTATGTGTGGAAGCTTAACACTTAGAGTTTGTTAGACTGTGCTAACTTTTCATGAATTTTTCTCTTTTTTATTTTGTTTTTCATTTATAAGAAAAATAAGCTGATAAACTAACTAATAACTTACTATAAAAAGAAAGTCTACTAAGGTCAAGTTACTCTGGATTACGCATGCCATTTAGTTGAACTAACATTTCAAAGCGTGATTTATCAAATGCTTTTGTGAATAAGTCTGCATTGTTGTCTTCCGTTGCAACTTTTACTAGTTTTATCAAATTCTTTTCAGCACAATCACGTATAAAATGATGTCTGTCTATGTGCTTTGTCTTACTGTGTTTAACAGGATTATTTGTTATTGCAATTGTTGATTGATTGTCTATCCTAATGGGAGTATGAGTATAAGTCAAACCTTAGTCCCGTAATTGTTGTTGGATCCACAAAACCTTTGAACAACAACTACCAGCAGCGACATACTCGGCCTCGCACGTTGATACAGCTACCGAAGTTTGTTTCTTGCATTGCCAGGATACGAGTCTCCCTCCAAGGAACTGACAATCTCCAGTTGTTGATTTACGGTTCAAGCTACATCCACCATAGTCAGAGTCTGTGTATGCCACCAAATCCAGATCTCCATCAGCATGATACCAAAGTCCCAGCTTCGGTTTCGACTTTAAATATCTTAGAATTCGCTTCACGGCTTTCATATGCATCTCCTTTGGATTTCCTTGAAACCTAGCACAAATACACACAACAAACATTATGTCAGGTCTAGAAGCAGTCAAATACATAAGTGACCCGATCATGGCCATATATAAAGTCGGATACACATCAGTATCACTATCTGTACCCGGTCTGAGATTATGATTCACTTGAATCGGAGTACTAAATTGTGCGGTTAGCTTTGTTCCTTCCATCCCGAAGCGCTCCAAAATGTCGTAGACATACTTCAGCTAATGAATAAACATTCCTTCTTTCCTTTGTTCAACTTGTAAACCAATAAAGAAGTTCAACTCTCCCATAGCACTTATCTCAAACTTAAACTTCATAACCTTTTCAAAATCTTTGCACATCTGCTCGTTTGACGAACCAAAAATGATGTCGTCCACGTACACTTGTACTAAGATAAAATTTTCGCCTTTCCTTTTCACGAATAGTATAATATCAATTCTCCCTCTCTCAAACCCATTGTCTAAAAGATGAGTTGACAATGTCTCATACCAAGCCCTTGGTGTCTGATGTAATCCATACAGAGCCTTATCAACTCGATATACTCTGTCAGGATACTTTGGATCAGTAAACCCTAGCGGTTGTTCAACATACACCAATTCCTTCACCTTGCCATACAAGAATGCACTCTTGACGTCGACTTGATATACCTTAAACCCATTGAAGGACGCAAAAGCCAGAAACAAACGAATTGCCTCAAGCCTCGCCACTGGTGCAAACACTTCGTTATAATCTATTCCTTCTTCCTGGTTGAACCCTTTTACCATGAGTCTTGCCTTGTTGCGAGTAACTATACCCCGATCATTCCTTTTGCACTTAAAGACCCATTTGGTCCATATTGCAACTTCTCCTCGAGGTAACGACACTAACTCCTATACTTCAAATTTTCTGAACTGTGAAAGTTATTCTTGCATGGCTTCAACCCAAGAATTGTCTTTCAGTGCCATTTGCACATTCTTTGGCTCTACTTGTGAGATAAAACACGAGTATAAATACGTGTGAAACGCCTCGGAGTCATTGATCATCGATAACAGTACCGTGTTATTATTCACACTACTCCTAGTTCTCGATCACATTCGGAATTTGGATTCCCTGTGATACTCTCAATTGGATGATCCTTGTTTATCCTCGATGTCTCAATCTCATCAACCTAAAGATTATCTCCCATGTTTGATCCTACTTCACCTAACGGGGGTATGACTTCAGACGATGTATTCTCTTCCTCATGATCACTATTTGCGGAGTTAGAATTATTCGTCTGATTTTCATTTATAGGTAATTCAGGTTCATTCTATGTTGGAGACCCATCTTCTGTCATTGTAGGCTCAGATGTTGATGGAATGCTTGATTTTGGAAAACCTCGGTACTCGTCATTAAGGTTTAATGATGAGAAGTCATTTTCCACTGTACCTGCAATTCCACTAAATGGTATGTTAAATGATTCAAACAAAGAGTCATAATCAAATAACCATTCAGGACCAGTTTGGGGTTCATGTGAATAACTTGTTACGTCAATGTTAAACACAATCTCAACCGTACCATTTGTTTTGTTAAAAACCCTTTTGTTTGGTGAATTAGGAACGTAACCTAGGAAGTATCCTTCGTCAGCCTTTTCACCAAACTTAGGTTGATGTTTTGTTTTCAGTAAAGTACACGGTACCCCAAACGGTTCAAAGCCAGTTAAATTTGGTGGTCTTTTGTTTAGAACTTCATAACAGGTTTTGTTCAGTGATTTGACAGTAAGGACCCGGTCTAAAACATGACAAGCGGTATTCACTACTTCCCCCTAAAACATGGTAGGAAGCTTTGGATCCGAGAGCATGGTCCTTGCTGCCTCAATCAGAGTCCCGTTCTTACGTTCTATCATCCCATTTTGTTGAGGCTCATAAGGTGCACTAAATTGATGCACTATGCCTTTAGATGGACAATATACACCAATTACGGCATTCTTAAACTTAGTTCCTGTGAAGACCTCCCCTTACGGGGCAGTCCTCAGAGTCTAGGTCCCACATCATGCAACACGATATCAATCATAACTAAGATAGAGTAATTTAAGTTGCGGAATTTCAGATTACAAGTACAAACATTAGGATAAGTTTAATACAATTTTAGTTCAGATTACAATTTTTAAAATAAACTAATAAAGGGTACCATCTAATCTAATACATGTCATCATATGATCAATTCAAATCTACCCAGACCACCACAAGTATCTTCTGCCAATCAGTACCGAAGGGTTTTGTTGAGTAGTGGTCTATAGAATACTTCAATCTTGATCTTGTAAGACCTAAGAACTAGGTCCTGCAGGTGACTTTCCTTTATCTTTTCCTGTAAAATATTAAATAGCAACTGTAAGCAAAGCTTAGTGAGAATATAGATTTTCAGGTTACATGCATTAATCAAGCGGATCATGGGTCAAAGCGTGATATGTCTGGACTGCCGCTACAGCCACTCAATGATTGAGACATAGAACTCAGGGAATCAGATGATGTTCAGCCCACGCTCACGCTTTTAGTGGAAGCTATCCACTCATGCTGGGCTAGCTACCAGCGGTCTTCATGGGGGAACATCGGAATATCAATACCAAGTTCAATAGAACTGGTGACATAGCTAGGTCTAGAACAATAGACCGATAAAGCTAATTTTTTTCTAAGCTGAATCAATATGTCAAATGATGCGATCAATAAAGAAAGCATAATGATCAAAGTCATGATAGCAATAACATATGAAATGAACTATAAGTACAATGTCATGTGAAATGATAAGTCAAATTAGCTATCATGATCCACAGGGCATCACCGAACCATGGTGTGCACAGGTCACAATCCAGCTGAGCATTCATGAATGTCAAATAAACTGTCATCAACAATATATCTCAATCGGAAGTCTAGCATGAAAACTGAATATCTATAACTCACAGTTTCTGTAGTCTTTATCAAGCAGATTTATAATCCACCACCTGGGTTATCCCAGGATTTATCTTTAATCTTTCTGAACTCTGGCTTTGCCTTTTCAATCTTTAATTCTGTAATTCTTTAACTCTTTGTTCAGAATTTATCTGAACCTGTCCAGAATAATATTACATCATTGTCAATTTCATAATCTTTTGACTTTAAAGTCTTTATATTCTTATTTTCATCTGATTCTGACTGATAATTCTTTATTCATCCCTCTTGGATTAATGATTCTTGTATTTAAAGAATATTAAAATATATATATACAAATTCGGACCAACCCTCATCCGGATTCGGATCTAAGGATCATCCGAATTAGGATCAGATCCGAAATGCACAGAAAATTGGAGAACTCGCCGAGTAAGCTCGGTGAACTCGCCGAGTTCACATCCGAACTTCGGATAGAGAACCGGATTTCGGACACAACCGAATTATGTTGACCCATCCGAATTCGGGTCCATCCGAGATCGGTTCTAATTAATTTCGGACCAAGACTTATTTCGGATCTCATCCGAATTCGGGTCCCAACCGAATTCGGATCCGTTACTTATGAATTTTTGAAGAAATGTTCAAGCTGTTCTTGGGAACTCGCCGAGTTCCCCTATGAACTCGCCGAGTTCACTTGCAGATTTGCAGGTCGCAACTTACGGGTTTTATCAAAAATTCATCAATCGTCAATTATACTAACATGCAATTAAATCCAACGTTATATTATCAATTTTGGGGTGTTTCTACACTATTTTCCCTATCTCTAACACATTAAATCGTCCAAATTTGTCCAAAATATTGAAATTTTCTCAAGAACACAAAAGTTTATAAAAACTCAGATTTTTGATCTTTTTGGACGATTTAAGCTACGATTTCTGTTTCTAAACCATTTATGGGTTTCATTACATGATTTCTAACCAATATTTCAATCATGCAACATAATTTCTACAGATTTTAAATCCGAATTTGATGCATTTTAAACTCTTAAAATACAAAATAAAAACTTAGAATTAATTGTATTACCTTAATATTCTTCTGATTCTTGATAATCTCAGTTAGTCTCACGATTTCCTCTTCAAATCTTGAAGTTCTAGCAGATTTTTAGGGATTTTAGAGAGAGATTGAGAGAATTTGAGTGTAATGAGATGATGAAATGAGAGAAATAAAAGACTTAAGGTCTTTTTATTTCAAGACTTTTGGGTTTTGGCAATTTTAACCCCTTAACATCTGATTTTCTCTTATTAAAGATTTTATCTTTATTTTATCATCACTAGTTAATTTATCTTAATCAAATATTTTCATTACTTAATTAAAAAATACAATACAAATAATGTTATAAAATTACACTATTAAATCAAAAGCAGAAAATAAAGTTAAGTCAAAAGCTAGGTTGTTACAGAATGGGCTCCACCACGCATAAACTTCGTCCCCGAAGTTAGCTTTGTTCGAACAGACTTGGATACGTTGCTTTCATGACATCTTTTGATTCCCAAGTCTGATGCGAACCCTTGTGGTGTTTCCAATGGACGAGCACCATCTGTATCTCTTTATTACGAAGCTTTTTGGTCTTCGAGTCCAGAATGCATTCCGGCTCTTCAACCACTCGAAGCTTCTCATCAATCTGCACATTAACGTGTGGTATCTGAACTTCTCTTTCATCAGCTAGACTCTTTCGTAGATGACTAACATGGAATACAGGATGTATTCCAGCTAAGTCAGTTGGCAGTTCAAGACGATAAGATTGATTTCCTATCTTTTCAACAATCTTGAACGGGCCAATGAATCTCGGAGCTAGCTTGTTCCTCTTTATGAACCGAACCACATTTTTCATTGGGGATACCTTCAACATCACCCAATCGTTAACTGCAAAACTGATCGATCTGTGACGATTATCGTAATACGACTTCTGCCTGCTTTGAGCTTCAAGGATGTTCCTTCTGACAAGCTGAATCTTATCATGAGTCAACTGTAGAAGGGCAGGACCTGCTAAAGGCGATTCACCTGTTTCGCGCCAACAGGTGGGAGTTCTGCACTTTCGTCCATATAAAGCTTCAAAAGGAGCCATCTTAATCGTGGAATGATAACTGTTGTTGTATGAGAATTCGACCAAGGGTAAATGGTCATCCCAGTTACCACCCAGATCAAGAACGCAGGCACGGAGCATATCTTCCAGAGTTAGGATAGTGCGTTCACTTTGGCCATCTGCATTAGGGTGATAAGCTGTACTCATTGAGATTCGAGTACCCAACCCGTCTTGCAGTGCTTTCCAAAATCTCGAAGTGAAACGACTATCACGATCAGAGACGATAGATTTTGGCACACCGTGACGTGAAATAACCTCGGTGATGTACATCTGTGCCAATCTATCAAGGGAGTATGTCTCTTTCATCGGTATGAAATGTGCTGACTTCGTTAATCGATCCACGACTACCCAGATGGAGTCGTGTTGTCTCTTGGTCTTTGGAAATTTCGTGACAAAGTCCATGGTTATATGCTCCCACTTCCACTCAGGAATTGGCAGTGGTTGCATATCCCCGAAGGGCTTCTAGTGTTCTGCCTTAACCATTTGACATACTATGCAGCTTTCAACGAATAGACCGATGTCTTTCTTCATTCCTGGCCACCAATAATCCGCTTTCAGATCGAAATTCATCTTCGAGCTGCCAGGATGAATGGATAACTTGGACTGATGGGCTTCGGATAGAAGAGTGTTGCGAATAGAACCATATTTAGGAATCCAGATTCGGTTTCCCTTGAGACATTGAAGTCCCAAATGATTCATAGACAGAAATTGAAGTTGCCCTTTGAGATTTTCATAACAGATGTTCTCTTCTTTCAAGGCTTCGGCTTGAGCAGATTTAATATCTTCAATGAGATCAGAAGAGAATACAATTGGGGTCAGGGCATAGCAACACTTTTCCGGATAGACTTTTCTACTCAATGCATCCGCGACCACATTGGCTTTGCCGGGATGATATAGGATCTCGCAATCATAGTCCTTGATAAGCTCCAAGGACCGACGCTGTTTCATGTTTAGATCCTTTTGAGTAAAAAGATGTTTGAGGCTTTTATGGTCGGTGTAAAGTTGACACCGAGTCCCATAGAGATAATGCCGCCAGATTTTTAATGCAAAGGTAACGGCAGCCAACTCAAGATCATGAGTTGGTGCACTTTTCTCGTAGTCTTTCAATTGCCTTGAAGCGTAGGCAATGACTTTTCCCCTTTGCATGAGGACACAACCTAAACCAGTACCAGATGCATCGCTATAAACAACGAAGTCATCATTGCCCTCTGGTAAGGCTAGGATCGGCGCTTGAATGAGTTTCTGCTTCAGAGTTTCAAATGCCTCTTGCTGTTTATCAGCCCATACGAAAGGTGTATTCTTTCGTGTTAGCATCGTAAGTGGCACAGCAATCTTCGAAAAGTCCTTAATGAATCGCCGGTAGTAACCAGCCAATCCAAGGAAACTTCTGATTTCGGAGGCATTGCGAGGCGTTTGCCATTTTTGAACGGCCTCGACTTTGGATGGATCAACAGAGATGCCTTCGCCAGATACAACATGGCCAAGGAATTGAATCTATAAAGAAATCAGAACAGAATTCAAGTTTTGAAACAACAAACGCTTTAAGAAATAACTCGTGACAACGTAAGATTTTACCTGTCTGAGCCAAAACTCGCATTTTGAGAATTTTGCATAGAGTCTTTCATTTCTCAATAACTCTAGCAATTGACGTAGATGAACAATATGATCAGCCTCCGTTTTGGAGTAAATCATAATATCGTCTATGAATACGATAACTGACTTATCCAGCATTGGTCTGCACACGCGATTCATGAGATCCATGAACGCCGCTGGTGCATTCGTTAAACCGAAAGGCATTACGAGAAACTCGTAATGACCATATCTTGTGCGGAAGGCTGTCTTTGGAATATCTTCATCTTTAACTTTTAGCTGATGATACCCAGAACGAAGATCGATTTTTGAGAAATAGCTGGCTCCTTGTAGCTGATCAAATAGATCATCGATTCTGGGCAGAGGATACTTATTTTTAATTGTGACTTTGTTCAACTCACGATAGTCAATGCACATTCGGAGAGTTCCGTCTTTCTTCTTTACGAACAAGACAGGTGCACCCCACGGAGATGAACTCGGTCGGATAAATCCCTTCTCTAACAGATCTTGCAATTGCTTTGACATTTCCTGCATTTCTGCAGGCGCAAGTCTGTAGGGAGCTTTAGCGATGGGAGCCGCACCAGGAACTAAGTCGATCCCGAATTCAACTTGTCGTTCCGGTGGCACTCCAGAAATGTCATCAGGGAATACGTTTGGGAACTCACAGACGATCGGAATATCATACACTGATTTCTTGTTGGCTTCCGGGGTGGATTCAGACGAGACATAACAAAGATAAGATTCGTGACCTTTAGAAAGATATTTACGCGCTTTCTCAACCGATATAAAACAATGAGCACCTTTACGCTTGTCGCCTTTAATCTCTAACACTCGGCCGTCTGAAGTCTTGATTCGGATGATTCGGCGGTTGCAAACAATAGTAGCTTCGTTGTTCGTTAACCAATCCATGCCGATGATAACGTCGAACTCTTTTAGCGGTATCGGGATAAGATCGAGGTTAAATACAACGTGATTAACGAGTAAGGTGCAATTTCGATAAACGGAATCAGCCACAACGTAATTGTTACTGGCTGTCTCTATGTTAAGTATAACAGGAAGCTTTGAAGGAAACATAGATAATCTTTGCGCAAAAGTAGTCGAGATGTATGAACGGCTTGCACCGGAGTCGAATAACACACGTGCAGGTATTGAGTTTAATAAAAACGTACCGGTAACCACATCCGGGGTTTCTTTCGCTTCCTCCGCCGTTATTTGGAAGGCGCGGGTCCTAACAGTTGGAGTTGCAGCTGAGCTTTTCATTGTAGAACCTCCAGCTGATGACTGTGATTGACCTCGTTGTCCACTGTGGCACTGATACATGAAGTGACCACGCTTTCCGCATTTAGCACAACCAAGACCTCGTTGGGGGCACTCTTCTCTGCTATGGCCGATTCTGCTACACACATAACACGTGACATCGTCTGGATTACACAATCCCATATGCGATTTTCTGCATCTCTTGCAGAATCGTGGTTCATTTGTAAGCGAGTAAGCTTGAGCTTTTTGTGGCGAGCTGTACTGTTGAGACTGTTGGGGTTGCTGAGTCCGAGATCTATTCGGCTTGAAGAATCTGCCAAATCTTTGCTTCTTTGGGGGAGATGGACAAGTCGGGTTCATTGATGGAGCGTAGAGTTGATCGCCGTACTCTAAATATCCCCTTTCAATTTGCCTTGCCGCTTCAACCATTTCGAGATACGAATTGTACTTTATTGCGCTCATTGGGTGTCGATATTTCGGGTTAAGTCCTCCACGAAATCGGTTCATCTTCCTTTCTTCCGTAGCTACCTGATATGAAGAATATCCACAGAGCCGTGAAAATTCGTGCTCGTACTCGTCCACAGTCTTGGTGCCTTGGGTTAACTGCATCAGTTGAACCTCCATCTTGTCTTGTTGATCCGCAGGACAATACTTCACGTTGAACATTTCAAGAAACTGTTCCCATTCAAGAGTCTGGATGACCTCCTCGCCATAAATACTTCTCTGGGTTTTCCACCAGGCACGGGCAGCACCCACGAACAGAGCAGATGCATAACTCACTTTCTTGGACTCCAAGCAATCGGAGATTCTGAAAATTTCTTCAGTGTGACTTATCCAATCCATCGCCTGGATTGGGTTGACTGTACCCTCGAAGTTAAGGGCACCGCTAGCTTTAAAATCCTTCAACTTACAGCCTTTCGGCTGCTCAATTTGGACATTCGGGGTAGAGTTATCAGAATCAGATTCATCGTTCTGGATTTGTTTATCTTTTCTTTTGTTCTTTTTGTCAGCACGTCTTTTTGCTTCGGCCTCATCTCTAGCCTGAAGCTGTTCTTGCATATACTTATTTTGTTGTTCAGAATGCTGAGCTAGTATTTGTTGCATCATTTCATACATTTGTTGTGGGTTCATGTTGTTGGGAATGTCACCTGATCCTGACATCTTTACTGAAAATTAAAAATCATTTAACTATCAGTTTATAGTCTTAGATCTATGTACCCTTTTTCCCCATCCTAACAGTCTGTACATCCTATCTCAGTTCAAACCACCTAAATGATTGATACATATGTATTGCTTCAGTTTGAGACCAAATATTACTCCCGTAATACTTGACTCACTCAAACTATGGGCTCTGATACCATCCTGTGAAGACCTCCCCTTACGGGGTAGTCCTCAGAGTCTAGGTCCCACATCATGCAACACGATATCAATCATAACTAAGATAGAGTAATTTAAGTTGCGGAATTTCAGATTACAAGTACAAACATTAGGATAAGTTTAATACAATTTTAGTTCAGATTACAATTTTTAAAATAAACTAATAAAGGGTACCATCTAATCTAATACATGTCATCATATGATCAATTCAAATCTACCCAGACCACCACAAGTATCTTCTGCCAATCAGTACCGAAGGTTTTTGTTGAGTAGTGGTCTATAGAATACTTCAATCTTGATCTTGTAAGACCTAAGAACTAGGTCCTGCAGGTGACTTTCCTTTATCTTTTCCTGTAAAATATTATACAACAACTGGTAAGCAAGGCTTAGTGAGAATATAGATTTTCAGGTTACATGCATTAATCAAGCGGATCATGGGTCAAAGCGTGATATGTCTGGACTGCCGCTACAGCCACTCAATGATTGAGACATAGAACTCAGGGAATCGGATGATGTTCAGCCCACGCTCACGCTTTTAGTGGAAGGTATCCACTCATGCTGGGCTAGCTACCAGCGGTCTTCATGGGGGAACATCGGAATATCAATACCAAGTTCAATAGAACTGGTGACATAGCTAGGTCTAGAACAATAGACCGATAAAGCTAATTATTCTAAGCTGAATCAATATGTCAAGTGATGCGATCAATAAAGAAAGCATAGTGATCAAAGTCATGATAGCAATAACATATGCAATGAACTATAAATACAATTGTCATAGGAAATGATAAGTCAAATTAGCTATCATGATCCACAGGGCATCACCGAACCATGGTGTGCACAGGTCACAATCCAGCTGAGCATTCATGAATGTCAAATAAACTGTCATCAACAATATATCTCAATCGGAAGTCTAGCATGAAAAACTGAATATCTATAACTCACAGTTTCTGTAGTCTTTATCAAGCAGATTTATAATCCACCACCTGGGTTATCCAGGATTTATCTTTAATCTTTCTGAACTCTGGCTTTGCCTTTTCAATCTTTAATTCTGTAATTCTTTAACTCTTTGTTCAGAATTTATCTGAACCTGTCCAGAATAATATTACATCATTGTCAATTTCATAATCTTTTGACTTTAAAGTCTTTATATTCTTATTTTCATCTGATTCTGAATGATAATTCCTTATTCTTCCCTCTTGGATTAATGATTCTTGTGTTTAAAAAATATTAAAATATATATATACAAATTCGGACCAACCTTCATCCGGATTCGGATCTAAGGATCATCCGAATTAGGATCAGATCCGAAATGCACAGAAAATTGGAGAACTCGCCGAGTAAGCTCGGTGAACTCGCCGAGTTCACATCCGAACTTCGGATAGAGAACCGGATTTCGGACACAACCGAATTATGTTGACCCATCCGAATTCGGGTCCATCCGAGATCGGTTCTAATTTAATTCGGACCAAGACTTATTTCGGGTCTCATCCGAATTCGGGTCCCAACCGAATTCGGATCCGTTACTTATGAATTTTTGAAGAAATGTTCAAGTTGTTCTTGGGAACTCGCCGAGTTCCCCTATGAACTCGCCGAGTTTACTTGCAGATTTGCAGGTCGACCCTTACGGGTTTTACCAAAAATTCACCAATCGACAATTATACTAACATGCAATTAAATCCAATGTTATATTATCATTTTTGGGGCGTTTTTACACTGTTTTCCCTAT
>JAANYP010001532.1:0-18289 GCA_020465985.1 Centrapalus pauciflorus
TGTATACTAGGAACGTATGATAGACACTGCTGAAACTGGACAACTGTTGCTGCATGTTCCTTGATTACTTGCATTGCTTGGGACCGCTGTGAGTGACAGATTGCATTACTTACTTGCATATGTTTCGGTACTTATTGGTGATTATTACTGACTTGCATGGAAACATCTGTTGCTGCTTGTTCCTTGATTATTTAATTGTATGTTAGGAACGTATGATAGACACTGCTGAAACTGGACAACTGCTGATGCATGTCCCTTGATTACTTGCATTGCTCACGACCAGTGTTAGTGACAGATTACATTACTTACTTGCAAATGTTTCACTACTCGTTGGTGATTGTTACTGACTTGTATGGAAACATCTGACGCTGCTTGATCCTTGATTACTTAATTGTATGTTAGAAACGTATGATACACACTGTTGAAACGAGACAACTGCTGCTGCATGTTAATTGATTACTTGCATTGCTCAGGATCCGTGTGAGTGACAGATTGCATTACTTACTTGCATATGTTTCGGTACTTATTGGTGACTGCTACTGACTTGTATGGAAACATCTGTTGCTGCTTGTTCCTTGATTACTTAATTGTATGTTAGGAACTTATGATAGACACTGCTGAAACTGGACAACCGATGCTGCATGTTCCTTGATTACTTGCATTGCTCACGACTGGTGTTAGTGACAGATTACATTACTTACTTGCATATGTTTCACTACTTATTGGTGATTGTTACTGACTTGTATGGAAACATCTGACGCTCCTTGTTCCTTGATTACCTAATTGTATGTTAGGAACGTATGATAGACATTGTTGAAACTAGACAACTACTGTTGCATGTTGCTTGATTACTTGCATTGCTCAGGACCCCTGTGAGTGACAGATTGCATTACTTACTTGCATATGTTTCGGTACTTATAAGTGATTGCTACTGACTTGTATGGAAACATCTGCTGCTGCTTGTTCCTTGATTACTTAATTGTATGTTAGGAACTTATGATAGACACTGCAGAAACTGGACAACTGATGCTGCATGTTCCTTGATTACTTGCATTGCTCAGGACCGCTGTGAGTGACAGATTGCATTACATACTTGCATATGTTTCGGTACATATTGGTGACTGTTACTGACTTGTATGGAAACATCTGATGCTGCATGTTCCTTGATTACTTGCATTGCTCAGGACCGCTATGAGTGACAGATTGCAATACATACTTGCATATGTTTCGGTACATATTGGTGATTGTTACTGACTTGTATGGAAACATCTGCTGCTGCTAGTTCCTTGATTACTTAGTTGTAGACACTGCTGAAACTGGACAACTGCTGCTGCGTGTTCCTTAATTACTTGCATTGCTCAGGACCGCAGTGAGTGAAATATTGCATTACTTACTTGCATTTGTTTCGGTATTTATTGATGATTGTTACTGACTTGTATGGAAACATCTGTGGCTGCTTGTTCCTTGATTACTTAATTGTATGCTAGGAACGTATGATAGACACTGCTGAAACTGGACAACTGTTGCTGCATGTTCCTTGATTACTTGCATTGCTCAGGACCGCTGTGAGTGACAGATTGCATTACTTACTTGCATATGTTTCTGTACTAATTGGAGATTATTACTGACTAGCATTGAAACATCTGTTGCTGCTTGTTCCTTGATTACTTAAATGTGTGTTAGGAACGTATGATAGACACTGCTGAAACTGGACAACTGCTGTTGCATGTTCTTTGATTACTTACATTGCTCACGACCGGTTTTAGTGACAGATTACATTACTTACTTGCATATGTTTCACTACTTATTGGTGATTGTTACTGACTTGTATGGAAACATCTGACGCTGCTTGTTCCTTGATTACTTAATTGTATGTTAGGAACGTATGATAGACACTGTCGAAACTAGACAACTGCTGCTGCATGTTCCTTGATTACTTGCATTGCTCAAGACCCCTGTGAGTGACAGATTGCGTTGCTTACTTGCATATGTTTCGGTACTTATTGGTGATTGCTACTTACTTGTATGGAAACATCTGCTGGTGCTTGTTCCTTGATTACTTAATTGTATGTTAGGAACTTATGATTGACACTGCTGAAACTGGACAACCGATGCTGCATGTTCCTTGATTACTTGCATTCCTCACGACTGGTGTTAGTGACAGATTACATTACTTACTTGCATATGTTTCACTACTTATTGGTGATTGTTACTGACTTGTATGGAAACATCTGACGCTGCTTGTTCCTTGATTACTTAATTGTATGTTAGGAACGTATGATAGACACTGTTGAAACTAGACAACTGCTGCTGCATGTTCCTTGATTACTTGCATTGCTCAGGACCGCTGTGAGTGACAGATTGCATTACTTACTTGCATATGTTACAGTACTTATTGGTGATTGCTACTGTCTTGTATGGAAACATCTGTTGCTGCTTGTTCCTTGATTACTTAATTGTATGTTAGGAACTTATGATAGACACTGCAGAAACTGGACAACTGATGCTGCATGTTCCTTGATTACTTGCATTGCTCAGGACCGCTGTGAGTGACAGATTGCATTACATACTTGCATATGTTTCGGTACATATTGGTGACTGTTACTGACTTGTATGGAAACATCTGCTGCTGCTTGTTCCTTGATTACTTAATTGTAGACACTACTGAAACTGGACAACTGCTGCTGCAGTTCCTTGATTACTTGAATTGCTAAGGACCGTTGTCAGTGACAGATTGCATTACTTACTTGCATATGTTTCGGTACTTACTGATGATTGTTACTGACTTGTATGGAAACATCTGTTGCTGCTTGTTTCTTGATTACTTAATTGTATGTTACGTATGATAGACACTGCTGAAACTGGACAACTGTTGCTACATGCTCCTTGATTACTTGCATTGCTCAGGACCGCAGTGAGTGACAGATTGCATTACTTACTTGCATATGTTTCGGTACCTATTGGTGATTCTTTCTGACTTGTATGGAAACATATGCTGCTGCTTATTCTTTGATTACTTAACTGTATGTTAGGAACGTACGATAGACACTGCTGAAACTGGACAACTGCTGCTGCATGTTCCTTGATTACTTGCATTGCTCGAGGCCGCTGTGAGTGTAACATCCGACACTAAACCAGGTTAACAACAATGATCTAATCTTTATTTAATAGCCAATTATAGCCTAATCAGTGGTCATTAGAAATTAATCAAGTGATTAACAAGGTTTATTAGAAAATTCAACTCAATTAGAATCAAATTAATCGGTGCGATGAATCGTGAAATCAATTAATCCAATCAATCTACGTTATGAAGGATTAATTCATTAAAACAATGCATCCATAAGTATTTATGAAATTTCAAGAAAAGGGAAATACAAGAATACATTTCTAAATACTTTATACAAAAAAAAATAAAAATACATGTATAATACACTATAGGGGCCGGCCATAGGCATGTGTTTTATTAGAGGTTGACTTCTATTTTTTTAATATTACTTTAAACACAATTATTTTGTTTAAAAGTGCACACAACCTCCTACTTTCCATGCCTTTCATCATTTGAAAGACCAAAAATTTCTCTATAAATAGAGAGGCATTTCATTCATTTTAATCACACCAAAAACATCTCTTTTGTCCCTCTTGGATCCGGCCAAACCCTCACACACACCACAACCATTTGCTTTCAAGTGTTCTTCAAGAAATTCAAGTGTTCTTAGTGCATATCTTGCAAGGATTTCAACTTCTAGTCAAAATCATATTCTAAATACTTCAAAGTAAGTAAATATTAACTTATTTCATCTTATATTTATGTATATATAAGTCTTGCATAATATATATAATCACCAACAACAACAAGTTTAATAAAAACTCAAGTTTATAAGTTTCTAGTTTTTATTTTTAAGTTGTTTCTTTAAATGTGTTTATGAATATACGAACACATCATAAAAATGTTAATATTATGAAAACAAGTGACCTATATGTGTTTTATAACTTTTATAACTTTTATACAAATAGTCTTTGAATAAAAAACAAGAATCATAAGTTATTTCAAGTTTATAAACTGCGGATTTTCGGCAGAAAATTTATATCGACTTTGAAAAATCATAACTAATTCATAACTTAACAAAATAAGTTGATTCTTGTCTCAAAAGTTAGATCTATGTCTTAACTATAGATCTGGAAGTTTTCATAATTTATTTTGGAGTTTAAGACCTCCAGAAATTATTTGGGAAACCGAAAGTTTGACAGCTCAAAAATGGCCAACATAGGGTTTTTAACGAGCTTTTTCACCAACCAAAACATCTCGAAAAATGGCCGTTCTTGATTCTAAAAATCCTTTGTATATAGGAGTTTAATGTCCTAGAAAACTAAAGTCTAAAACATTTTGGAGCTTGGTCAAAAACAGCCTCAAAGTAGGCTGAGAAACCTCCGAAAAAGCTGGAAAATTATATATATATAAACTAGACGTTTTAAGCGGGTTTTATTTATAAACTTGTAATGTTGGGCGATTTAAGACATAAAAATCTATAAATATATATATTATCATATATTAGAGATATTAAGTCCTTATTATCATTTAGGACTCGATTAATCTCGCTCGGTGCATCATCCATCCATTTACACTAAAAAGCATTTTACGCTCGTTTTTACCATCACAAGCTCGGTGAGTTATCATAGCCCCTATTTTCACAATGTTATGTTTTGGGGTTGAAATACATGCTTCGTTTTCATATGGACACAAAAAACAACTTCATTTCTATTATGTATTACACATGTGGTTCCATCAGCCCTTATATCATGAACCGTTAATTGCATTTATTTGTAAGCGCGAATATATTGTGGATAGATCTATCGGGAGTCATGTCCCCCATTCGGGTTAGTTTGGGTCGGCTAACAGCGAGTGCATATATATTTAACACATGGTATTATGTATGGGAATACTGCACAGGGCAAACTCATTTTAATTAAGCTTCGGTTGCATGATGGTTTATATGTAATACATAACATGGAATTTATGATATTATAAATTCAAACTCAACTGTTGTTGTCCATACAAGTCAGATTTACGTGTAAACCTATGAGCTCACCAACAATTTTTGTTGACATATTTTAGCGTGTATTTCCAGGAAATTAAGGCAAGTGCACCTCACCGGAAGTATTTTCAAGCTTCCGTACTTTTGGAGTCGCATGCATTTTCAAACTATCGGAGATTTAGTTCCATTATTTTGATTACTTTAATTATGTATTTAAATCTCTGTGTCTTGCGAACTACTCATATCATTTTCTTGTTATGTAAAACATTTCTATATTTTAAAAGTTATATCGATGTATTTTTGAAAACGTCAATATAGTGGTCGTTCATTATGATTATGGTTACGCTTCCGCGACGTCACGCTCCATTGCCAACCGGGGTAACAGGGTGTGACAGATTGGTATCAGAGCCATAGTTATAGTGAACTAGGTTGAATTAGTACCTAGACTATAACTGTTACAAAAACTAAAGTTTCTTCAAGAACTGTGAACATATATATGGACCCTGATGAAAATAACATGTCAAACAATACGGTTGTTATTCTCTTTGACTCCGAGGATGAATACTCACCCATCAAATAAGGAAGCCAAGGTGACACCGAGGTGTACTATGGATCGGAGACCCACCTAGACCCAATCAATGACGAGGTAGAGGACTCGTCAGAACAAGAGGAGGGCAACTGAGGCCCTGCAGCACAAATTGCTCCACCATCACCACCATGTGTTCCATCCTACTCCCTTTTCAGAAGCCATCCCAATGGGCCATTGAGGAAGTTCATCCTTTGGAAAAGGGTGTGACTAGCACAACGGGAGTTTATCCTGGTATCTACCCATCAGCCAAGCAGCGACGGGCGAACGTAAGACAGTGGGGATGGATGCCTCACATTCTCCAAGAATTGAGAAACAAGGAAGGGATCCCAAGCCAGTTAGGAACACCATCTTCTTCTCTAGTACCGATACTTACCTAGGAACCTACGCAAAGAACGGTACCTCTGTTGGTGGCAAGGGCCGCTAGACACGACTTTCAATTCCGAAATCCACCTGGAGGTCGGTGAGATCTCTGCAGCGATTTAGCAGGAGACCATACAAACCACCAATATACATTGGGCCAACCACAATACCCAGGCGATTCAACAAGACGGAATCGACGAATTGTGACAGCGCCTAGCAGAGCACAAAGCCCACAATGAAGATCTAACCCAACGACTTTACGCTCTGGATTACGAGGAAACCCCGGAGGCATCTCACACTTAGTACCCTTTATCTATCCTTGTAATATTAGGAAAAATATTATGTAATAGTGTAGGACAAAAATTTTCGGGTAATAACCCGCCCATTGTAAGAAAGTTATGAATGATTAATGAATATTGCAAGTTATTTATGAAATTGTGTTTGATGATTATAGTGTTGTGCCTTAAGAAAAATTAAAATCTGTTCAACTTCTTACACTATGCTCTTTTCTTTAAACGTTAAGATAATGCCGCCAAGAAGAGCTATGAACGCTGCAGAAATTGAGGAACTAGTCGCACAAAGAGTGACTGCTGCTATAGCCACTTATGAGACCAACAGAAACAGTTCAGCTAATGGAGATGGTGGTGCTAGCCGCACCACGGGAGGAACTGAAACCACCCAAAGGGTTGTGGAATTAAGAGGTTTTTGAGTTGGAAGCCCCGATACTTCAATGGAACTGAAGGAGCCGTCAGATTAGTACGATGGTTCGAAAATTTGGAGTTTGTCTTCCGTGTTAGCGGATGCATTGAAGGAGATAAGGTGAAGTTCGCCACCCACACTCTGCAAGACAGCGCCTTGACATGGTGGAACTCGTATACCCAGTCTGTAGGGATTGATGCAGCTTACCAACTCCCCTGGACCGAGTTGAAACAAATGATGACCGACGAGTATTGCCCAAGAAATGAGTTACAGAAAATGGAGTCAGAGTTTTGGAATCTGTCTATGAAGGGAACGGATGTAGCTGGGTACACCAACCGATTCCACGAACTAAGCATTCTGTGCCCTCAGATGGTGACCCCTGAATACAAGAAAATCGAGCGTTACATTTGGGGACTCGCTCCTCAAATCCAAGGCAATGTCACTGCCTCCAACCCAACCACCATTCAGGACGCCATCAGAATGGCCAACAACCTTATGGATCAAGTGTCCCGGAGAAACGAAGCCAAGGCCAGGGAAAACAAGAGGAAATGGGAGGACAAGTCTGGGAAGAATACGAGCTCGCAATCCAAGAAGCCCGAGACCATCAAGGCTTATGTAGCAGGATGTAAAAGCCCGTAATTTATTAAATATAAATTACAGCAGCAGACTTTGGATAATAAAGCAATTTTAATCCAAATATTAGTAATTAACCGAAAATATGAATCTGTAATAGTTAATTATATTAAGTTATAATTAATTATGAAAAGTTGCCCAAAATTAGCTGAAATAAAGTTAATAATTAAAATTCAGCTAAATGACAAATTAAAGACTGAAAATGACGAAACGGACTAAAATGAATAAAAATATGACTAAAAGACAATTATAGCAAATCTAGAACTCCTTTGCTATTATTTGCATCTGAAATGCAAATCAGATTGATGGGAATAAAAGTTGGTCAATTCCAGATATTCAGTAGAAAATCTGAATTTCTCTCTATTTTCTATAAATAGAGCATCTCCTCCTCATTTCATGGATTTGGAAAAGCTTGAACTCTCTCTCTCTCTCTCTAAGACCTCACCTTCTCTCTAGCATTTCTCCTAAACGAACCGTCGGATTCTCGTGATTTATACGCCATCGGTTAGATATCGTCGAGCTCTACACGAATCTACCACTGCATGTTTGATTTCGTTCGGATTTAAGGTAAAAATCCACCCTTTTTCTGACTTTTAGTTCGGTTTTGAAGAGCAAATTCGAGTTTGCTCATATTCCCTTCATTCGAAGCTGATTTACTCTCGTATAGGACTTGTTTTTGCTTGGAAATCATCTATAGTCGAAGGATATAGCTTGGACGAAGGTTAGTAACTATTTTTCCCTCATTTATGTTCATGTTTAGTAGCAAAAACCTGGGAAATTGATGATCAAATTCGAGATCTTCAAGAATAGACTCGAATGTATGGAATTCGAATCTGTCCCCCCCTAGACTCGAGATATGCTTCGAATCTATGTGTATGTTCGAGTCTATGTATGTACTTCGAATCTATGTGAGCCTTCGAGTCTATGCATGCCTTCGAATCTATGCATGCCTTCGATTCTATGTATATGTTTCGAATCTATGTATGTATTTCGAATCTATCCCCTTTAATTCGAATCTGGTTTTGTTCTAAGCCTCGGATTAATTCCTAAATCAGATTAAGTTATTGATCAACCTTATAAAGTGTAAATGTAACTGAAAGTATAATATGATTATGATAAAATCACAAATTTCAAGTTGCATAACTATTTTATGTACAACTAAATTGACAGACCCTGTATGAACCATTAGGAATTGAATGTTATGATTCACCTTGCAAGTAATACGATTGGCTTTGTTTCAAGGCCACACATCTGTAATTAGATGGATCGTATTAATCTGATAAGAATAGACTCACTTTGGGACGATAGGAACTACCTCAGACTCGACAGTAAGAGATGACAATTACCTGAGTGTGTAACTAGGGTTATATAGATCATGTTACAGACTTGACATTAATATACCAGACTTGAAACTGAACTGCAGGAACCCGCCGATTTGACAGAGTAAACTGAACAGCTTAATTCGTTAAGCATTATCTGACCAAGGACTACTGTGAGTGACAGATTTCATTAATTATTTGCATATGTTTCGATACTTATTGGTGAATGTCATCGACTGTATGGAAACTTCCGATTGTTGCTGCATGTTTCTTTAATACTTTATTGTATCATAGAAACGTACTTTTGACATTACTGAAGCTAGACACTTGAATTGCCTTGATTGCATGTTCACTTTTACATTTTATGTAAATACTTATCATGCTTACTGCTTACTTGACTGTTGATATATTTGCCGCTGCATACTGCATTATCCGACAGGACCGAATGTTAGATCTCCATTCACTGGAGGGAATTCTGCAGATTCCTTTCCTATATGACTTGTTTCCATACACTTCCCGTAGGGCTTCGGCCTTACACAGGGGAATACAAACTGGGTTGTCTCCCAACCTTTTTGCCGTCTCTGACGTAGTGACTTGCCGGCAGGAGCTGATAGTATGTTATATATGTGTGGTAACTAATGGAACTCTGTTAACTCACTAAGCAATGTTAGCTTACTCTGTCATGACAACTCTTTTTCAGGAAAAGCTGATAAGGGCTAGACCATAGCAGGTAGTTCGTCCCAGGCTAAGTGAATCTGGACAATCGATGAATAGCAGACTTTTGGACTTTTGTTGACGCCTATTTTGAAAGGATGATGCGGTCTCGGGTAGCTTGTTCAGTCTTCCGCACTCTGATTGAAGATTTAGAAGCTAGTTTAGACCACCATTTGATCTTTAACTTATTGTTGTAATTAAGTATTCAGGCTGATGGACCTGTGGTATCAAACAATTAGTAATATTTATTACTTAATGAAATGAAATTTTATGACGTGTACTGTTTGTGGTAACTTGGATGTTACAAAGTTGGTATCAGAGCGGCAGTTTAATCATCGGATTGGCCACCCGATACTTAAACTACTGGTATGGTATGGACTATGTGACTCTGAATTCCCGAACAAGTCACCGAGGCCTAGGGTAACCTAATTAGTAAAGGACTACCCACACAACTTGACCTAAGATAGGCAAATGATGACTGATAGGATGGGGGAAGGATTGACTGCTTGATACTGACTTGACTTTGTGCCAGCCTGACTGACTGCCTTCATATCTATGAATTTAGATGTGATTATCTGACGTAGGTATTATGACTCGAATTGTGCTTAATTGAATCAGGAAATAATAGTTATTTCCTTTATATTTTCAGCCAATGGCTGATAAGAATCCAAATGTTGCTGGTACCTCGACTGTTGGTAAAGCTGCTGATGCTGCAGCTGATCAACACAAAGAATCTGTTCATGTAGAGGACTTAGGCACTGACCCTGAAAATACTGCTAATGACTCAAGCAGTACTGCTACGCCTGTGCCTCCCCAGCAGGCTCAATTGATTGATCTCGTTCATAAGTTGAATGAGGAGAATCGTAGGCAAATGCAGCTTATGATGGATAGGAATCGACTGCAGACTGATATGTCGGTTGAGGACCGATTTAAGGAAATTAAGGACTTGCTTACTAAGGGTAAAGCGGTTGTGCAAACTGACGAAGAAATCCAGCGTGAAATTGACTTTAAGCACCGTGAAGAAGAACTTAGGTTGCGAGAACTTAAGTTACGGGAGTTAGAATTGAAGTATAGGGAAGAGATGTTAGCAAAGCCCAAGAAGGATCGAAAAAGGAAACTTAGGCATGAGCCCTCTGATGAACGGCGAAGGGATCTTTTTGTGGATGGACTGGATAGAGAAATTCGGAAGTTTGTGAATTCTGGCAGACCGAGAAGTGATATAGAAGTAGTTGAAGTTGCTAATATAGGGGAACTTGAAATCTATCCGGAGCGAGCGAGTCTTTTTATTGCCAAGTCTAGCAAGAAAGAAAAATCTGAGAAAACGGAAAAGAAGAGTGAAAGTTTAAGGCAAGGAGATAAGCAGTCTTTTAAGAAGGCTAAATCTTATGCTGTGACCGCTACGCCAAGGTCTGCTTGTCCTCGCTGCAAGCAGATTCATGAAGGAAAATGTGATCCTGTGTTCGTAAGGTGCTACTGCTGTAGTCAGAATGGTCACGACCGATCGGAATGTCCCAAGCGCAGTAAGGCTTGCCGAAACTGTATTACGTTGGGGCACCATGCTAGAGACTGTACCCGACCTCGATTTGTTCCTCCGCCTGCATCTTCACCCCGGCAATCAGTTAAGGGTTCTTCTGCTCCGAGGAATCAACCAAGATCTTTCCAGAAGACAGCCGATGAGGCAAAAGAGACTGCTGATATCGTCATGGGTACATTTCTTGTTAACTCAATGCCTACTCTAATCTGTCATATGTGTCTGAAAAGTTTGCTAAACTCTTTGATTTTGCCCCTATAATGCTACCTGTAATAGATATAGAAACTGCGAGCTCGAGTTTTGTGACTGTAAATAGAATCTTTCGTTCCTGTAAGCTAGTGATTGATGACCTCTCCTCAGACCTTGACCTGATACCGATGTGGATTAGAGAATTCGATGTTATTATACGAATGGACAGGCTCATGACGAACAATGCTGAAATCCTTTGGGCCAAAAGGATAATTAGAATTAGAACCCCGAAGGAAGTGAACGTTATGTTTATGACGATAGAAAGACTCGAGAATTAGGTCTCATTTCTGTAATGAAAGCCCGAAAGTGCCTAACCAGGTACATATTTTAGGACATACTGTCTCGGGTAAGGGAATAGCCATGGATCCATCGAAGGTAGATACGGTTCAGAAGTGGGAAGCGCCGAAAAACGTATCTGAAGTTCGGAGTTTCTTGGGTTTAGCGGGCTATTACCGAAGATTTATCCGTGATTTCTCCAAGATTGCGGTGCCTTTAACCAGTCTGACGAAGAAGGAGGTTAAGTTTGAATGGAATGAATCACAAGATCGAGCCTTTGAGACCCTGAAGCGTAAGCTAATTGAAGCACCGATTTTGGCCTTACCCGAGGGTAATGATGATTTTATAGTTTATAGTGATGCCTCTAAGATGGGATTAGGCTGTGTGTTGATGCAAAGGGATAAAGTAATTGCCTACGCATCAAGGCAGCTAAAGACGCATGAAAAGAATTACCCGACGCATGACTTGGAGCTTGCAGCCGTGACTTTTGCATTGAAGATTTGGCGGCATTATCTGTACGGGACCAGGTGTAAATTATATACGGATCACAAGAGTCTGAAGTATATATTTGACCAAAAAGAGCTGAACATGCGACAAAGGCGATCTATGGAATGGATTAAAGACTATGACTGTGAGATCCTTTACCATCCAGGTAAAGCAAACATTGTAGCCGATGCCCTAAGCCGCAAAACCGGACAAGACCATTATACCCGATGTTATGCTTTGACTTCTGTTGTTTTGGAGTCTGCTTTGCCTGACTCGATTTTTGCCGCTCAAACCAAAACCATTCAGGATGAGAACTTGAAATCTGAACGTATGGTTACTTATGTGACCAAGCTGACCCTTGATGATCATGGTCTTAGGCGGTTCATGAATAGAATATGGGTTCCCAGATTAGGAGGTATTCGTGATCAAATTCTGTCGGAGGCTCATATGTCAAAATTTTCGGTACATCCTGGTTCTACTAAAATGTATCAAGACTTGAGGACGGAATATTGGTGGCCTGGAATGAAGAAGGACGTAGGACAATATGTAGAAAATTGCATGACTTGTTTACAAGTCAAATCGGAACATCAGAAGCCGTATGGGGAACTACAACCATTGCCAATCCCGGAATGGAAGTGGGACCACATAACCATGGACTTTGTGACGAAGCTGCCCAGGACTAAGCGGAATCATGACTCTATATGGGTAATAGTGGATCGACTCACTAAGTCAGCCCATTTCCTACCCATACGTGAAGATGAACGCCTCGAAAAGTTAGCTGAATTGTACATGAAGGAAATCGTGACTAGACATGGTGTTCCATTGTCTATTGTATCAGACCGAGACAGCAAATTTACTTCTCGTTTTTGGAAGGCTTTTCAGAATGGACTAGGTACCGAACTTAAGATGAGCACCGCCTATCATCCTGAAACTGACGGGCAAAGTGAGAGAACGATTTTGACCTTGGAAGATATGTTACGTGCCTGTGTGATTGATCTCGGTGGAAGTTGGGATACTCACCTTCCGTTTGTAGAATTTGCTTATAACAATAGCTATCACTCGACTATTGGTATGCCTCCATATCAGCTTTTGTACGGCCGTCGATGCCGAACTCCAACCTAAACATCTCGAAAAATGGCCGTTCTTGATTCTAAAAATCCTTTGTATATAGGAGTTTAATGTCCTAGAAAACCGAAGTCTAAAACATTTTGGAGCTTGGTAAAAAACAACCTCAAAGTAGGCCGAAAAACCTCCGAAAAAGCTGGAAAATTATATATATATATATAAACTTGACGTTTTAAGCGGGTTTTATTTATAAACTTGTAATATTGAGTGATTTAAGACATAAAAATCTATAAATATATATATATATATATATATATATATATATATATATATTATCATATATTTGAGATATTAAGTCCTTATTATCATTTAGGACTCGATTAATCTCGCTCGGTGCATCATCCATCCATTTACGCTAAAAAGCATTTTACGCTCGTTTTTACCATCACAAGCTCGGTGAGTCCTCATAGCCCCTATTTTCACAATGTCATGTTTTGGGGTTGAAATACATTCTTCGTTTTCAAATGGACACAAAAAACAACTTCATTTCTATTATGTATTACACATGTGGTTCCATCAGCCCATATATCATGAACCGTTAATTGCATTTATTTGTAAGCGCGATTATATTGTGGATAGATCTATCGGGAGTCATATCCCCCATTCGGGTTAGTTCGGGTCGGCTAACAGCGAGTGCATATATATTTAACACACGATATTACGTTTGGAAATACTGCACAGGGCAAACTCATTTTAATTAAGCTTCGGTTGCATGATGGTTTATATGTAATACATAACATGGAATTTATGATTTTATAAATTCAAACTCAACTGTTGTTGTCCATACAAGTCAGATTTACGTGTAAACCTATGAGCTCACCAACAATTTTTGTTGACGTATTTTAGCGCGTATTTTCAGGAAATTAAGGCAAGTGCACCTCACTGGAAGTATTTTCAAGCTTCCGTACTTTTGGAGTCGCATGCATTTTCAAACTACCGGAGATTTAGTTCCATTATTTTGATTACTTTAATTATGTATTTAAATCTCTGTATCTTGCGAAGTACTCATATCATTTTCGGGTTATGTAAAACTTTCTATATTTTAAAAGGTATATCGATGTATTTTTGAAAACGTCCATATAGTGGTCGTTCATTATGATTATGGTTACGCTTCTGCGACGTCACGCTCCATTGCCAACCGGGGTAACGGGGTGTGACAGATTGGTATCAGCGCCATAGTTATAGTGAACTAGGTTGCATTAGTACCTAGACTATAACTGTTACAAAAACTAAAGTATCTACAAGAACTGTGAACATATATATATATATATATATATATATATATATATATATATATTTGAACGGCAAACTATCCTACTCCTACTCCTAAACTACTCCTTTACCACCAGACTTATTTACTCCACCTAAATTTCAACTTACCTCGAATGGGGATCGAACAGTGAACATATATATGGACCCTGATGACAATAACATGTCAAACAATACGGTTGTTGTAACAGCCCGTAATTTATTAAATATAAATTACAGCATCAGACTTTGGATAATAAAGCAATTTTATCCAATTATTAGTAATTAACCGAAATCATGAATCTTAAATAGTTAATTATTTTAAGTTATAATTAATTATGAAAAGTTGCCCCAAATTAGCTGAAATAAAGTTAATAATTAAAATTCAGCTACTTGACAAAATGAATAAAAATTTGACTAAAAGACAATTATAGCTAAATCTAGAACTCCCTTGCTATTATTTGCATCTAAAATGCAAATCAGATTGATGGGAATAAAGTTGGTCGATTCCGGAAATTCTGTAGAAAATCTGATCTTTTTCCTATTTTCCTATAAATATGAGCTCCCCTCCTCATTTCTTAAGTTTGGAAACTTGGGCTCTCCTCCTTCTCTCTCTAAGATTACACCTTCTCTCTAGCATTTCTCCTAATCGAACCGTCGGATTCTCGTGATTCATACGCCATCGGTTAGATATCGTCGAGCTCTACACGAATCTACCATTGCATGTTGGATTTCGTTCGGATTTAAGGTAAGATCGGTCCTATTTCTGTCTTTTGGTTCGGTTTTGAAAGAGCAAATTCGAGTTTGCTCATATCCCTTTCATTTGAAGCTGATTTGCTCCCGTTTAGGACTTGTTTTTGCTTGGAAATCATCCATAGTCGAAGGATATATCTTGGACGAAGGTTAGTATCTATTTTTCCCTCATTTATGTTCATGTTTAGTAGCTAAACCTGGAAAATCGTTGATCAAGTAGAACAAACTCGAAATGTTCATGTTCAGATTCGAATGTGTGTATGTAAGGCTTCGAATCTATGTATGGCTTCGAATCTATGTAGGTTTCGAATCTATGTAGGTTTCGAATCTATGTAGGTTTCGAATCTATGTATGGTTCGAATCTATGGATGGCTTGAATCTATATCCCTAATTCGAATTTAACCTAGTCAAATCTATTCCCTAGAATCTATTATGTGTGTGCTTCGAATCTAAACCATTAGATTCGAATGAGAGGTGTTCGAATCTATTCCTTGTAGTTCGAATCTGATTGCCATTTCAAGTCTAAGATTAAGTCCAAAATCAGATTATGTTATTAAACAACCTATTGTATTAAAGGTATCTTTTGATATGGATTAAACTCTCCAGTTTCAAGTTGCATATCTATTATATGCACAAATGAATTAACAGACATTGAATGAACTCTTAGAAATCGTATGTCATGATGCACCTAGCTAGTAATATGATTGGCTTTATTTCAAGGCCACACATATGTAATTAGATGAATCGTATTAATCTGATAAGAATAGACTCACCTTGGGACGATAGGAACTACCTCAGACTCGACAGCCAGAGTTGACTATAACCTGAATATGTAACTAGGGTTATATAGATTATGTCACAGACTTGACATTAATATGCCAGACTTGAAACTGAAATGCAGGAACCCGTCGATTTGACAGAGTAAACTGAACCGCTTAATTCGTTAATTACTTGCATATATTTCGATACTTATTGGTGAATGTATTGACTGTATGGAAACTTCCGATTGTTACTGCATGTTTCTTTAATACTATATTGTATCATAGAAACGTACTTTTGACATTACTGAAGCTAGACACTTGAATTGCCTTGATTGCATGTTCACTTTTACATTTTATGTAAATACGTATCATGCTTACTGCTTACTTGACTGTTTATATACTTGCCGCTGCATACTGCATTATCCGACAGGACCGAATGTGAGATCTCCATTCACAGGAGGGAATTCTGCAGATTCCTTTCCTATTTGACTTGTTTCCATACACTTCCCGTAGGGCTTCGGCCTTACACATGGGAATACCGACTGGGTTGTCTCCCAACATTTTTGACGTCTCTGACGTATTGCCGACAGGAACTGATAGTATGTTATATGTGTGTGGTAACTAATGGAACTCTGTTAACTCACTAAGCAATGTTAGCTTACTCTGTCATGACAACTCTTTTTCAGGAAAAGCTGATAAAGGCAAGACCATAGCAGGTAGTTCGTCCCAGGCTAAGTGAATCTGGACTTTGATGAATAGCAGACTTTGGACTTTTGATGACGCCTATTTTGAAAAGATGATGCGGTCTCGGGTAGCTTGTTCAGTCTTCCGCACTCTGATTGAAGATTTAGAAGCTAGTTTAGACCACCATTAATCTTTAACATATTGTTGTAATTAAGAATTCAGGCAGATGGACCTGTGGTATCAAACAATTAGTAATATTTATTACTTAATGAAATGAAATTTTATGACGTGTACTGTTTGTGGTAACTTGGATGTTACAAAGTTGGTATCAGAGCAGCAGTTTAATCATCGGATTGGCCACCCGATACTTAAACTACAGGTATGGTATGGACTATGTGACTCTGAATTCCCGAACAAGTCACCGAGGCCTAGGGTAACCTAATTAGTAAAGGACTACCCACACAACTTGACCTAAGATAGGCAAATGATGACTGATAGGATGGGGGAGGGATTGACTGCTTGATACTGACTTGACTTTGACTTTACTTTATGCCAGCCTGACTGACTGCCTTCATATCTATGAATTTTAGATGTGATTATATGACGTAGGAATTATGACTTGAATCGTGCTTATTTGAATTAGGAAATAATAGTTATTTCCTTTATATTTTCGACTGTTGCCGGTTCCTCAAGGGTTGATAAAGCTGCTGATGCTGCAGCTGATCAACACAAAGAATCTGTTCATGTAGAGGATTTAGGCACTGACCCTGTAAATACTGTTAATGACTCAAGCAGTACTGCCACCCCTGTGCCTCCTCAGCAGGCTCAGTTAATTGATCTCGTTCATAAGTTGAATGAGGATAATCGTAGACAGATGCAGCTTATGATGGATAGGAATCGATTACAGACTGATATGGCAGTTGAAGACCGATTTAAGGAGATTAAGGACTTGCTGACCAAGGGTAAAGCAGTGATGCAGACTGACGAAGTAAACCAGCGTGAAATTGAATTTAAGCGCCGGGAAGAAGAACTTAGGTTGCGGGAACTTAAGTTACAGGAGCTAGAGTTGAAATATAGGGAAGAAATGTTAGCGAAGCCGAAGAAAGACAGGAAGAGGAAACATAGGCATGTGTCCTCTGATGAAAGTGAGACTGACTCTTTCGACCATCACGTTAAGGTGGGACGAGAGTGTACATTTGTTGACTTTAAGAAATGTGGGGCTCGTACATTTGCGGGGTCATCTGATCCTGTTAAAGCTATGGACTGGGTCGCGAATGTGGAGAAAGCGTTTAAACTCTCCAAGTGTAATGAAGAAGATAAGGTGACATTTGCGACGGGAATGTTGGAAGATGGAGCTGGCCGTTGGTGGAAGTCAATTACGAATCCCATGTCTGAAGCAATGGAGAAATCCATTACTTGGGATCATCTTAAGATTCATCTGAAGGAAAAATACTGCCCCCAGGATGTTAAGCGCCAGATGGAGAAAACCCTGCTATCTTTTCAGCAAGGTACAAGATCCGTGACGGACTATGAGCTGGAATTTACCAGGCTCTCGTTATTATCTGATCACCCTGTTGATATCGACGAAAGGAGAAGGGATTTGTTTGTGGATGGTCTGGATCGAGAAATCCGGAAGTTTGTGAAGTCCGGCAGACCAAGAAGTTATATTGAGGCAGTGGAAATTGCTAGGGTAGGTGAACTTGAAATCTATCCTGAGCGAGCATGTCCTTTTATTGCTAAATCTAATAAGAAGGAAAAATCTGAGAGAGCTGAAAAGAAGAGTGAAAGTTCGAAGAAGGGAGATAAGCAGTCTTCCAAGAAAGCTAAGT
>JAANYP010001532.1:20067-44979 GCA_020465985.1 Centrapalus pauciflorus
GACTTTGAAGCGTAAGCTAGTAGAAGCGCCGATTCTGGCCTTACCTGAGGTTAATAATGATTTTGTAGTCTATAGTGATGCTTCTAAGATGGGATTAGGCTGTGTGTTGATGCAAAGGGATAAAGTAATTGCCTATGCATCAAGGCAGCTAAAGGCGCATGAGAAGAATTATCCGACGCATGATTTAGAACTTGCAGCCGTGACCTTTGCACTGAAGATTTGGCGGCATTATCTGTATGGGACTAGATGCAAGTTATATACAGATCACAAAAGTCTGAAGTATATATTCGATCAGAAAGAGTTGAATATGCGTCAAAGGCGATCTATGGAATTGATTAAAGACTATGACTATGAGATCCTTTACCATCCAGGTAAAGCAAACATTGTAGCAGATGCCCTAAGCCGCAAAACCGGACCAGACCAAACCCGATGTTATGCTTTGACTTCTGTAGTTTTGGAGTCTGCCTTGCCTGAGTCGATTATTGCCGCTCAAACCGAAGCCATTCGGGATGAGAACTTGAAATCTGAACGTATGGTTACATATGTGACCCAGCTGACCCTTGATAATCGTGGTCTTAGGCGGTTCATGGATAGAATATGGGTTCCCAGACTAGGAGGTATTCGTGATCAAATTCTGTCGGAAGCTCATATGTCGAAATTTTCGGTAATCCTGGTTCTACTAAAATGTACCAAGATTTGAAAACGGATTATTGGTGGCCTGGAATGAAGAAGGACGTAGGACGATATGTAGAAAATTGCATGACTTGTTTACAAGTCAAATCGGAACATCAGAAGCCGTATGGGGAACTACAACCATTGCCAATCCCGGAATGGAAGTGGGACCACATAACCATGGACTTTGTGACGAAGCTGCCCAGGACTAAGCGGAATCATGACTCTATATGGGTAATAGTGGATCGACTTACTAAGTCAGCCCATTTCTTACCCATACGTGAAGATGAACGCCTCGAAAAATTAGCTGAATTGTACGTAAAGGAAATCGTGACTAGACATGGTGTTCCATTGTCTATAGTATCGGACCGTGACAGCAGATTTACTTCTCGTTTTTGGAAGGCTTTTCAGAATGGTCTAGGAACTGAACTTAAAATGAGCACCGCCTATCATCCTGAAACTGACGGGCAAAGTGAGAGAACGATTTTGACCTTAGAAGATATGTTACGTGCCTGTGTGATTGATCTCGGTGGAAGTTGGGATACTCACCTGCCGTTTGTGGAGTTTGCTTATAACAATAGTTATCACTCGACTATTGGTATGCCTCCATATCAGCTTTTGTACGGACGTCGATGCAGAACTCCAACCTGTTGGAGGGAAACAGGTGAACGGCCGATCTCTGGACCAGCGATTTTGCAAGAAGCCCATGACCAACTACAGTTGATTCGACAATGGATTCAGACTTCTCAAGACAGACAAAAGAAGTACCATGATAAAAGACGGAAACCAATCGCGTTTGAAGTTGGAGATAAAGTATTGCTGAAGGTCTCGCCAAGAAAAGGAATAGTAAGGTTCGGCAAACGGGGGAAGTTGAGCCCTCGATTTGTGGGTCCTTTTGAAATTCTCGAGCGTATAGGATTGCAAGCCTATAGATTAAAGCTGCCTACCGAAATGACTGGGATTCATGATGTATTTCATGTGAGTAATCTTCGAAAGTGTTTAGCTGACGCCGAAGCTGTGATTCCTTGGAAAGATGTGCAAATTGATGAGCAGTTGCGATATGAAGAAGAGCCCGAGCGTATAATCGATAATAAGGTTTCGAAATTGCGCAGCAAGGAAATTCCAATGGTGTTAGTTCAATGGAAATACCATAAGGGATATGCGCAAACTTGGGAACGAGAAGACGAGATTAGACAAAAGTATCCGAAGTTATTCCTGTCTTAGTCGATTCCGAGGACGGAATCAATTTAACGGGGGAAGATTGTAACAGCCCGTAATTTATTAAATATAAATTACAGCATCAGACTTTGGATAATAAAGCAATTTTATCCAAATATTAGTAATTAACTGAAAACATGAATCTTAAATAGTTAATTATATTAAGTTATAATTAATTATGAAAAGTTGCCCAAAATTAGCTGAAATAAATTTAATAATTAAAATTCAGCTAAATGACAAATTAAAGACTGAAAATGACGAAACGGACTAAAATGAATAAAAAATGTGACTAAAAGGCAAATATGCAAATCGGATTGTTGGGAAATAAAGTTGGTCAATTCCGGATAATTCAGTAGAAAATCTGATTTTCTCCCTATTTTCCTATAAATAGGGCAGCCCTCCTCATTTCTTAGGTTTGGAAATCTAGAACTCTCTCTTTCTCTCTCTACACCTTCACCTTCTCTCTAGAATTTCTCCTAAACGAACCGTCGGATTCTCGTGATTTATACGTCAACGGATAGAAATCGTCAAGCTCTACAATATTCTGTCATTGCATGTTCGATTTGGTTCCGATTTGAGGTAAATTCGACCCCCTTTTCTGACTTTTAGTTCGGTTTTGTTGAGCAAATTCGAGTTTGCTCATATCCCCTTTATTTGAAGCTGATTTGCTTCCGTTTAGGACTTGTTTTTGCTTGGAAATCATCTATAGTCGAAGGATATAACTTGGACGAAGGTTAGTATCTATTTCTCCATCATTTATGTTCTTATTTAGATGTTAAAACCTGGAAAATCGTTGATCAAGTAGAACAAACTCGAGACATTCATGCCTAAACTTGAATATGTGTCTCGAATCTAAGTAGGTTCGAGTCTAGTAAGTTGCCTTCGAATCTGGTATGGGTTCGAGTCTAGGAAGGCTTCGAAACTATGTGTAGGTTCGAATCTATGTATGTGCTTCGAGTCTAAGTCACTATTTCGAATCTATATGCTTCGATTCTAAGAGTATGCTTCGAGTCTATGGGTATGGTTTCAAGGTGATGTGAATTTCGAATCTAATCAATTAGATTCGAATGGTACTAGTTCGAATCTATCCCTCTATATTCGAATTTGGTTCTTGTTCCGAGTCTAAGACTAATTTCTAAATCAGATTGAGTTATTAAACAACCTATTGTAATTAAAAGTATAATATGATTATGATAAAACTCACAAGTTCAAGTTGCATATCTATTTTATGCACAAATGAATTAACAGACTCTGTACGAACCCTTAGAATGTGTATGACCTGTTCAACTTGCTAAGTAATACGATTGGCTTTGTTTCAAGGCCACACATCTATAATTAGATGAATCGTATTAATCTGATAAGAATAGATTCACCTTGGGACGATAGGAACTACCACAGACTCGATAACCAAAATTGACAATAACCTGAATATATAACTAGGGTTATATAGATTATGACACAGACTTGACATTAATATGCCAGACTTGAAACTGAACTGCAGGAACCCGCCGATTTGACAGAGTAAACTGAACCGCTTAATTCGTTAAGCATTATCTGACTACGAACCACTGTGAGTGACAGATTTCATTAATTACTTGCATATATTTCGATACTTATTGGTGAATGTATTGACTGTATGGAAACTTCCGAATGTTGCTGCATGTTTCTTTAATACTATATTGTATCATAGAAACGTACTTTTGACATTACTGAAGCTAGACACTTGAAATGCCTTGATTGCATGTTCACTTTTACATTTATGTAATACGTATCATGCTTACTGCTTACTTGACTGTTTATATACTTGTCGCTGCATACTGCATTATCCGACAGGACCGAATGTGAGATCTCCATTCACAGGAGGGAATTCTGCAGATTCCTTTCCTATTTGACTTGTTTCCATACACTTCCCGTAGGGCTTCGGCCTTACACATGGGAATACCGACTGGGTTGTCTCCCAACCTTTTGACGTCTCTGACGTAGTGACTTGCCGACAGGAGCTGATAGTATGTTATATGTGTGTGGTAACTATTGGAACTCTGTTTACTCACTAAGCATTGTTAGCTTACTCTGTCATGACAACTCTTTTCAGGAAAGGCTGATAAAGGCAAGACCGTAGCAGGTAGTTCGTCCCAGGCTAAGTGAATCTGGACTTTGATGAATAGCAGACATTTGGACTTGTGATGACGCCTATTTTTTTGAAATGATGTTGCGGTCTCGGGTAGCTTGTTCAGTCTTCCGCACTCTGATTGAAGATTTAGAAGCTAGTTAGACCACCATTTGATTTTAATATATTGTTGTAATTAAGTAATCATGCTGATGGACCTGTGGTATCAAACAATTAGTAATATTTATTACTTAATGAAATGAAATATTATGACGTGTACTGTTTGTGGAAACTTGGATGTTACAGCTATGAGTGACAGATTGCATTACTTACTTGCATATGTTTCGGTACATATTGGTGATTGTTACTGACTTGTATAGAAACATCTGCTGCTGCGTGTTCCTTGATTACTCAATTGTATGTTAGGAACGTTTGATAGACACTCCTGAAACTGGACAACTACTAATGCATGTTCCTTGATTACTTGCATTGCTCAGGACCGCAGTGAGTGACAGATTGCATTACTTACTTGCATATGTTTCGGTACTTATTGGTGATTATTACTGACTTGTATGGAAACATGTGCTCCTGCTTGTTTCTTGATTACTTAATTGTATGTTAGGAACGTATGATAGACACTGCTGAAACTGGACAACTGCTGCTGCATATTCCTTGATTACTTGCATTGCTCACGACGCTGTGAGTGACCGATTGCATTACTTACTTGCATATGTTTCGGTACTTATTGGTGATTGTTACTGACTTGTATGGAAACATCTGCTGCTGCGTGTTCCTTGATTACTTAATTGTATGTTAGGAACGTATGATAGACACTGCTGAAACTGGACAACTACTGCAGCATGTTCCTTGATTACCTGCATTTCTTAGGACCGCTATGAGTGACAGATTGCATTACTTACTTGCATATGTTTCGGTACATATTGGTGATTGTTACTGACTTGTATGGAAACATCTGCTGCTCCTTGTTCCATGACTACTTAATTGTATGTTAGGAACGCATGATAGACACTGTTGAAACTGGACAACTGTTGCAGCATGTTCCTTGATTACTTGCATTTCTCAGGACCGCTATGAGTGACCGATTGCATTACTTACTTGCATATGTTTCGGTACTTATTGTTGATTGTTACTGACTTGTATGCAAACATCTGCTGCTGCTTGTTTTTCTTGATTACTTAATTATATGTTAGGAACGTATGATAGACACTGCTGAAACTGGAAAACCTGCTGTAGCAAGTTCCTTGATTATTTGCATTGCTCAGGACCGCTATGAGTGACAGATTGCATTACTTACTTGCATATGTTTCGGTACATATTGGTGATTGTGATGAGAACCTGTCCAGGGACCGAGATGACGAAGATCCGTTAAGGTGGAAGATCGGACCTATCACAAGATCAAAATCCAAGATGTTCCAGGATGCTCTCAATGGAATGATTAAATATTGTCGGAATCAAGCTCCCGTTTGTTCGCAAAACAACCAAGCACGCTTCCTAATGTTGATCCAAGTTGAAGACTAATATTAGTCCAAGTTTTGGAGCCCAAGTTCTCACTTTAATCCACAAAAGCCCAAAAATAAATAAAATTCGGCCAAGCCCACCCATGTGCATTGTTTTGGCCGTAACTTCCTCATTTTAAGCCCAATTTGAGTGAAATAAAAGTCCACTTCAACCTTAGCCTTTTTCCTATATTTTCAAGAATAAAAAGGGCCCAAAATATGTCCTTAGCCACATCCATGAATCTGCCCATAAAGGTGTCCATGTTAAAGAACTTGTCAAAGATTAAATTCAAGGCATTTTGAAGGTTTTCTCAACATTATGGTCATTTACTTGGAGGAGATAAAGAGATAGAAGTTACTTGCATGATTAATACCTACTAGAAGCTTCAAGTGGTGAAATGTCGATAATGCCCTTTTGATAAGTAGTCTTGCTTATTTGATAGCTTATCGTGATAGCTTGTGCAACTTATCTAGATAAGTAGTTGGTCTTATATTTTCTCCTATAAATAGGCACTCAATGTAACCATTTCAATCATCCTTCATTTTTTGAGTAAAATTGTGAGTTTTTAACTCTTATTGTTCCTTACGAACTTTTAGAACTTATCGAGTGTTTTAGCTTGTGGCGTTCGAAACTTATCAATCAACTTGGTGGGGTTGATTGTGGCGTTCTCTATACCAAAGTTCTTGCCTCGTATATAGGCAACGGGTCGCGGTTCCACTTATACCAAGGTTCTTGTCTTGTTTATAGACAATGGGTCGCGGTCCTATCCAAGTTACTTGAAACAACCATTAGAACGATCGGGCAATCGTGATCTATCACACATTCCTCGGGTGAGATCACATCATTTGGTATCAAAGCCTAGTTCTATTGGTTTGTTTTCTACTTTATATTTCATTCGTATCATCTTTTACTTTCTTTCTATTCGTCCTTTCATTTTAATTTCTTCTCTTCATCATTGCATTGTGGTTCATGTTTGTAGTGGATCCTGTCAAAAATTGACTTGGTTGCTACTAATTGATTTTTTAGGGGATCATACGAGTTCTTTAGTTTTTTTTTCTGTTTATTCATACTTTGCATCATTTGTTCCTAAAAACAAAAGGAAGCAAAAACAAAAGCAAAAAAAAAAAAAAAAAAAAAAAAAAAAAAAAAAAAAAAAAAAAAAAAAAGAAAAAAAAAAGAAATCGCAAAAAAAAAAGTACAAAAAAAGATAAAAAAAAGCGCAAAAGAAAAGACAAAAAAAAGGAACGCAAAGTAAATTATAATTCTTGTTAGTTTTCTTTATTTTCATTTCCTTTTCTATTTACGTACTACTAGCATTGTTCATCTTGTTATATTTGGTTTTGTCAAATCTCTTCTTAAAGTTGTTTGGTATGTTTTGAATTCCTCAAGGCCACAAGCCCACTTGATTTTGATTTCTTTTAGTTTGTTTTGAACTTTAAGAGTTAAAAAGAGTGGTAAAAGGCGGTGTGGTAAGATCATTAGAGGTTAAAAGCCAAACACAACATACACGAGAATCGAGTGAACATAATTTTGAGTGAAACACGTAAGGGAGTGCGGGGAGGAAATAATATTTTTATTGTTATTACTTTTTGTCTTCTATTTTGTAGCAAAAAAAAAAAATGACGGATGAGCAACCTCCTCCTAATCTTCAAGTTCAAGCCATGATGGAGGAAATGCGACGATTGATGAGAACGGAATTCAACCAAATTCATGAAAGAATGGACCGATTGGAGACTGAAAGACCACAACGTATCCGCACGCCATCACAAGTTTCTTATGAAAATCATGACGACGATGGAGGAAGTGACGGATGGGAATCTGAAAGAAGAGCTCCTCGACGAAGGCCCCGAAGAGACAGCAATTTGAATTCTATCAAAATGAAAATTCCATCGTTTCAAGGAAAGTCAGATCCGGAAGCCTACATCGATTGGGAAACTAAAATGGAGTTCATCTTTGATTGCCATGACTACTCCAATCGTAAAAAAGTAAAACTCGCCGTTGTTGAATTTTCTGATTATGCACTAACATGGTGGGATCAACTTGTGATTAGTAGGCGAAGAAACGAAGAAAGACCCATTGATACATGGGAAGAAATGAAAAGGGTCATGAGACGACGTTTTGTACCAAGTCACTATTATCGTGACCTTCACAATAAGCTCCAAGGGTTGAAGCAAGGAAGTAAGTCTGTTGATGATTATTTCAAGGAAATGGAGGTTACCATGATCCGAGCCAACATTCTAGAGGATCGAGAAGCTACCATGGCCAGGTTGTTAAATGGCCTCAATTATGAAATTCGTGATCGTGTTGAGATGCACCATTATGTGGAGATTGAAGACATGGTCCACATGGCGGTTAAAATTGAAAAGCAACTCAAGAGAGGGGGTGGATCAAGAACGAATACCTGGAAGGCGGGTAGCTCCAAAAGGCCTGAAAGATCATCATCTTTTAATCCCAAATCTGGTCCAAAACCAACAAGCCCTTCCAAGGAGAAAGGTAATTCTGATGCTCCTAAAACTCGTGACATAAAATGTTTTAAGTGTCTTGGCAGGGGTCACATTGCAAGTCAATGTCCAAATAAGCTTGTAATGGTGCTTAGAGAAAATGGAGAAATTGAAACAGATTCTTCCGAATCATCACAAGAAGACACGGATGGTGAAGAAGAGATGGCGGTAGAAGGAGAATTGTTGGTTGCAAGGCGAGCCTTAAGCACTCATTCCAAGGAAGAAGATGATGCACAAAGGGAAAACCTCTTTCACACTCGGTGTTATGTTCAAGGCAAGGTATGTAGTGTTATCATTGATGGTGGGAGTTGTACTAATGTGGCTAGTGTGTCCATGGTTGAAAAGCTAGGATTGCCGACGATGAAGCATCAAAAGCCATATAAACTCCAATGGCTTAATGATAGTGGTGAGGTGCGTGTGACGAAACAAGTGTTGGTGTCATTTCGCATTGGTAAGTATGAAGACGAGGTGTTGTGTGATGTGGTACCTATGCAAGCAAGTCATTTGCTACTTGGTAGGACATGGCAATACGATCGGCATGTGAAACATGATGGCTTCACCAACAAGTACACTCTTGTTCATAAAACCAAAGCCATAACTCTTGTGCCGATGTCACCGAGTCAAGTTTATGAAGATCAAGTCCGACTTCAAAGGGATGTGAAAAACAAAGAAGGTGAGCCTAATGAAAATAATGAACACAAAAAAGGTTCAAATGAAAAACAAAAAGAGAAGAAAATATTTGTGGGTGAAAAGGAAAGTCAATATTGTGCATTTGCAAGAAGGAGTGAAATAAAGGAAGCCTTGAATTCGGAGATGTCTTTTGTGCTTCTTTTGATCAAAGAAGCTTATTTAATCACAAATGATTTGGCCGGTATTCTCCCGAGCAAAATTAAATCTCTTTTGCAGGAAGTTGAAGACTTGTTTCCCGAGGAAATTCCCAAAGGATTGCCACCAATTCGCGGGATCGAACACCAAATTGACTTTGTTCCAGGATCTTCCATTCCAAACAAGCCGACGTATAGAACAAATCCGGAAGAAACCAAAGAGTTGCAAAGGCAAGTTAAGGAATTACTTGAGAAAGGATGGATTCGAGAAAGCATGAGTCCGTGTGCGGTTCCCGTATTGCTGGTACCTAAGAAGGATGGATCATGGAGGATGTGTGTAGATTGTCGTGCCATCAACAATATCACGGTAAAGTATCGCCATCCAATCCCTCGATTAGATGATATGCTTGATGAATTGTATGGCTCAAAGTTGTTTTCAAAGATTGACCTAAAGAGCGGGTATCATCAAATTCGCATGAATGATGGTGACGAATGGAAAACAGCTTTCAAAACAAAGCATGGTTTATATGAATGGTTAGTTATGCCTTTTGGGTTAACTAATGCTCCAAGTACGTTCATGAGATTAATGAACCATGTTTTGCGTGATTTTATTGGGAAATTTGTGGTCGTTTACTTTGATGATATTTTGATTTATTCTAAGAGTTTGAATGATCATCTTGAGCATCTAACGTGTGTTTTGAGTGTGCTTAGGCAGGAACAGCTTTATGCGAACTGGAAGAAGTGCACTTTTTGTACCGACCACATTGTATTTCTTGGATATGTGGTTAGTTCTCATGGAATATCTGTTGATGAAGAAAAGGTAAAGGCTATTCAAGATTGGCCAACTCCAAAGTGCGTAAGTGATGTGAGGAGTTTTCATGGTCTTGCAAGTTTTTATCGCCGATTTGTGAAAAACTTTAGCACCTTGGCATCACCACTCACCGAAGTGATTAAAAAGAATGTTGGTTTTAAATGGGGCAAAGAGCAAGAGCAAGAGCAAGCTTTTGAAAAACTGAAGTTTCATTTAACTCATGCTCCTTTGCTTTCTTTGCCAAATTTTGATAAAACTTTTGAGATTGAGTGTGATGCATCGGGTGTTGGAATTGGTGCGGTTTTAATGCAAGAAGGAAAACCATTGGCATATTTTAGTGAAAAGTTAAGTGGTGCAACTTTAAACTATCCCACATATGACAAAGAGATGTATGCCTTGGTTCGAGCACTAAAAACTTGGCAACACTATTTGTGGACCAAGGAGTTTGTCATTCATTCTTATCATGAGTCCTTGAAGTTTCTAAAAGGACAACAAAAGCTCAACAAGAGACATGCTAGGTGGATGGAGTTTCTTGAGACATTTCCATATGTCATCCGATTCAAGAAAGGTAAGGAAAATATTGTGGCTGATGCACTTTCACGAAGGTACTCTTTACTCTCTTCTCTTGACTATAAAATTCTAGGTTTTGAACAAATCAAAGAGTTGTATCGTGAAGATGTGGATTTTGGTATGATTTTTCAAAGTTGTGAAAAGGGCTCTTTTGAAAAGTTTTTCATACATGATGGATTTTTGTTCAAAGAATCAAAGCTTTGCATTCCAAACACTTCTTTACGTGAACTTTTGGTTTGGGAGGCACATAGTGGAGGTCTTATGGGTCATTTTGGTGTGGCAAAAACATTGAATATTTTGCAGGAACATTTCTTTTGGCAAAAAATGAAAGTTTATGTTGGAAAAGTTTGTGAAAAGTGCATTGTTTGTAAACAAGCCAAATCAAAGGGTCAACCTCATGGTTTATACACTCCTCTGCCTATACCAAGTGAACCATGGGTTGATCTTTCTATGGATTTTGTGTTGGGATTGCCAAGAACTAAAAATGGCAAAGATTCGATATTTGTGGTTGTTGATCGGTTTTCGAAAATGGCGCATTTCATTCCATGCAATCGAACCAATGATGCCTCACATATTTCAGATTTGTTTTTCAAAGAAGTGGTTAGATTGCATGGCATGCAAAGAACTATCGTCTCGGATCGGGACACAAAGTTTTTAAGTTACTTTTGGAAAACGTTGTGGGGAAAATTGGGAACAAAGCTTTTGTTTTCTACAACTTGTCATCCCCAAACGGATGGACAAACTGAAGTTGTGAATCGTACACTTGGTACTTTATTAAGATCAATAGTGGGGAGAAATGTGAAAACTTGGGAGCAATGCTTACCCCATGTTGAGTTTGCATATAATCGAAATGTGCATTCTGCTACTAAGTTTTCACCTTTCGAGATTGTGTATGGATTTAAGCCATTAACTCCTATGGATTTAACTCCTTTACCTGTGAATGAGTATTTGAATTTAGATGGCAGGAAGAAGGCGGAATTTGTCAAGCAAATCCATGAGCAGGCAAAACACAACATTGAAGAGCGCACCAAGAAGTATGAACACCAAGCAAACAAGGGAAAAAGAAAGATTATTTTTGTACCAGGAGATTGGGTGTGGCTTCATTTGCGGAAGGAACGGTTTCCAACAAAACGGAAGTCAAAGTTAATGCCAAGAGGAGATGGACCATTTCAAGTGTTGCAGAAAATCAATGACAATGCTTACAAACTTGATCTTCCAGATGAGTATAATGTTCATGATGTTTTTAATGTAACTGACTTGACTCTGTTTGATGCAGGTGAAGATTTGAGGACAAATCACTTTCAAGAGGAGGGGAATGATGAGAACCTGTCCAGGGACCGAGATGACGAAGATCCGTTAAGGTGGAAGATCGGACCAATCACAAGATCAAAATCCAAGATGTTCCAGGATGCTCTCAATGGAATGATTAAATATTGTCGGAATCAAGCTCCCGTTTGTTCGCAAAACAACCAAGCACGCTTCCTAATGTTGATCCAAGTTGAAGACTAATATTAGTCCAAGTTTTGGAGCCCAAGTTCTCACTTTAATCCACAAAAGCCCAAAAATAAATAAAATTCGGCCAAGCCCACCCATGTGCATTGTTTTGGCCATAACTTCCTCATTTTAAGCCCAATTTGAGTGAAATAAAAGCCCACTTCAACCTTAGCCTTTTTCCTATATTTTCAAGAATAAAAAGGGCCCAAAATATGTCCTTAGCCACATCCATGAATCTGCCCATAAAGGTGTCCATGTTAAAGAACTTGTCAAAGATTAAATTCAAGGCATTTTGAAGGTTTTCTCAACATTATGGTCATTTACTTGGAGGAGATAAAGAGATAGAAGTTACTTGCATGATTAATACCTACTAGAAGCTTCAAGTGGTGAAATGTCAATAATGCCCTTTTGATAAGTAGTCTTGCTTATTTGATAGCTTATCGTGATACCTTGTGCAACTTATCTAGATAAGTAGTTGGTCTTATATTTTCTCCTATAAATAGGCACTCAATGTAACCATTTCAATCATCCTTCATTTTTGAGTAAAATTGTGAGTTTTTAACTCTTATTGTTCCTTACGAACTTTCAGAACTTATCGAGTGTTTTAGCTTGTGGCGTTCGAAACTTATCAATCAACTTGGTGGGGTTGATTGTGGCGTTCTCTATACCAAAGTTTTTGCCTCGTATATAGGCAACGGGTCGCGGTTCCACTTATACCAAGGTTCTTGTCTTGTTTATAGACAATGGGTCGCGGTCCTATCCAAGTTACTTGAAACAACCATTAGAACGATCGGGCAATCGTGATCTATCACACATTCCTCGGGTGAGATCACATCAGTACCAAAACATATGCAAGTAAGTAATGCAATCTGTCACTCACAGCGGTCCGGAGCAATGAAAGAAATCAAGGAACATGACGCAGCAGTTATCCAGTTTCATCAGTGTCTATCATAGGTTCCTAACATACAATTAAGTAATCATGGAACTATAAGCAGCTGATGTTTCCATACAAGTCAGTAACAATCACCAATAAGTACCGAAACATTTGCAAGTAAGTAATGCAATCTGTCACTCCTAGCGGTCCGCGGCAATGAAAGAAATCAAGGAACATGAAGCAGCAGTTATCCAGTTTCATCAGTGTCTATCATAGGTTCCTAACATACAATTAAGTAATCATGGAACAATCAGCAGCTGATGATTCCATACAAGTCAATAACAATCACCAATAAGTACCGAAACATATGCAAGAAAGTAATGCAATCTGTCACTCACAGCGGTCCGGAGCAATGAAAGAAAATCAAGGAACTTGAAGCAGCAGTTATCCAGTTTCATCGGTGTCTATCATAGGTTCCTAACATACAATTAATTAATCATGGAACAAGCAGCAGCTGATGTTTCCATACAAGTCAGTAACAATCACGAATAAGTACCGAAACATATGCAAGTAAGTAATGCAATCTGTCACTCATAGCGGTCCTGAGCAAAGCAAGTAATCAAGGAACATGCAACAACAGTTGTCAAATTTCAGCAGTGTCTATCATACGTTCCTAGCATACAATTAAGTAATCATAGAACAAGCAGCAGCAGATGTTTCCATACAAGTCAGTAACAATCACCAATAAGTACCGAAACATATGCAATCTGTCACTCACAGCGGTCCGGAGCAATGAAAGAAATCAAGGAACATGAAGCAGCAGTTATCCAGTTTCATCAGTGTCTATCATAGGTTCTTAACATACAATTAAGTAATCATGGAACAAGCAGCAGCTGATGTTTCCATACAAGTCAGTAACAATCACCAATAAGTACCGAAACATATGCAAGTAAGTAATGCAATCTGTCACTCATAGCGAAGCTGAGCAATGCAAGTAATCAAGGAACATGCAACAACAGTTGTCCAGTTTCAGCAGTGTCTATCATACGTTCCTAGAATACAAATAAGTAATCAAGGAACAAGGAGCAGAAGATGTTTCCATACAAGTCAGTAACAATCACCAATAAGTACCGAAACATATGCAAGTAAGTAATGCAATCTGTCACTCACAGCAGTCCTGAGCAGTGCAAGTAATCAAGGAACATGCAACAGCAGTTGTCCAGTTTCAGTAGTGTCTATCATACGTTCCTAGCATACAATTAAGTAATCATGGAACAAGCAGCAGCAGATGTTTCTATACAAGTCAGTATCAATCACCAATAAGTACCGAAACATATGCAAGTAAGTTAAGGCAAATCTGTCACTCAAACGGTCCTGAGCAGTGCAAGTAAAAAGGAACATTCACAGAGGTGTCCAGTTTTCAGCAGTGTCTATCATACGATGTCTAGCAACAATTAAGTAATCATGGAACAAGCAATCAGCAGATGCTTCCATACAGTCAGTAACATCACAATAGTACCGAACATATGCAGTAAGTAAGGCAATCTGTCACTCACAGAGGTCCTGAGTAGTGGCAAGTAATCAGGAACGGCAACAGCAATTGTCCAGTCTCAGCAGAGCTTGCAATCTGTCACTCACAGCGTCCGAAGCAATGCAAGTATCAAGGAACATCAGGCGGCAGTTGTCCGTTTCATCATGTGTCTTAGAATATGTTTCCTAAATTAACATTAAGTAATCATGGAACTGCAGCACAAAGGTGTCCAGACAAGTAAGTAACATCACAATCAGTACGCGTCATATGCAAGGAAGTATTCAATCTTCACGCACAGCGGTCCTGAGCGTGCAAGTAATCGAAGGACATGCCAGGCAGCATTGTCCAGTTTCAGTAAGAGTCTATCATACGTTCCTAGCATACAATTGATGTAATCAAGGAACAAGCAGCAGGCAATGTTTCCATAGCAAGTCGTAATCAATCACCAATAAATACCGAAACATTGCAAGGTAAGTAATGGGCAAGCTGTAACTTACAAAGGTCCTGACAGTGCAAGTATCAAGGAACATGAAACAGCGTTGGCTAGTTACAGCGAGTGTCGATCATAGTGTCTAGCCATACAATTAATTAATCATGAACAAGCAGCAGCAGATGCGTCCATCTAAGTCAAGTATCAATCACCAATAATACCGAACATATGCAAGTAAGTAATGGCAATCTGCACTCACGCGGCATGAGTAGTGCAAGTAAGCAAGGAAACTGCACAGGCAGTTGTCTAGTTACAGCAGTGTCTATCATACGTTTCTAGCAGACATTAAGTATCATGGAACAAGCAGCAGCGATGCTGTCCAGCCAATCAGTAACAATCAACCAATAAGTACCGAAACATATGCAAGTAAGTAATGCAATCTGTCACTAACAGCGGTCCGGAGCAATGCAAGTAATCAAGGAACATGCAGCAGCAGTTGTCCAGTTTCAGCAGAGTCTATCATACGTTCCTAGCATACAATTATGTAATCAAGGAACAAGCAGCAGCAGATGTTTCCATACAAGTCAGTATCAATCACCAATAAGTACCGAAACATATGCAAGTAAGTAATGAAATCTGTCACTCACAGAGGTCCTGACCAGTGCAAGTAATCAAGGAACATGCAGCAGCAGTTGTCCAGTTTCATCTGTGTCTATCATATGTTCCTAACTTAAAATTAAGTAATCATGGAACAAGCAGCAACAAAAGTTTCCATACAAGTCAGTAACAATCACCAATCAGTACTGATACATATGCAAGTAAGTAATTCAATCTGTCATTCACAGCGGTCCTGAGCAGTGCAAGTAATCAAGGAACATGCAGCAGCAATTGTCCAGTTTCAGCAGAGTCTATCATACGTTCCTAGCATACAATTATGTAATCAAGGAACAAGCAGCAGCAGATGTTTCCATACAAGTCAGTATCAATCACCAATAAGTACCGAAACATATGCAAGTAAGTAATGCAATCTGTCACTCACAGCGGTCCTGAGCAGTGCAAGTAATCAAGGAACATGCAACAGCAGTTGTCCAGTTTCAGCAGTGTCTATCATACGTTTCTAGAATCCAATTAAGTAATCATGGAACAAGCAGCATCAGATGCTTCCATACAAGTCAGTAACAATCACCAATAAGTACCGAAACATATGCAATTAAGTAATGCAATCTGTCACTAACAGCGGTCCGGAGCAATGCAAGTAATCAAGGAACATGCAGCAGCAGTTGTCCAGATTCAGCAGAGTCTATCATACGTTCCTAGCATACAATTATGTAATCAAGGAACAAGCAGCAGCAGATGTTTCCATACAAGTCAGTATCAGTCACCAATAAGTACCGAAACATATGCAAGTAAGTAATGCAATCTGTCACTCACAGCGGTCCTGAGCAGTGCAAGTAATCAAGGAACATGCAACAGCAGTTGTCCAGTTTCAGCAGTGTCTATCATACGTTTCTAGCATACAATTAAGTAATCATGGAACAAGCAGCAGCAGATGCTTCCATACAAGTCAGTAACAATCACCAATAAGTACCGAAACATATGCAAGTAAGTAATGCAATCTGTCACTCACAGAGGTCCTGAGTAGTGCAAGTAATCAAGGAACATGCAACAGCAATTGTCCAGTCTCAGCAGAGTCTATGCAATCTGTCACTCACAGCGGTCCGAAGCAATGCAAGTAATCAAGGAACATGCAGCGGCAGTTGTCCAGTTTCATCTGTGTCTATCATATGTTCCTAACTTAAAATTAAGTAATCATGGAACATGCAGCAACAAATGTTTCCATACAAGTCAGTAACAATCACCAATCAGTACCGATACATATGCAAGTAAGTAATTCAATCTGTCACTCACAGCGGTCCTGAGCGGTGCAAGTAATCAAGGAACATGCAGCAGCAATTGTCCAGTTTCAGTAGAGTCTATCATACGTTCCTAGCATACAATTATGTAATCAAGGAACAAGCAGCAGCAGATGTTTCCATACAAGTCAGTATCAATCACCAATAAATACCGAAACATATGCAAGTAAGTAATGCAATCTGTCACTTACAACGGTCCTGAGCAGTGCAAGTAATCAAGGAACATGCAACAGCAGTTGTCCAGTTTCAGCAGTGTCTATCATACGTTTCTAGCATACAATTAAGTAATCATGGAACAAGCAGCAGCAGATGCTTCCATACAAGTCAGTAACAATCACCAATAAGTACCGAAACATATGCAAGTAAGTAATGCAATCTGTCACTCACAGAGGTCCTGAGCAGTGCAAGTAATCAAGGAACATGCAGCAGCAATTGTCCAGTCTCAGCAGAGTCTATGCAATCTGTCACTCACAGCGGTCCGAAGCAATGCAAGTAAACAAGGAACATGCAGCAGCAGTTGTCCAGTTTCATCTGTGTCTATCATATGTTCCTAACTTAAAATTAAGTAATCATGGAACAAGCAGCAACAAATGTTTCCATACAAGTCAGTAACAATCACCGATCAGTACCTATACATATGCGAGTAAGTAATTCAATCTGTCACTCACAGCGGTTCTGAGCAGTGCAAGTAATCAAGGAACATGCAGTAGCAATTGTCCAGTTTCAGCAGAGTCTATCATACGTTCCTAGCATACAATTATGTAATCAAGGAACAAGCAGCAGCAGATGTTTCCATACAAGTCAGTATCAATCACCAATAAGTACCGAAACATATGTAAGTAAGTAATGCAATCAGTCACTCACAGCGGTCCTGAGCAGTGCAAGTAATCAAGGAACATGCAACAGCAGCTGTCCAGTTTCAGCAGTGTCTATCATACGTTTCTAGCATACAATTAAGTAATCATGGAACAAGCGGCAGCAGATGCTTCCATCCAAGTCAGTAACAATCACCAATAAGTACCGAAACATATGCAAGTAAGTAATGCAATCTGTCACTAACAGCGGTCCGGAGCAATGCAAGTAATCAAGGAACATGCAGCAGCAGTTGTCCAGTTTCAGCAGAGTCTATCATACGTTCCTAGCATACAATTATGTAATCAAGGAACAAGCAGTAGCAGATGTTTCCATACAAGTCAGTATCAATCACCAATAAGTACCGAAACATATGCAAGTAAGTAATGCAATCTGTCACTCACAGCGGTCCTGACCAGTGCAAGTAATCAAGGAACATGCAGCAGCAGTTGTACAGTTTCAGTAGTGTCTATCATACGTTCCTAACATACAATTAAGTAAAGAAGGAACAAGCTGCAACAGATGTTTCATACACCAATAAGTACCGAAACATATGCAAGTAAGTAATGCAATCTTTCACTAACAGCGGTCCGGAGCAATGCAAGTAATCAAGGATCATGCAGTAGCAGTTGTCCAGTTTCATCTGTGTCTATCATATGTTCCTAACTTAAAATTAAGTAATCAAGGAACAAGCAGCAGCAGATGTTTCCATACAAGTCAGTATCAGTCACCAATAAGTACCGAAACATATGCAAGTAAGTAATGCAATCTGTCACTCACAGCGGTCCTGAGCAGTGCAAGTAATCAAGGAACATGCAACATCAGTTGTCCAGTTTCAGCAGTGTCTATCATACGTTTCTAGCATACAATTAAGTAATCATGGAACAAGCAGCAGCAGATGCTTCCATACAAGTCAGTAACAATCACCAATAAGTACCGAAACATATGCAAGTAAGTAATGCAATCTGTCACTCACAGAGGTCCTGAGCAGTGCAAGTAATCAAGGAACATGCAACAGCAATTGTCCAGTCTCAGCAGAGTCTATGCAATCTGTCACTCACAGCGGTCCGAAGCAATGCAAGTAATCAAGGAACATGCAGCAGCAGTTGTCCAGTTTCATCTGTGTCTATCATATGTTCCTAACATAAAATTAAGTAATCATGGAACAAGCAGCAACAAATGTTTCCATACAAGTCAGTAAAAATCACCAATCAGTACCGATACATATGCAAGTAAGTAACTCAATCTGTCACTCACAGTGGTCCTGAGCAGTGCAAGTAATCAAGAAACATGCAACAGCAATTGTCCAGTTTCAGCAGAGTCTATCATACGTTCCTAGCATACAATTATGTAATCAAGGAACAAGCAGCAGCAGGTGTTTCCATACAAGTCAGTATCAATCACCAATAAGTACTGAAACATATGCAAGTAAGTAATGCAATCTGTCACTTACAGCGGTCCTGAGCAGTGCAAGTAATCAAGGAACATGCAACAGTAGTTGTCCAGTTTCAGCAGTGTCTATCATACGTTTCTAGCATCCAATTAAGTAATCATGGAACAAGCAGCAGCAGATGCTTCCATACAAGTCAGTAACAATCACCAATAAGTACCGAAACATATGCAATTAAGTAATGCAATCTGTCACTAACAGCGGTCCGGAGCAATGCAAGTATTCAAGGAACATGCAGCAGCAGTTGTCCAGTTTCAGCAGAGTCTATCATACGTTCCTAGCATACAATTATGTAATCAAGGAACAAGCAGCAGCAGATGTTTCCATACAAGTCAGTATCAGTCACAAATAAGTACCGAAACATATGCAAGTAAGTAATGCAATCTGTCAGTCACAGCGGTCCTGAGCAGTGCAAGTAATCAAGGAACATGTAACAGCAGTTGTCAAGTTTCAGCAGTGTCTATCGTACGTTTCTAGCATACAATTAAGTAATCATGGAACAAGCAGCAGCAGATGCTTCCATACAAGTCAGTAACAATCACCAATAAGTACCGAAACATATGCAAGTAAGTAATGCAATCTGTCACTCACAGAGGTCCTGAGCAGTGCAAGTAATCAAGGAACATGCAGCAGCAATTGTCCAGTCTCAGCAGAGTCTATGCAATCTGTCACTCACAGCGGTCCGAAGCAATGCAAGTAATCAAGGAACATGCAGCAGCAGTTGTCCAGTTTCATCTGTGTCTATCATATGTTCCTAACTTAAAATTAAGTAATCATGGAACAAGCAGCAACAAATGTTTCCATACAAGTCAGTAACAATCACCAATCAGTACCGATACATATGCAAGTAAGTAATACAATCTGTCACTCACAGCGGTCCTGAGCAGTGCAAGTAATCAAGGAACATGCAGTAGCAATTGTCCAGTTTCAGCAGAGTCTATCATACGTTCCTAGCATACAATTATGTAATCAAGGAACAAGCAGCAGCAGATGTTTCCATACAAGTCAGTATCAATCACCAATAAGTACCGAAACATATGCAAGTAAGTAATGCAATCTGTCACTCACAGCGGTCCTGAGCAGTGCAAGTAATCAAGGAACATGCAACAGCAGTTGTCCAGTTTCAGCAGTGTCTATCATACGTTTCTAGCATACAATTAAGTAATCATGGAACAAGCGGCAACAGATGCTTCCATCCAAGTCAGTAACAATCACCAAGAAGTACCGAAACATATGCAAGTAAGTAATGTAATCTGTCACTAACAGCGGTCCGGAGCAATGCAAGTAATCAAGGAACATGCAGCAGCAGTTGTCCAGTTTCAGCAGAGTCTATCATACGTTCCTAGCATACAATTATGTAATCAAGGAACAAGCAGTAGCAGATGTTTCCATACAAGTCAGTATCAATCACCAATAAGTACCGAAACATATGCAAGTAAGTAATGCAATCTGTCACTCACAGCGGTCCTGACCAGTGCAAGTAATCATGGAACATGCAGCAGCAGTTGTACAGTTTCAGCAGTGTCTATCATACGTTCCTAACATACAATTAAGTAAAGAAGGAACAAGCTGCAACAGATGTTTCATACACCAATAAGTACCGAAACATATGCAAGTAAGTAATGCAATCTGTCACTAACAGCGGTCCGGAGCAATGCAAGTAATCAAGGATCATGCAGTAGCAGTTGTCCAGTTTCATCTGTGTCTATCATATGTTCCTAACTTAAAATTAAGTAATCATGGAACAAGCAGCAGCAAATGTTTCCATACAAGTCAGTAACAATCGCAATTAAGTACCGAAACATATGCAAGTAAGTAATGCAATCTGTCACTCACAGAGGTCCTGAGCAGTGCAAGTAATCAAGGAACATGCAGCAGCAATTGTCCAGTCTTAGCAGAGTCTATGCAATCTGTCACTCACAGCGGTCCGAAGCAATGCAAGTAATCTAGGAACATGCAGCAGCAGTTGTCCAGTTTCATCTGTGTCTATCATATGTTCCTAACTTAAAATTAAGTAATCATGGAACAAGCAGCAACAAATGTTTCCATACAAGTCAGTAACAATCACCAATCAGTACCGATACATATGCAAGTAAGTAATTCAATCTGTCACTCACAGCGGTCCTGAGCAGTGCAAGTAATCAAGGAACATGCAGTAGCAATTGTCCAGTTTCAGCAGAGTCTATCATACCTTCCTAGCATACAATTATGTAATCAAGGAACAAGCAGCAGCAAATGTTTCCATACAAGTCAGTATCAATCACCAATAAGTACCGAAACATATGCAAATAAGTAATGCAATCTGTCACTCACAGCGGTCCTGAGCAGTGCAAGTAATCAAGGAACATGCAACAGCAGTTGTCCAGTTTCAGCAGTGTCTATCATTCGTTTCTAGCATACAATTAAGTAATCATGGATCAAGCGGCAGCAGATGCTTCCATCCAAGTCAGTAACAATCACCAATAAGTACCGAAACATATGCAAGTAAGTAATGCAATCTTTCACTAACAGCGGTCCGGAGCAAAAGTAATCAAGGAACATGCAGCAGCAGTTGTCCAGTTTCAGCAGAGTCTATCATACGTTCCTAGCATACAATTATGTAATCAAGGAACAAGCAGCAGCAGATGTTTCCATTCAAGTCAGTATCAATCACCAATAAGTACCGAAACATATGCAAGTAAGTAATGCAATCTGTCACTCACAGCGGACCTGACCAGTGCAAGTAATCAAGGAACATGCAGCAACAGTTGTACAGTTTCAGCAGTGTCTATCATACGTTCCTAACATACAATTAAGTAATGAAGGAACAAGCTGCAACAGATGTTTCATACACCAATAAGTACCGAAACATATGCAAGTAAGTAATGCAATCTGTCACTAACAGCGGTCCGGAGCAATGCAAGTAATCAAGGATCATGCAGCAGCAGTTGTCCAGTTTCATCTGTGTCTATCATATGTTCCTAACTTAAAATTAAGTAATCATGGAACAAGCAGCAGCAAATGTTTCCATACAAGTCAGTAACAATCACCAATAAGTACCGAAACATATGCAAGTAAGTAATGCAATCTGTCACTCACAGAGGTCCTGAGCAGTGCAAGTAATCAAGGAACATGCAGCAGCAATTGTCCAGTCTCAGCAGAGTCTATGCAATCTTTCACTCACAGCGGTCCGAAGCAATGCAAGTAATAAAGGAACATGCAGCAGCAGTTGTCCAGTTTCATCTGTGTCTATCATATGTTCCTAACTTAAAATTAAGTAATCATGGAACAAGCAGCAACAAATGTTTCCATACAAGTCAGTAACAATCACCAATCAGTACCGATACATATGCAAGTAAGTAATGCAATCTGTCACTCACAGCGGTCCTGAGCAGAGCAAGTAATCAAGGAACATGCAGTAGCAATTGTCCAGTTTCAGCACAGTCTATCATACGTTCCTAGCATACAATTATGTAATCAAGGAACAAGCAGCAGCAGATGTTTCCATACAAGTCAGTATCAATCACCAATAAGTACCGAAACATATGCAAGTAAGTAATGCAATCTGTCACTCACAGCGGTCCTGAGCAGTGCAAGTAATCAAGGAACATGCACCAGCAGTTGTCCAGTTTCAGCAGTGTCTATCATACGTTTCTAGCATACAATTAAGTAATTATGGAACAAGCGGCAGCAGATGCTTCCATCCAAGTCAGTAACAATCACCAATAAGTACCTAAACATATGCAAGTAAGTAATGCAATCTGTCACTAACAGCGGTCCGGAGCAATGCAAGTAATCAAGGAACATGCAGCAGCAGTTGTCCAGTTTCAGTAGAGTCTATCATACGTTCCTAGCATACAATTATGTAATCAAGGAACAAGCAGCAGCAGATGTTTCCATACAAGTCAGTATCAATCACCAATAAGTACCGAAACATATGCAAGTAAGTAATGCAATCTGTCACTCACAGCGGTCCTGACCAGTGCAAGTAATCAAGGAACATGCAGCAGCAGTTGTACAGTTTCAGCAGTGTCTATCATACGTTCCTAACATACAATTAAGTAATGAAGGAACAAGCTGCAACAGATGTTTCATACACCAATAAGTACCGAAACATATGCAAGTAAGTAATGCAATCTGTCACTAACAGCGGTCCGCAGCAATGCAAGTAATCAAGGATCATGCAGCAGCAGTTGTCCAGTTTCATCTGTGTCTATCATATGTTCCTAACTTAAAATTAAGTAATCATGGAACAAGCAGCAGCAAATGTTTCCATACAAGTCAGTAACAATCACCAATAAGTACCGAAACATATGCAAGTAAGTAATGCAATCTGTCACTCACATCGGTCCTGAGCAGTGCAAATAATCAAGGAACATGCATCAGCAATTGTCCAGTTTCAGCAGAGTCTATCATACGTTCCTAGCATACAATTATGTAATCAAGGAACAAGCAGCAGCAGATGTTTCCATACAAGTCAGTATCAACCAATAAGTACCGAAACATATGCAAGTAAGTAATGCAATCTGTCACTCACAGCGGTCCTGAGCAGTGCAAGTAATCAAGGAACATGCAACAGCAGTTGTCCAGTTTCAGCAGTGTCTATCATACGTTCCTAGCATACAATTATGTAATCAAGGAACAAGCTGCAGCAAATGATTCCATACAAGTCAGTATCAATCACCAATAAGTACCGAAACATATGCAAGTAAGTAATGCAGCCTGTCACTCACAGCGGTCCTGAGCAGTGCAAGTAATCAAGGAACATGCAACAGCAGTTGTCCAGTTTCAGCAGTGTCTATCATACGTTTCTAGCATACAATTAAGTAATCATGGAACAAGCAGCAGCAGATGCTTCCATACAAGTCAGTAACAATCACCAATAAGTACCGAAACATATGCAAGTAAGTAATATAATCTGTCACAAACAGCGGTCCGGAGCAATGCAAGTAATCAAGGAACATGCAGCAGCAGTTGTCCAGTTTCAGCAGAGTCTATCATACATTCCTAGCATACAATTATGTAATCAAGGAACAATCAGCAGCAGATGTTTCCATACAAGTCCAGTATCAATCCCAATAAGTACCGGAAACATTGCAAGTAAGTAATGCAATCTGTCACTCACAGTCGGTCCCCTGAGCAGTGCAAGTAATCCAAGAACACAACAGGCAGGTGTCCAGGTTTTCACATGTTATCATACGTTACTAGCATCAATTAATGTAATCAAGGAACAGCTGCAGCAAATGATTCCATACAAGTCAGTATCAATCACCAATAAGTACCAAAACATATGCAAGTAAGTAATGCAGTCTGTCACTCACAGCGGTCCTGAGCAGTGCAAGTAATCAAGGAACATGCAACAGCAGTTGTCCAGTTTCAGTAGAGTCTATCATACGTTCCTAGCATACAATTATGTAATCAAGGAACAAGCTGCAGCAAATGATTCCATACAAGTCAGTATCAATCACCAATAAGTACCGAAACATATGCAAGTAAGTAATGCAGTCTGTCACTCACAGCGGTCCTGAGCAGTGCAAGTAATCAAGGAACATGTAACAGCAGTTGTCCAGTTTCAGCAGTGTCTATCATACGTTTCTAGCATACAATTAAGTAATCATGGAACAAGCAGCAGCAAATGCTTCCATACAAGTCAGTAACAATCACCAATAAGTACCGAAACATATGCAAGTAAGTAATGCAATCTGTCACTCACAGCGGTCCTGACCAGTGCAAGTAATCAAGGAACATGCAGCAGCAGTTGTACAGTTTCAGCGGTGTCTATCATACGTTCCTAACATACAATTAAGTAATGAAGGAACAAGCTGCAACAGATGTTTCATACACCAATAAGTACCGAAACATATGCAAGTAAGTAATGCAATCTGTCACTAACAGCGGTCCGGAGCAATGCAAGTAATCAAGGATCATGCAGCAGCAGTTGTCCAGTTTCATCTGTGTCTATCATATGTTCCTAACTTAAAATTAAGTAATCATGGAACAAGCAGCAGCAAATGTTTCCATACAAGTCAGTAACAATCACCAATAAGTACCGAAACATATGCAAGTAAGTAATGCAATCTGTCACTCACATCGGTCCTGAGCAGTGCAAATAATCAAGGAACATGCATCAGCAATTGTCCAGTTTCAGCAGAGTCTATCATACGTTCC